>LR991046.1:0-327500 GCA_905163495.3 Cosmia trapezina
ACACACGGGACACTAAACACCTTACACAGCCCATAAATGTTAAACAAACACAAACATTAGTCAAGAAATAGCAATAAATATGTATATTCTAAGTATATATATATAGTATTGCCGAAAAATAAAATGAAGAAAAATAATAAATTATAGATAATTATATAGGTCCAATCCCTGTCCTAAACTTTAAACCTTGAACCCCAAAACCTACCTGGTCTAAGGAGAATAGTAACGCTAACATATAAACATATATGTACACAGTACTAGATAATGGAAGGATAAGTGAGACATAAGTATGGGTCTTGGGATGTTAAAATCAAAATAAGTTGACAGAATTGTAAAATTAAGTATTCAATAGATAAGTAATAGATAAATAGACAGGAAAGTAGCAAAACAAAACACATGTTTAAATATATAATGGAAATAAAGAAAGCTATATAAGAACAGTTGTTATTGCACAAAAGTATAAAAGGAAATATACTAAAATTAGAATAATATGTACAAGTAGCTAAAATTTAGAAATAAAGTTAAATGATTACATTTCGGTAAAAAGAATAATAAAAGGAAAGTGAAGCATAAGTAAAAGTCTTGGTTTTGTTTAAAACTAGAATAAGTTGATAGAACTGTTAAATCAAATACTAAATAAATAAGTAATAGACAAGCAAGGTAGCAAAATAAGGACATATGTTCGAATATATAATAGAAATAAGGAAAGTTGCTTAAGACCAATTGTTATCATGTAAAAGTATAAATAGAAATGTATCAAATAAGTATAATATGTATCAGCAGCTAAAACATATAAATAAGGTGAAATGATCACATATGGGTAAAAGTAAAAGGATAAGTGAAGCATAATTATAAGTCTTGGTTTTGTTTAAAAATTAGAATAAGCTGAGTGTATCGTAAAAATTTAAGTACTAAATAAATAAGTAACAGATAAATAGATAAGGATAGTAGCAAAATAAGAACACATGTTGAAATATATAACAGAAGTAAGGAAAGTTATATAAGAATGACCTGTTATTATGTAAAAGTATAAATAGAAACTTATCAAAATAAGAATAATATGAATAAGCAGCTAAACTAAGAAATAAGATGGAATTATCACACTCATGTAAAAAATAAAAAGGATAACTGAAGTATAAGTTTTGGTCTTTGTTTAAAATTAGAATACACATTGTTAAATACATAATAGAAGTAAGGAAAGTTATATAGGAACGATTTTGTTATGTAAAAGTATAAATAGAAATGTATCAAAATAAGAATAATATTAATAAGTAGTTAAAACTTAGAAATAAGGTGAAACTATCACATTATGTAAATAAATCAAGGCGTAAACTTAATACCCCCTGAAATAAAGAAAAGTAAAGATAGTTAGAATAGCGGGAGTCCCACCCGGCTAAGAATGGAAAGGATGAATAAAAGAAAGACACAGTATGAGGCATAAAAGTGCGAGAGGAATAAATGATAGAAATTGAATGAATGAGAAACTTAGAATAATAAGAGCCGTTTGACCCATGAACGGGAAAAGCACAAAAAAAAAAAAAAAAAAAAAAAAAAAAAACCTAACCTAACCTAACCTAACCTAAACCTAACCTAACCTAACCTAACCTACCTAACCTTACCTAAACCTAACCTAACCTAACCTAACCTAACCTAACCTAACCTAACCTAACCTAACCTAACCTAACCTAACCTAACCTAACCTAACCTAACCTAACCTAACCTAACCTAACCTAACCTAACCTAACCTAACCTAACCTAACCTAACCTAACCTAACCTAACCTAACCTAACCTAACCTAACCTAACCTAACCTAACCTAACCTAACCTAACCTAACCTAACCTAACCTAACCTAACCTAACCTAACCTAACCTAACCTAACCTAACCTAACCTAACCTAACCTAACCTAACCTAACCTAACCTAACCTAACCTAACCTAACCTAACCTAACCTAACCTAACCTAACCTAACCTAACCTAACCTAACCTAACCTAACCTAACCTAACCTAACCTAACCTAACCTAACCTAACCTAACCTAACCTAACCTAACCTAACCTAACCTAACCTAACCTAACCTAACCTAACCTAACCTAACCTAACCTAACCTAACCTAACCTAACCTAACTAACCTAACCTAACCTAACCTAACCTAACCTAAACCTAACCTAACCTAACCTAACCTAACCTAACCTAACCTAACCTAACCTAACCTAACCTAACCTAACCTAACCTAACCTAACCTAACCTAACCTAACCTAACCTAACCTAACCTAACCTAACCTAACCTAACCTAACCTAACCTAACCTAACCTAACCTAACCTAACCTAACCTAACCTAACCTAACCTAACCTAACCTAACCTAACCTAACCTAACCTAACCTAACTAACCTAACCTAACCTAACCTAACCTAACCTAACCTAACCTAACCTAACCTAACCTAACCTAACCTAACCTAACCTAACCTAACCTAACCTAACCTAACCTAACCTAACCTAACCTAACCTAACCTAACCTAACCTAACCTAACCTAACCTAACCTAACCTAACCTAACCTAACCTAACCTAACCTAACCTAACCTAACCTAACCTAACCTAAACCTAACCTAACCTAACCTAACCTAACCTAACCTAACCTAACCTAACCTAACCTAACCTAACCTAACCTAACCTAACCTAACCTAACCTAACCTAACCTAACCTAACCTAACCTAACCTAACCTAACCTAACCTAACCTAACCTAACCTAACCTAACCTAACCTAACCTAACCTAACCTAACCTAACCTAACCTAACCTAACCTAACCTAACCACAGAGATGACAGCCGCTTGATTGCGAAGATAGACGCGAATACAAGACTGCTTATAGAGAATAGTGAGAAGCTTGATAGACTGAAAGAGGCACTTAAAACTAGCGAAGAGCACATGGAGAAATTCTCCTACGCTAGCGTAGCGGCAAGTCGGCCTATCAAGCAGCCACCGAAGCAGACGGCACTCCACTCTGTTGTGGTTACCTCTACCAAAGAAACTGAAACCGGGGAGGAAATCATAGACCATATTAGAAAGGCAGTAAATGCGAAGGAGGGGTGGGTCACAGTGGACAGGATCCGGAAAGCAAAAGATAGGAAAATAGTGCTGGGATGCAAAACTGAAGAAGAAAGAGAAAATATTAAGAAAAGACTAGCAAGTATGGGGGAGCTGTTGAAGGTTGAGGATGTCAAGAACAAGGACCCTCTAGTGATCCTGAGAGACGTTCTGACCTACAACACAGACGAAGACATCCTCATGGCCCTTCGAAACCAGAATAGGGACTTGTTCATAGAGTTAACAAAGGAGGAAGACCGGGTAGAGGTACTTTTTAAAAAGAAAACAAGGAATCCCCACATGCACCATGTTGTCCTTAGGGTCTCCCCAAGACTGTGGAATAGACTTCAGGATCGACAAGCTGTCCACATTGACCTGCAAAGGATCCGAGTGTCCGACCAGACGCCACTGGTCCAGTGCTCCCAATGCCTAGGATTTGGGCATGGACGAAGGCTCTGTAAGGAACAAGTGGAAAAGTGCAGTCACTGCGGGGGCCCCCACATGAGGGCGCAATGTGCAGACTGGATGGCTGGAACAGCCCCATCATGCTGTAACTGCGTGCATGCAAAGCAAGAAAACATCGAGCATAATGCATTTAGCGATGAATGCCCAGTTAGGAAGAGATGTGAGGTTCTTGCCAGAGCCAGGGTAGCATATTGCTAAAGTTGAGACTGGCGACAGGGCACATATTCCAACCAGAGGATACGCAGTGGTCCAAGCCAACCTGCAAAGGAAGCAACTGGCAACCACTGAACTCTTCATGGAGGCCAGTAAGCGTGAAATTTCGTGGGCACTGATCCAGGAACCCTATGTGGGAGGGACTAGGGGTATGAAGAGCTACCGTGGTGCGAGAATCTACCAGTGTGAGGTTGAAGGAAGTGGGAGGGTAAAAGCGGCAATAGCCGTCTTTGACGATGACCTGGATGTCATCCCATATCCGAAACTCACCACCAACAACATCGCTGTGGTGGGGATCCGGACCAAAGCCTGGGAAATCGCTGTAGTTTCCTATTACTTCGAGCCAGACCAACCCATAGGCCCTTACCTGGATCAGCTGACCAAAATACAGTTGGAGCTGGGTGCCGCGAAACTTCTGATTGGCGGAGATGCAAATGCAAAGAGCACCTGGTGGGGAAGCACCATAGAAGACCATAGGGGAGAGGAGATGTCTGGGACCCTGGAAGAGTTGGAGCTTCAGGTACTGAACAATGGTGATACGCCAACTTTTTATGCAGTAAGAGGTGGCGTATTATATAAGAGCCATGTAGACGTCACGGCATGTTCGCTCGATTTATTTGACCTGGTGGACGGCTGGCGGGTCGACACAGGGGCAACGAGCTCGGACCACAACACCATTATATTTAATGTAAAAGTAAAAAGGGAAAAAGGGATTAGCATATCTAGGACAACAAGGAAGTACAATACTCGAAAAGCAAATTGGGAAGCTTTTAAAATTAAATTGGGGGAATACAAAATTGAAAATAATATAAGTATAGGTAGTATAAATCAGACAGTCAATAAGCATGACTTGGAAGAATTAGTGATAAGGTACGCAACTGCAATTGAGAAATCATGTAACGACACTATCCCTAAAATTAATAACAAAGTTAAAATTACCATTCCGTGGTGGTCCGAGGTGCTTGCTGCGAAAAAGAAGGAAGTCGCAACAAAGAAGAACCGTATCCGCAATGCCGCATCGGTCCGGAGAGCGATGGTCGTCGACGAGTACCTGAAAGTAAAAGAGGAATATGAGTGCCAAGCCAAACAAGCCGTAGTGGCTAGTTGGAAAGATTTTTGTGAAAAACAAGACGGGGAGGGTCTATGGGAAGGAATTTATAGGGTCATCAGACGGACCACTGGTAGACAGGAAGATCTGGCCTTGATGAGAGATGGTGCATTCTTGAACTCTAAGGAATCGGCAGCCTTGCTCGCCGACACTTTCTATCCGAGGGACACAGCGGATGAGGATAACGCAGACCACAGGCTCACCAGGGAAGCAGCCAAAAGGGTAAATGATTGGCAGCATGGTGAATATCATGACCCACCATTTACACCATTGGAGCTGAAGATAGCCGTGGAACAGTTTAACCCAAAGAAGGCCCCCGGAGCGGACGGATTTACTTCGGATATCTGCGGTCGAGCAATCTGCCAGGACCCGGACGCTTTCCTTGCCCTATACAATAAATGCCTAGAACTGGCTCACTTCCCAAACATCTGGAAAGAGGCAACGGTGGTGATCCTCAGAAAAACGGGCAAAGAAAACTACACGAACCCTAAGTCATATAGACCAATAGGTCTTCTGCCAGTCTTGGGGAAGGTCTTGGAAAGGATGGTGGTGGCGAGAATCAAGTGGCAGCTTGTGCCGCGGTTTAGTACTCGTCAGTTTGGCTTTATGCCCCAGAAGAGCACCGAGGACGCCCTCTATACGCTAATAAAGCATCTGCAGAACAAGTTGAGGCTGAAGAAGCTAATTGCCCTGGTGTCATTGGATATAGAGGGCGCCTTCGATAGCGCTTGGTGGCCGGCAATCAAGGTCAGGCTGGCTGAGGAAAAGTGCCCGGTGAACACCAGGAGGCTACTTGACAGTTACCTTGACGGCAGAAAAGTAAGAGTAAGGTATGCTGGGGAAGAATGCACGAGAGAGACCAACAAGGGCTGTGTTCAGGGGTCAATTGGTGGTCCAATTATGTGGAACCTTCTACTGGACCCGCTATTGCAAGACATGGAAAGGAAGGGGTGCTTTGCTCAGGCTTTTGCAGACGATATTGTTTTGGTCGTGGATGGAGATACAGCGGCTGAAGTCTCCAGAGCCGCCAATGAGGCCCTCGCCCATGTTCAGAGCTGGGGCGTCAGAAATAAGCTTAGGTTTGCACCGCACAAAACCTGTGCGATGTTGATAACCAACAAACTTAAGTACGACACTCCAGTTCTGAGTATGGCCGGGGTTGACATCGGTATGGTCAAGAGCGTGAAGCTGCTGGGGCTGACTATAGATGATAAGTTGACGTTCAGTGAACATACAAAGAACGTCTGCAAAAAGGCAGCGGAAATCTATAAGCAGCTGGCACGTGCGGCAAAAGTTAGCTGGGGCCTCAATAGGGAGGTAATTCAAATTATATACAATGCCACGATTGAACCAATAATCACATATGCGGCTGGAGCCTGGGCTCCCGCTACAAAAAAGCTAGGTATTCGCAGGAAGTTGGGCTCTGTCCAACGAGGATTCGCTCAGAAGCTCTGCAAGTCTTACCGTACGGTCTCACTAAACTCGGCACTGGTGCTGGCTGGGATACTACCTCTGGACCTCCGCATACAGGAGGCAGCTGCCCTGTACGAAGCAAGGAGAGGGTCGTCCCAGTTCGTGCCAGGAGATAGGGAGATTGAGACTGTGGTGAGATTTGCAGAAACATCTCACCCTGCCAAACAAATGGCCTTGAAGTTTATGTGCTTGGCAGACCAACAGCTTGTCGACAGTCATAACGTGCAGGCAGTGCGAATATTC
The DNA here is from genome assembly GCA_905163495.3 of Cosmia trapezina. Lineage (NCBI taxonomy): Eukaryota > Metazoa > Arthropoda > Insecta > Lepidoptera > Noctuidae > Cosmia > Cosmia trapezina. Next base: position 6,586 of record LR991046.1, read on the forward strand.
ACTGACGGCAGCAAGATTGAGGGGAAGGTCGGAGCCGCATTATCATTATGGGATAATGAAAGTGAAGTCCAGAACTTCAAGCTCAGCCTCGCCGCGTACTGCACTGTCTACCAGGCGGAACTACTGGCCATTTGCAAAGCAACGGAAGTGATCCTCAAGCGCAAAGAGATGAGCTATGGCTTGTACAGCGACTCAATGTCAGCATTGCAGTCGCTTGCAAGCCACGGCTCTCTCCACCCTCTGGCAGTCCGCGCAAGAGCCAACTTGACTCAGGCATTGGACCAGAACAAAGTTGTATCTTTGTTCTGGGTTAAAGCCCACGCGGGCTTGCCGGGGAATGAGCGTGCAGACGAGCTGGCGAAGGAGGCAGCGCTGTTGTCACGGAGGAGGCCGGATTATGACTTGTGCCCTGTTTCATACATCAAGCGCCAAATCCGTTTGGGTTCACTTGATGAGTGGAACAGGAGATATGTGTCTGGGGAAACGGCCTCGGTGACGAAGATGTTCCTTCCGGACGCCATATCTGCCTACCGAATTATAAAACGGGTGAGGCCAATAGGCGTGCTCACCCAGGTCTTAACGGGGCACGGTGGGTTCTCGGAATACTTAAACCGCTTTAAGTGTAAAGAGAGCCCATCGTGCATCTGTGACTCTAACGTAGCGGAATCAGTCCCACACCTGGTATTGGATTGCCCAGTTTACGCAAAGGAACGCTACAATCTCGAGCAAGAAATAGGCATAAGACTGCAGAGAGGAAACGTGGGGGAAATAATGCTGGGCAAGAAGAGTAATACATTTATAGCCTACTGTGACAATATAGCTCAAAGGGTAATAGAGAGGAATAGGACAAGTTAAAGCAACTATGTTTCTTATTATATTGTATATATAGTTATAGTAAACATAGGACATTAGCGCAATAAATTGTAAATTAAGATAGGCAGTAGGTTATGATAAGATATGTCAACATATTATAATAGTAGATTTAAGTAAATAAAATAAGTGAAATGTGAATAAGCTAAGCTAAAATATGTATTATAAAGAAGCACCTGTTGAAGTTATTTTCCCTAAGATAAATAGATAAGTAAATAAATAAATAAAGTGGAAGACTAGGAAGTACGGGAGGCATGCACGCGAGAACTGGTATGGAAGAGGATAAGATAAACAATAGGCGCCAATCATGTTGGCGGTATAAGAGAAAAAAAAAAAAAAAAAAAAAAAAAAAAAAAAAAAAAAAAAAAAAAAAAAAAAAAAAAAAAAACCTAACCTAACCTAACCTAACCTAACCTAACCTAACCTAACCTAACCTAACCTAACCTAACCTAACCTAACCTAACCTAACCTAACCTAACCTAACCTAACCTAACCTAACCTAACCTAACCTAACCTAACCTAACCTAACCTAACCTAACCTAACCTAACCTAACCTAACCTAACCTAACCTAACCTAACCTAACCTAACCTAACCTAACCTAACCTAACCTAACCTAACCTAACCTAACCTAACCTAACCTAACCTAACCTAACCTAACCTAACCTAACCTAACCTAACCTAACCTAACCTAACCTAACCTAACCTAACCTAACCTAACCTAACCTAACCTAACCTAACCTAACCTAACCTAACCTAACCTAACCTAACCTAACCTAACCTAACCTAACCTAACCTAACCTAACCTAACCTAACCTAACCTAACCGTTATAACTTTGCATCCAGGAGACGCATTTTGAAGCTGTTTTCAGCCATTTTGAACTTGTATAGGCTCCCTCCTAATTTGAGACAAATAAAAATAGACAAAAGAGAAAATTAATTTTCTCCTCTCATCGACTTAGAAAAATTATCAATATTTTTCATAGAACACGTCATAATTTTGCATCTAGGTGACGCATCCTAACGCTGTTTTCAGCTGTTTTCATCATAGATAGGCTCCCTGCAAATTATTGACTAGTTAAATAAGTAGGAACGCGAAAAAATTTTTCCCTTCATTGACATAGACAAAATTTTAAAATTTTTACAAAAAGTTATCTTCAAAAATTAATATCTCAAAATCTTACTGTAACCCCGCATTTTTTATAAATTTAATAAATACTTACCTGCCTTACCTGTATCCTGGCACGCGCTCCGCGAGCTCGGGTCCCGTTTGGTAGTCGTTATCTAATTTTTTTGGGCATTTTTCGGTTAAAAAACACGTTTTTTGACCGAAAATCAAAGTTTTTGTTGTAAATAAATTTCAAAAACTGCATAGGTCGCTAGCCCGCGCCGAGACGCGTCTCAGGACACCTCGCGCGTGCGCCTAGCGCAAATAAAACTTCAAAAAATTTCGCTAAATTCAATATCGCATACCTACAAAATCCACCTTAGGGAGACAATAAACACTACAAATCGTTATAACTTTGCATCCAGGAGACGCATTTTGAAGCTGTTTTCAGCCATTTTGAACTTGTATAGGCTCCCTCCTAATTTGAGACAAATAAAAATAGACAAAAGAGAAAATTAATTTTCTCCTCTCATCGACTTAGAAAAATTATCAATATTTTTCATAGAACACGTCATAATTTTGCATCTAGGTGACGCATCCTAACGCTGTTTTCAGCTGTTTTCATCATAGATAGGCTCCCTGCAAATTATTGACTAGTTAAATAAGTAGGAACGCGAAAAAATTTTTCCCTTCATTGACATAGACAAAATTTTAAAATTTTTACAAAAAGTTATCTTCAAAAATTAATATCTCAAAATCTTACTGTAACCCCGCATTTTTTATAAATTTAATAAATACTTACCTGCCTTACCTGTATCCTGGCACGCGCTCCGCGAGCTCGGGTCCCGTTTGGTAGTCGTTATCTAATTTTTTTGGGCATTTTTCGGTTAAAAAACACGTTTTTTGACCGAAAATCAAAATTTTTGTTGTAAATAAATTTCAAAAACTGCATAGGTCGCTAGCCCGCGCCGAGACGCGTCTCAGGACACCTCGCGCGTGCGCCTAGCGCAAATAAAACTTCAAAAAATTTCGCTAAATTCAATATCGCATACCTACAAAATCCACCTTAGGGAGACAATAAACACTACAAATCGTTATAACTTTGCATCCAGGAGACGCATTTTGAAGCTGTTTTCAGCCATTTTGAACTTGTATAGGCTCCCTCCTAATTTGAGACAAATAAAAATAGACAAAAGAGAAAATTAATTTTCTCCTCTCATCGACTTAGAAAAATTATCAATATTTTTCATAGAACACGTCATAATTTTGCATCTAGGTGACGCATCCTAACGCTGTTTTCAGCTGTTTTCATCATAGATAGGCTCCCTGCAAATTATTGACTAGTTAAATAAGTAGGAACGCGAAAAAATTTTTCCCTTCATTGACATAGACAAAATTTTAAAATTTTTACAAAAAGTTATCTTCAAAAATTAATATCTCAAAATCTTACTGTAACCCCGCATTTTTTATAAATTTAATAAATACTTACCTGCCTTACCTGTATCCTGGCACGCGCTCCGCGAGCTCGGGTCCCGTTTGGTAGTCGTTATCTAATTTTTTTGGGCATTTTTCGGTTAAAAAACACGTTTTTTGACCGAAAATCAAAATTTTTGTTGTAAATAAATTTCAAAAACTGCATAGGTCGCTAGCCCGCGCCGAGACGCGTCTCAGGACACCTCGCGCGTGCGCCTAGCGCAAATAAAACTTCAAAAAATTTCGCTAAATTCAATATCGCATACCTACAAAATCCACCTTAGGGAGACAATAAACACTACAAATCGTTATAACTTTGCATCCAGGAGACGCATTTTGAAGCTGTTTTCAGCCATTTTGAACTTGTATAGGCTCCCTCCTAATTTGAGACAAATAAAAATAGACAAAAGAGAAAATTAATTTTCTCCTCTCATCGACTTAGAAAAATTATCAATATTTTTCATAGAACACGTCATAATTTTGCATCTAGGTGACGCATCCTAACGCTGTTTTCAGCTGTTTTCATCATAGATAGGCTCCCTGCAAATTATTGACTAGTTAAATAAGTAGGAACGCGAAAAAATTTTTCCCTTCATTGACATAGACAAAATTTTAAAATTTTTACAAAAAGTTATCTTCAAAAATTAATATCTCAAAATCTTACTGTAACCCCGCATTTTTTATAAATTTAATAAATACTTACCTGCCTTACCTGTATCCTGGCACGCGCTCCGCGAGCTCGGGTCCCGTTTGGTAGTCGTTATCTAATTTTTTTGGGCATTTTTCGGTTAAAAAACACGTTTTTTGACCGAAAATCAAAATTTTTGTTGTAAATAAATTTCAAAAACTGCATAGGTCGCTAGCCCGCGCCGAGACGCGTCTCAGGACACCTCGCGCGTGCGCCTAGCGCAAATAAAACTTCAAAAAATTTCGCTAAATTCAATATCGCATACCTACAAAATCCACCTTAGGGAGACAATAAACACTACAAATCGTTATAACTTTGCATCCAGGAGACGCATTTTGAAGCTGTTTTCAGCCATTTTGAACTTGTATAGGCTCCCTCCTAATTTGAGACAAATAAAAATAGACAAAAGAGAAAATTAATTTTCTCCTCTCATCGACTTAGAAAAATTATCAATATTTTTCATAGAACACGTCATAATTTTGCATCTAGGTGACGCATCCTAACGCTGTTTTCAGCTGTTTTCATCATAGATAGGCTCCCTGCAAATTATTGACTAGTTAAATAAGTAGGAACGCGAAAAAATTTTTCCCTTCATTGACATAGACAAAATTTTAAAATTTTTACAAAAAGTTATCTTCAAAAATTAATATCTCAAAATCTTACTGTAACCCCGCATTTTTTATAAATTTAATAAATACTTACCTGCCTTACCTGTATCCTGGCACGCGCTCCGCGAGCTCGGGTCCCGTTTGGTAGTCGTTATCTAATTTTTTTGGGCATTTTTCGGTTAAAAAACACGTTTTTTGACCGAAAATCAAAATTTTTGTTGTAAATAAATTTCAAAAACTGCATAGGTCGCTAGCCCGCGCCGAGACGCGTCTCAGGACACCTCGCGCGTGCGCCTAGCGCAAATAAAACTTCAAAAAATTGCCCGCCCACCCTCCCTGTTCTCATTGGGCAGGTAAACTTCTCAGATTTTGCTAAAAAATTTGTTTGGATTTTGGCTCACTTAACTATAATAACGCGTTCTTACAGACATTTTAGCGTCCTTGGAAGGACGTATTAGTTATTTTATTGACAAGTCCTATTGTGGGGAAAATTTTATTCTTATTTTATTTTTATTTAGACTGCACACATCTTTACACTGTGTGCAGACCACGATTTAACCTTTACGTACACTATTGTGTTTTTACTTTTTTATATCCTCACCTGACGCATACCGCTGACAATGCTCGCCAGAACACCAGTGAAACCTGTAGAAGGAAATGAGAAACGCAAATCTCCGCCAAGAACACTGACGCTTTCGTATAACGTTGGACGCGGCGATGGAAAACAAATTTCTCCGCCAAGGGCGCAAACGACTTCGTCTAATGTTGGGCAGAGCGTTGAAAAGCTAGAGGCTGCGGGATCGGAACCGCATAACTTGACTCCAGCTACCAGCAAAGTGGAAATACAAGTTGTTCCTAGGCAGGTTCTCGCAACACGTATAGCCGAAGCCAAAACTGAAATAACGTCACAGGCTGGCCCTGCGAAAATTAGAATTAAGGCTGCATTAACGCAGACCAAGACCCCGGAAAACCCACGATGTGACGAATCACGTTACCCTAACATCACGGCGGAGGCGAGAGCCTGCTTGAATAAAGGGAAGCTCCACCTCAACAATTCTAGAAACTTAAAGGCCGAAATTAAAAAGGAAGTTATAGCGGCAATAGACAGACTATACCAACTCGTAAAAGAGGCCGTGAAGGAAAAGAGAAGCGGAACAGAAGAAGAAAAGCACGTGGGGAAAGACTCCCGGGAAGTGGAGGAGCAAGACATCAACAGAGATGACAGCCGCTTGATTGCGAAGATAGACGCGAATACAAGACTGCTTATAGAGAATAGTGAGAAGCTTGATAGACTGAAAGAGGCACTTAAAACTAGCGAAGAGCACATGGAGAAATTCTCCTACGCTAGCGTAGCGGCAAGTCGGCCTATCAAGCAGCCACCGAAGCAGACGGCACTCCACTCTGTTGTGGTTACCTCTACCAAAGAAACTGAAACCGGGGAGGAAATCATAGACCATATTAGAAAGGCAGTAAATGCGAAGGAGGGGTGGGTCACAGTGGACAGGATCCGGAAAGCAAAAGATAGGAAAATAGTGCTGGGATGCAAAACTGAAGAAGAAAGAGAAAATATTAAGAAAAGACTAGCAAGTATGGGGGAGCTGTTGAAGGTTGAGGATGTCAAGAACAAGGACCCTCTAGTGATCCTGAGAGACGTTCTGACCTACAACACAGACGAAGACATCCTCATGGCCCTTCGAAACCAGAATAGGGACTTGTTCATAGAGTTAACAAAGGAGGAAGACCGGGTAGAGGTACTTTTTAAAAAGAAAACAAGGAATCCCCACATGCACCATGTTGTCCTTAGGGTCTCCCCAAGACTGTGGAATAGACTTCAGGATCGACAGGCTGTCCACATTGACCTGCAAAGGATCCGAGTGTCCGACCAGACGCCACTGGTCCAGTGCTCCCAATGCCTAGGATTTGGGCATGGACGAAGGCTCTGTAAGGAACAAGTGGAAAAGTGCAGTCACTGCGGGGGCCCCCACATGAGGGCGCAATGTGCAGACTGGATGGCTGGAACAGCCCCATCATGCTGTAACTGCGTGCATGCAAAGCAAGAAAACATCGAGCATAATGCATTTAGCGATGAATGCCCAGTTAGGAAGAGATGTGAGGTTCTTGCCAGAGCCAGGGTAGCATATTGCTAAAGTTGAGACTGGCGACAGGGCACATATTCCAACCAGAGGATACGCAGTAGTCCAAGCCAACCTGCAAAGGAAGCAACTGGCAACCACCGAACTCTTCATGGAGGCCAGTAAGCGTGAAATTTCGTGGGCACTGATCCAGGAACCCTATGTGGGAGGGACTAGGGGTATGAAGAGCTACCGTGGTGCGAGAATCTACCAGTGTGAGGTTGAAGGAAGTGGGAGGGTAAAAGCGGCAATAGCCGTCTTTGACGATGACCTGGATGTCATCCCATATCCGAAACTCACCACCAACAACATCGCTGTGGTGGGGATCCGGACCAAAGCCTGGGAAATCGCTGTAGTTTCCTATTACTTTGAGCCAGACCAACCCATAGGCCCTTACCTGGATCAGCTGACCAAAATACAGTTGGAGCTGGGTGCCGCGAAACTTCTGATTGGCGGAGATGCAAATGCAAAGAGCACCTGGTGGGGAAGCACCATAGAAGACCATAGGGGAGAGGAGATGTCTGGGACCCTGGAAGAGTTGGAGCTTCAGGTACTGAACAATGGAGATACGCCAACTTTTTATGCAGTAAGAGGTGGCGTATTATATAAGAGCCATGTAGACGTCACGGCATGTTCGCTCGATTTATTTGACCTGGTGGACGGCTGGCGGGTCGACACAGGGGCAACGAGCTCGGACCACAACACCATTATATTTAATGTAAAAGTAAAAAGGGAAAAAGGGATTAGCATATCTAGGACAACAAGGAAGTACAATACTCGAAAAGCAAATTGGGAAGCTTTTAAAATTAAATTGGGGGAATACAAAATTGAAAATAATATAAGTATAGATAGTATAAATCAGACAGTCAATAAGCATGACTTGGAAGAATTAGTGATAAGGTACGCAACTGCAATTGAGAAATCATGTAACGACACTATCCCTAAAATTAATAACAAAGTTAAAATTACCATTCCGTGGTGGTCCGAGGTGCTTGCTGCGAAAAAGAAGGAAGTCGCAACAAAGAAGAACCGCATCCGCAATGCCGCATCGGTCCGGAGAGCGATGGTCGTCGACGAGTACCTAAAAGTAAAAGAGGAATATGAGTGCCAAGCCAAACAAGCCGTAGTGGCTAGTTGGAAAGATTTCTGTGAAAAACAAGACGGGGAGGGTCTCTGGGAAGGAATTTATAGGGTCATCAGACGGACCACTGGTAGACAGGAAGATCTGGCCTTGATGAGAGATGGTGCTTTCTTGAACTCTAAGGAATCGGCAGCCTTGCTCGCCGACACTTTCTATCCGAGGGACACAGCGGATGAGGATAACGCAGACCACAGGCTCACCAGGGAAGCAGCCAATAGGGTAAATGATTGGCAGCATGGTGAATATCATGACCCACCATTTACACCATTGGAGCTGAAGATAGCCGTGGAACAGTTTAACCCAAAGAAGGCCCCCGGAGCGGACGGATTTACTTCGGATATCTGCGGTCGAGCGATCTGCCAGGACCCGGACGCTTTCCTTGCCCTATACAATAAATGCCTAGAACTGGCTCACTTCCCAAACATCTGGAAAGAGGCAACGGTGGTGATCCTCAGAAAAACGGGCAAAGAAAACTACACGAACCCTAAGTCATATAGACCAATAGGTCTTCTGCCAGTCTTGGGGAAAGTCTTGGAAAGGATGGTGGTGGCGAGGATCAAGTGGCAGCTTGTGCCGCGGTTTAGTACTCGTCAGTTTGGCTTTATGCCCCAGAAGAGCACCGAGGACGCCCTCTATACGCTAATAAAGCATCTGCAGAACAAGTTGAGGCTGAAGAAGCTAATTGCCCTGGTGTCATTGGATATAGAGGGCGCCTTCGATAGCGCTTGGTGGCCGGCAATCAAGGTCAGGCTGGCTGAGGAAAAGTGCCCGGTGAACACCAGGAGGCTACTTGACAGTTACCTTGACGGCAGAAAAGTAAGAGTAAGGTATGCTGGGGAAGAATGCACGAGAGAGACCAACAAGGGCTGTGTTCAGGGGTCAATTGGTGGTCCAATTATGTGGAACCTTCTACTGGACCCGCTATTGCAAGACATGGAAAGGAAGGGGTGCTTTGCCCAGGCTTTTGCAGACGATATTGTTTTGGTCGTGGATGGTGATACAGCGGCTGAAGTCTCCAGAGCCGCCAATGAGGCCCTCGCCCATGTTCAGAGCTGGGGCGTCAGAAATAAGCTTAGGTTTGCACCGCACAAAACCTGTGCGATGTTGATAACCAATAAACTTAAGTACGACACTCCAGTTCTGAGTATGGCCGGGGTTGACATCGGTATGGTCAAGAGCGTGAAGCTGCTAGGGCTGACTATAGATGATAAGTTGACGTTCAGTGAACATACCAAGAACGTCTGCAAAAAGGCTGCGGAAATATATAAGCAGCTGGCACGTGCGGCAAAAGTTAGCTGGGGCCTCAATAGGGAGGTAATTCAAATTATATACAATGCCACGATTGAACCAATAATCACATATGCGGCTGGAGCCTGGGCTCCCGCTACAAAAAAGCTAGGTATTCGCAGGAAGTTGGGCTCTGTCCAACGAGGATTCGCTCAGAAGCTCTGCAAGTCTTACCGTACGGTCTCACTAAACTCGGCACTGGTGCTGGCTGGGATACTACCTCTGGACCTCCGCATACAGGAGGCAGCTGCCCTGTACGAAGCAAGGAGAGGGTCGTCCCAGTTCGTGCCAGGAGATAGGGAGATTGAGACTGTGGTGAGATTTGCAGAAACATCTCACCCTGCCAAACAAATGGCCTTGAAGTTTATGTGCTTGGCAGACCAACAGCTTGTCGACAGTCATAACGTGCAGGCAGTGCGAATATTCACTGACGGCAGCAAAATTGAGGGGAAGGTCGGAGCCGCATTATCATTATGGGATAATGAAAGTGAAGTCCAGAACTTCAAGCTCAGCCTCGCCGCGTACTGCACTGTCTACCAGGCGGAACTACTGGCCATTTGCAAAGCAACGGAAGTGATCCTCAAGCGCAAAGAGATGAGCTATGGCTTGTACAGCGACTCAATGTCAGCATTGCAGTCGCTTGCAAGCCACGGCTCTCTCCACCCTCTGGCAGTCCGCGCAAGAGCCAATTTGACTCAGGCATTGGACCAGAACAAAGTTGTATCTTTGTTCTGGGTTAAAGCCCACGCGGGCTTGCCGGGGAATGAGCGTGCAGACGAGCTGGCGAAGGAGGCAGCGCTGTCGTCACGGAGGAGGCCGGATTATGACTTGTGCCCTGTTTCATACATCAAGCGCCAAATCCGTTTGGGTTCACTTGATGAGTGGAACAGGAGATATGTGTCTGGGGAAACGGCCTCGGTGACGAAGATGTTCCTTCCGGACGCCATATCTGCCTACCGAATTATAAAACGGGTGAGGCCAATAGGCGTGCTCACCCAGGTCTTAACGGGGCACGGTGGGTTCTCGGAATACTTAAACCGCTTTAAGTGTAAAGAGAGCCCATCGTGCATCTGTGACTCTAACGTAGCGGAATCAGTCCCACACCTGGTATTGGATTGCCCGGTTTACGCAAAGGAACGCTACAATCTCGAGCAAGAAATAGGCATAAGACTGCAGAGAGGAAACGTGGGGGAAATAATGCTGGGCAAGAAGAGTAATACATTTATAGCCTACTGTGACAATATAGCTCAAAGGGTAATAGAGAGGAATAGGACAAGTTAAAGCAACTATGTTTCTTATTATATTGTATATATAGTTATAGTAAACATAGGACATTAGCGCAATAAATTGTAAATTAAGATAGGCAGTAGGTTATGATAAGATATGTCAACATAGTATAATAGTAGATTTAAGTAAATAAAATAAGTGAAATGTGAATAAGCTAAGCTAAAATATGTATTATAACGAAGCACCTGTGAAGTTATTTTCCCTAAGATAAATAGATAAGTAAATAAATAAATAAAGTGGAAGACTAGGAAGTACGGGAGGCATGCACGCGACAACTGGTATGGAAGAGGATAAGATATACAATAGGCGCCAATCATGTTGGCGGTATAAGTGGAAAAAAAAAAAAAAAAAAAAAAAAAAAAAAAAAAAAAAAAAAAAAAAAAAAAAACCTAACCTAACCTAACCTAACCTAACCTAACCTAACCTAACCTAACCTAACCTAACCTAACCTAACCTAACCTAACCTAACCTAACCTAACCTAACCTAACCTAACCTAACCTAACCACGCCGCTTTAAAAATGAAAACAAGGCCAAACTACGACAAATGCCCGATATCATTCGTCAAGCGGCAGATCCGCGAGGACACGCTTGACGAATGGAATCGAAGATACAGATCCGAGGGCACAGCCGGCGTCACGAAATTATTTTTCCCGGACGCTATCCAAGCGTTCAGACACATAAGACAGCTAAAACCGACAGGGACATTGACACAAATTTTGACAGGGCACGGTGGGTTTTCCGAATACCTGAACAGGTTCAAATGTAAGGAAAACCCATCGTGCATATGTGACCCTGACAAACAAGAGACGGTAGAACACATACTGACAGACTGCCCCGCCTATGATCCGGAAAGGTATGATATCGAACAGGAACTGGGAATGAAAATAGAGACAAGTAACTTAAACACTTTAATAACAAGTAAAGATACTAGAGCCAAATTTATTGAGTTTTCTATAAAAATAGCCAGTAGGGTTAATAGGAGGAATAAGTAAGCACTATATATGCTTAGTATTCATATTTGTATAATATATAACAGTAGCATAATGTAACTGCTGAAAATGTCCGAACCTAATAGTAACAAAACCCTAATGTCATAAAATTTACCAAACCCGATATGTTTTCTATAGCTATAAGAATAAACATAAATAATTCCCATAGATTTAAGAATGATGCCAATTTGTAATGTGACGAATGTTATAGCCCTAAATTAAATGTAAATTGATGTATATGTCCCACAGACATAAGAATATATAATTGTAAATGGAAAAATGTGACATAGATTTATAGATGTAAGGATATACAGAGATAAGGAAATTAACATTGTATTAAAGATAGAAATAACCAAGAATGTAAAAAACTAGAAATGTAACAAATTATAGTAAATAAGGTCTCTGGCAGTGTCAGAGGGACATTGTAAGGCAGGAGTGTGGTTTTAGCCGGTAAGAGTCCGGCACTGCCCAGATTGGCTCACCAGTGAGGCAGTCTGGGCGTCCATGAGGATTTCCCACTCCTGCCAAAACAAAAAAAAAAAAAAAAAAAAAAAAAAAAACCTAACCTAACCTAACCTAACCTAACCTAACCTAACCTAACCTAACCTAACCTAACCTAACCTAACCTAACCTAACCTAACCTAACCTAACCTAACCTAACCTAACCTAACCTAACCTAACCTAACCTAACCTAACCTAACCTAACCTAACCTAACCTAACCTAACCGTCTCTGGGAAGGAATTTATAGGGTTATAGGTAGGACGCTGAAAAGAAAAGAGGATCTGCCCCTTATTAAAGAAGGGAAGGAGTTAAACCACCACGAATCTGCCGCATTGCTGGCGGAAGTATTCTACCCCGAGGACAGGAAGGAAGATGATAATGAGGAGCACAGGCGTACCAGAATGGAAGCCGAAAAAGTAAACGAGATGGGCCATGATGAAGGTCATGACCCACCGTTTACTCAGGAAGAACTAATTTACACTGTTGCAAGCTTCAATCCTAAAAAAGCCCCGGGGATGGATGGCCTTACGGCCGATATCTGCCAACAATCAATTCAACACAATCCGGAGCTCTTCCTATCACTGGCAAACAAATGCCTAGAGCTGGGCTACTTCCCGAAGCTCTGGAAGGAGGCCACTGTAGTAATACTAAGGAAACCTGGGAAGGAGAGCTACACAACTCCCAAGGCATATAGGCCAATAGGACTGTTGCCGGTGATGGGAAAAGTATTGGAAAAAATGCTTATGGGCAGAATAAAATGGCACATCACACCCGGACTTAGCACACGCCAGTACGGGTTTATGCCACAGAAGAGCACCGAAGACTCCCTCTATGACCTGCTGCGGCACATACGAGACAAGCTTAATAATAAAAAATTGATCGTTATGATATCACTGGACATAGAGGGAGCCTTTGACAGTGCATGGTGGCCGGCCATAAAAACCGGACTGGCGAAAGCGAAATGCCCGATAAATCTAAGAAGAGTGGTGGACAGCTACCTAGAACACAGAAAGGTCAGAGTGAGATACGCCGGACAGGAGATCGCCAGGGTAACCAACAAGGGTTGTGTGCAGGGTTCGATAGGGGGCCCAACTTTTTGGAATATTTTACTCGACCCCCTGCTTAAAGGCCTAGTACAAAGGGGAGATTACTGCCAAGCTTTCGCCGACGACGTGGTATTGGTATTCGATGGAGACTCCGCAATGGAGGTCCAGCGACGTGCCAATGACGCCCTCGGGTATGTTCATCAGTGGGGAGTCAGCAATAAGTTAAAATTCGCACCGCATAAAACGAATGCGATGGTAATCACGCGGAAGCTTAAGCATGACACCCCACTGCTGAGCATGGGTGGGGTCGACATTGGTATGTCGCGGGAAATCAAAGTCCTTGGGCTGACCATAGACGACAAGCTGACATTCAATGCCCATGCATCTAATGTTTGTAAAAAAGCATTGAACTTTTATAAGCAGTTGTCTAGGGCAGCCCGGATTAGTTGGGGACTTCATCCGGACGTGATTCGTACCATCTACGTGGCAGTGGTCGAACCAACCATCATGTATGCGGCAAGTGCATGGGCACCTGCCGCCAAAAAGCTGATGGTGCGCAAACAATTAAACGCGGTCCAAAGGGGTTTTGTACAGAAACTGTGCAAATCCTATCGCACGGTCTCTTTGAACTCGGCGCTGGTACTGGCTGGGGTACTACCCCTTGATCTTCGAATACAAGAGGCAGCTGCACTATATAAGGCGAGGAGGGGGGTATCACAGCCAGCGCTAGGAGACAAGGAGATTGAGCGACGTACCGCGTATGATAGAACCCCACATCCGGCCAAGTATATAAGCCTGCAGTTCATATGCCTGGCAGATCAGGAACAGGTCAGAAATCACTGCACTCAAGCAGTGCAGATTTACACGGACGGCAGCAAAATCGAGGGCAAGGTTGGGGCGTCATTGTCCCACTGGAGAAATAATGAGGAAATCAAAAGCCAAAAAATTTTGCTGTCGCCCCATTGCACCGTCTACCAGGCAGAACTGCTGGCTATATGTGTGGCAACACGGGAAGTCTTGCGTAGCCAAGAATGTAGCTTTGGGATATACAGCGACTCTAGGTCGTCGTTGGAAACTGTCGCAAACCACCGCTCTCTCCATCCCCTCTCAGTCGAAATACGGGAGAACCTTCGACAATGTAAGGATATATCCAAAAAAGTTGAACTTTTTTGGATAAAAGCTCATGCAGGACTGGAGGGTAACGAGAGAGCGGACCAGCTGGCTAAGGACGCCGCTTTAAAAATGAAAACAAGGCCAAACTACGACAAATGCCCGATATCATTCGTCAAGCGGCAGATCCGCGAGGACACGCTTGACGAATGGAATCGAAGATACAGATCCGAGGGCACAGCCGGCGTCACGAAATTATTTTTCCCGGACGCTATCCAAGCGTTCAGACACATAAGACAGCTAAAACCGACAGGGACATTGACACAAATTTTGACAGGGCACGGTGGGTTTTCCGAATACCTGAACAGGTTCAAATGTAAGGAAAACCCATCGTGCATATGTGACCCTGACAAACAAGAGACGGTAGAACACATACTGACAGACTGCCCCGCCTATGATCCGGAAAGGTATGATATCGAACAGGAACTGGGAATGAAAATAGAGACAAGTAACTTAAACACTTTAATAACAAGTAAAGATACTAGAGCCAAATTTATTGAGTTTTCTATAAAAATAGCCAGTAGGGTTAATAGGAGGAATAAGTAAGCACTATATATGCTTAGTATTCATATTTGTATAATATATAACAGTAGCATAATGTAACTGCTGAAAATGTCCGAACCTAATAGTAACAAAACCCTAATGTCATAAAATTTACCAAACCCGATATGTTTTCTATAGCTATAAGAATAAACATAAATAATTCCCATAGATTTAAGAATGATGCCAATTTGTAATGTGACGAATGTTATAGCCCTAAATTAAATGTAAATTGATGTATATGTCCCACAGACATAAGAATATATAATTGTAAATGGAAAAATGTGACATAGATTTATAGATGTAAGGATATACAGAGATAAGGAAATTAACATTGTATTAAAGATAGAAATAACCAAGAATGTAAAAAACTAGAAATGTAACAAATTATAGTAAATAAGGTCTCTGGCAGTGTCAGAGGGACATTGTAAGGCAGGAGTGTGGTTTTAGCCGGTAAGAGTCCGGCACTGCCCAGATTGGCTCACCAGTGAGGCAGTCTGGGCGTCCATGAGGATTTCCCACTCCTGCCAAAACAAAAAAAAAAAAAAAAAAAAAAAAAAAAAAACCTAACCTAACCTAACCTAACCTAACCTAACCTAACCTAACCTAACCTAACCTAACCTAACCTAACCTAACCTAACCATACCGCCGACGGGGTGGTCGACGCCAGGGGAACTGGACTGAAAATAAATAAAGTCCGAAAGGCCAAAAACCAGACGGTCATACTAGGATGTGACTCAGAGGCGGAGCTCAGAAAAGTTAAAGACCGGATTGACAGCAGAGGTGAGGGACTAAGAGCAGAGCCCATGAAAAATAAAAACCCGCTCGTTGTCCTTAAGGACGTCTTTTTGGATAGCGGCGATGAGGAAATAGTAAGGGCGCTCTACTCCCAGAACGATGACATTTTCAGGGGCTTAGACCAGGAAGAAATGGAAGTGACGATAAAATATAAGAAAAGGACTAGAAATCCGAAGACGGCGCACGTGGTCGTCCAAGTCAGACCCAAAGTATGGCAGAGGATGACGGAGGCTGGGGCTCTTTACCTTGACCTGCAAAGGGTCAGGGTAGAGGATCAGTCACCACTCATCCAATGTACAAAATGCTTAGCATTTGGACATGGCCGGAAATTTTGTACCGAGAGTGTGGACAGGTGCAGTCACTGCGGGGGACCGCATCTGCGTGAGCAGTGCGAGGACTTTGTTGCGGAGAGGGAACCGCAGTGCTGCAATTGCCTGCACTCAAAGCTCCAGAAGACCGACCACAACGCATTTAGTGTGGAGTGCCCGGTCCGTAAGAAATGGGATTACCTGGCTCGGACGACGACGGCATACGCCTAAAACAGCTGCTCCCTGGATATATAAATGTATGTATTTTAAATATATATTATGTATATATCAAAAACACACACGGGATAGCAAACACACACGGGACACTAAACACCTTACACAGCCCATAAATGTTAAACAAACACAAACATTAGTCAAGAAATAGCAATAAATATGTATATTCTAAGTATATATATATAGTATTGCCGAAAAATAAAATGAAGAAAAATAATAAATTATAGATAATTATATAGGTCCAATCCCTGTCCTAAACTTTAAACCCTGAACCCCAAAACCTACCTGGTCTAAGGAGAATAGTAAACGCTAACATATAAACATATATGTACACAGTACTAGATAATGGAAGGATAAGTGAGACATAAGTATGGGTCTTGGGATGTTAAAATCAAAATAAGTTGATAGAATTGTAAAGTTAAGTATTCAATAGATAAGTAATAGATAAGTAGACAGGAAAGTAGCAAAACAAAACACATGTTTAAATATATAATGGAAATAAAGAAAGCTATATAAGAACAGTTGTTATTGTGCTAAAGTATAAAAGGAAATATACTAAAATTAGAATAATATGTACAAGTAGCTAAAATTTAGAAATAAAGTTCAATGATTACATTTCGGTAAAAAGAATAATAAAAGGAAAGTGAAGCATAAGTAAAAGTCTTGGTTTTGTTTAAAACTAGAATAAGTTGATAGAACTGTTAAATCAAATACTAAATAAATAAGTAATAGACAAGCAAGGTAGCAAAATAAGGACATATGTTCGAATATATAATAGAAATAAGGAAAGTTGCTTAAGACCAATTGTTATCATGTAAAAGTATAAATAGAAATGTATCAAATAAGAATAATATGTATCAGCAGCTAAAACATATAAATAAGGTGAAATGATCACATATGGGTAAAAGTAAAAGGATAAGTGAAGCATAATTATAAGTCTTGGTTTTGTTTAATAATTAGAATAAGCTGAGTGTATCGTAAAAATTTAAGTACTAAATAAATAAGTAACAGATAAATAGATAAGGATAGAAGCAAAATAAGAACACATGTTTAGATATATAACAGAAGTAAGGAAAGTTATATAAGAATGACCTGTTATTATGTAAAAGTATAAATAGAAACTTGTCAAAATAAGAATAATATGAATAAGCAGCTAAACTAAGAAATAAGATGGAATTATCACACTCATGTAAAAGATAAAAGGATAACTGAAGTATAAGTATAAGTTTTGGTTTTTGTTTAAAATTAGAATACATATTGTTTTACATAATAGAAGTAAGGAAAGTTATATAGGAACGATTTTGTTATGTAAAAGTATAAATAGAAATGTATCAAAATAAGAATAATATTAATAAGTAGTTAAAACTTAGAAATAAGGTGAAACTATCACATTATGTAAATAAATCAAGGCGTAAACTTAATACCCCCTGAAATAAAGAAAAGTAAAGACAGTTAGAATAGCGGGAGTCCCACCCGGCTAAGAATGGAAAGGATGAATAAAAGAAAGACACAGTATGAGGCATAAAAGTGCGAGAGGAATAAATGATAGAAATTGAATGAATGAGAAACTTAGAATAATAAGAGCCGTTTGACCCATGAACGGGAAAAGCACAAAAAAAAAAAAAAAAAAAAAAAAAAAAAAAAAAAAAAAAAAAACCTAACCTAACCTAACCTAACCTAACCTAACCTAACCTAACCTAACCTAACCTAACCTAACCTAACCTAACCTAACCGTTATAACTTTGCATCCAGGAGACGCATTTTGAAGCTGTTTTCAGCCATTTTCAACCTGTATAGGCTCCCTCCTAATTTGAGACAAATAAAAATAGACAAAAGAGAAAATTAATTTTCTCCTCTCATCGACTTAGAAAAATTATCAATATTTTTCATAGAACACGTCATAATTTTGCATCTAGGTGACGCATCCTAACGCTGTTTTCAGCTGTTCTCATCATAGATAGGCTCCCTGCAAATTATTGACTAGTTAAAATAAGTAGGAACGCGAAAAAATTTTTCCCTTCATTGACATAGACAAAATTTTAAAATTTTTACAAAAAGTTATTTTCAAAAATTAATATCTCAAAATCTTACTGTAACCCCGCATTTTTTATAAATTTAATAAATACTTACCTGCCTTACCTTTATCCTGGCGCGCGCTCCGCGAGCTCGGGTCCCGTTTGGTAGTCGTTATTCAATTTTTTTGGGCATTTTTCGGTTGAAAAACAGGTTTTTTGACCGAAAATCAAAATTTTTCTTTTAAATAAATTCCAAAAACTGCATAGGTCGCTAGCCCGCGCCGAGACGCGTCTCAGGACACCTCGCGCGTGCGCCTAGCGCAAATAAAACTTCAAAAAATTTCCCGCCCACCCTCTCTGTTTTTATTGGGCAGGTAAACTTCTCAGTTTCTGTTAAAAAATTTATTTGGATTTTGGCTCACCTTTCTATATTAATACATGTTTAAAGTATAAAACTGACAAATTAACGCGTTTCTACAGACATTTTAGCGTCCTTGGAAGGACTTTTTAGTTATTTTATTGACAAGTCCTATCGTTGAGAAAACTTATTCTTATTTTATTTTTATTTAGACTGCACACATCTTTACACTGTGTGCAGACCACGACTTAACGTTTACATACACTATTGTGTTTTTATTGTTTTATATCCTCACCTGACGCATACCTCTGACAATGTTCGCCAGAACACCAGTGAAGCCTGTAGAAGGAAATGAGAAACACAAATCTCCGCCAAGAACACTGACGCTTTCGTATAACGTTGGACGCGGCGACGGAAAACAAATCTCTCCGTCAAAGGCGCAAACGACTTCGTCTAATGTTAGGCAGAGCGTTGAAAAGTTAGAGGCTGCGGGATCGGAACCGCATAACTTGACTCCAGCTACCAGCAAAATGGAAATACAAGTTGTTCCTAGACAGGTTCTCGCAACGCGTTTAGCCGAAGCCAAAGCAAACGTAGTCAAAGCCAAGACGAATATAAATAACTCTCGGAATTTAAGGGCAGACATTAAAACAAACGTACTGGAGGCTGTAGACAAATTATTTCAAATAATTAAAGAAGCGGACATCGAGATCAAAAGACTCAAAAGAACTGGAGAAATACCTGCATCCGACAATATGAATAACTCCCAGACAATACCCGACAAGACGCCTCAGAAAGAGACCGAGGAAAGAAATAGTTTGATCATCGCAAAATTAAAAGAGCAGAGCCAGCTACTCATGGAAAACGGCAGAAAAATGGACGAACTAAAAGAAAAGATGGAACAACAGCACCAAATTATAAGCGCAAAAACCTACGCAGAGGCAGCGGTAGCTCGATCCACTTTGCACTCACCCCCGCAGAATGTACTGCACTCGGTAGTTGTGACGTCCCAGGACGAAAGAGACACCGGAGACCAAGTTCTGACAAAAGTCAGAGAGGCGGTGAATGCCAAGGAAGGGTGGATCAGGGTGGAAAGGACTCGGAAAGGCAAGGACAGAAAGGTTATTATGAGTTGTAACACAGCCGAAGATAGACAGAAAGTGAAACAGAGGCTGGAAAATTCCGGTAAGAGTTTGGTCGTGGAAGAGGTAAAAAACAGAGACCCTCTCCTGAAGCTAGCTGACGTATTATCAGTGAACACTGATGAGGATGTTTTAAGGGCCTTCAGGAACCAAAACCGGGGCATATTCCACGACATAAAAGAGAATGACGACAGACTGGAAATCAAATATAAAAGGAAAGCCCGCAATCCGCATACTAGTCACATTGTCCTTAGTGTGTCACCGGCTATATGGAAAAGAGCGACCGACGCTGGAGCGGTCTATATTGACCTACAGCGCGTCCGGGTGTTGGACCAGTCACCACTGGTACAATGCTCGAGATGCCTCGGATATGGTCATAGCAAGAGGTACTGCGTAGATCCAGCAGACCTCTGCAGCCACTGCGGAGGTCCGCACCTTAAGGCGCAATGTCCGGAGTGGCTTGCAGGAGGCGAACCCTCATGCAGAAACTGCACAGTGGCCAAGCTCGATCGCAATGACCACAACGCCTTTAGCAAAGAATGTCCCATACGCAGAAAGCGCGATGCTATAGCTCGCATGTCGGTAGCGTATTGCTAAAGGCGCCCAGGAGGACAAACACCTGTACCGGGTGTTCCAGTGCAACCTTCAACGAAGGAAGTTAGCTACAGATGAGTTGATGGTTGAAGCAACTAAAGGAAGAGTTGCAATAGCGTTGATCCAGGAACCTTATGTGGGTGGTTCTGATAATATGAAGACATACCGTGGCGTCAGAATATACCAGAATACCGGAGGGGGCACTGTAAAAGCTGCTATCGCCGTATTTGACCCCAACCTAGACGTCACGCAACACCCGGAGCTCACCACCAACAACATCGTAGTGGTGAGCGTAAGCACCAAGCAATGGAAACTAACATTGGTTTCATATTATTTTGAACCGGATAAGCCCATAGATCCGTACCTGGATCACATCAGAAAAATTGCAACAGTTATAACACGGAGGCTCATTATTGGAGGCGACTCCAATGCAAAGAGCACCTGGTGGGGAAGCCCTGAAATCGACCATAGGGGGGACGATGTGGCTGGCACGCTTCACGAGCTGAACCTTCATATCCTTAACAAAGGTGACACTCCAACCTTTGATACTATTCGTGGCGGAAAACACTACACCAGTTTCGTTGACGTGACGGCCTGCACTATTGATATGCTGGACCTAGTGGAGGACTGGAAAGTTATTGCAAATCTCACGTGCGCTGACCACAGTGGTATTAGCTTTAATATCAAACTCAAAAAATCGGTTGGGGTAAGTGTCAAAAGAACCACAAGACTTTATAACACAAAAAAAGCAAATTGGGAAACTTTTCATCATAAATTTAAGCAACTAATATTAGAATACAACTTAGAAATCGGAAAAATTGGTACCATTAATACAGTCGAAGAATTAGATCTATTCATAAAAAACTACAACAAAGCTATAACAGAATCTAGCAACATTTCAATACCTACAAAAAAGAACTCAGAGACATTTACCCTACCATGGTGGTCAGAGGAGCTCGCGAGGATGAAGCGAGAAGTCACCACTAGGAAACGCAGAATCAAGAACGCCGCACCGATTAGAAAACAAAGTGTTGTGGACGCCTACAAAATCGCTAGAGACGAATACGAGTCTAGAGCTATGGAGGCCTATATCGGAAGCTGGAAGGAATTCTGTAGCAAACAGGACAAGGAGAGTCTGTGGGAGGGTATTTACCGAGTGATAGGGAGAACAGCCAAGAGGGAAGAGGATACACCCCTGGAAGAAGGCGGCATCACTCTTGATGCAAAACGCTCGGTGGAATTATTGGCGAAAACATTCTACCCGGAAGATCTAAGGGAGAATGATAACCAGATGCATCGTGAAATAAGGAACCGAGCATCAGCCGTGAACCTCCAACAACCCGAGGGACGAAACGATCCTCCGTTCACAACAACGGAGATGCTCACCGCACTGGATTCCTTGAACCCCAAGAAAGCACCTGGAGCCGACGGATTCACTGCTGACATATGCAGCCATGCCATAAAAAGTGATCCAAAACTTTTCCTGGAAGTACTCAACAAATGTCTAGAGCTCCATTATTTCCCAGTTGCCTGGAAGGAAGCCACGGTCATAGTGTTGAGGAAACCAGGAAAAGAATCATATACAGCTCCCAAGTCTTACCGCCCCATAGGACTGTTACCGGTAATGGGCAAGGTGTACGAAAAAATGTTGGTCGCCAGACTTAAACACCACCTGCTACCGAAACTAAACCCCAACCAGTTTGGATTCATGCCCCAAAAAAGCTGCGAAGACGCCCTCTATAAATTAATGCAACATATAAACACAAAATTGGACGAGAAGAAAATCATAACCGTCGTGTCATTGGATATAGAGGGCGCGTTCGACAGCGCATGGTGGCCAGCGATCAGAGTTCAACTGGCAAAAGCGAACTGTCCACTTAACATCAGGAAAGTGTTTGACAGCTACCTCGACCAAAGGAAGGTCACTGTGAGGTATAATGGGGAAACTTTCACAAAGGCGACCAACAAA
This sequence comes from Cosmia trapezina, assembly GCA_905163495.3. Lineage (NCBI taxonomy): Eukaryota > Metazoa > Arthropoda > Insecta > Lepidoptera > Noctuidae > Cosmia > Cosmia trapezina. The sequence continues at coordinate 28,844 of LR991046.1, forward strand.
GGGTGCGTCCAAGGGTCTATAGGTGGGCCCATCCTTTGGAATATACTACTGGATCCCCTGCTGAACACCCTTGAATCCGCGGGTCACTATGTGCAAGCGTTTGCCGACGACGTCGTCATGGTGTTCGATGGTCAGACTTCACAACACGTGCAAAGACACGCCAATGCCGCTCTCGAGCTTGTTCGGTTGTGGGGTGTCGAGAATAAGCTCAAATTCGCGCCTCATAAGACCAGTGCAATGGTAATCACACGCAAGCTTAAATTCGATACTCCGCACTTGAGCATGGGGGGAGTGGACATTGGCATGTCCAAACAAATTAAGATGTTGGGTGTGACGTTTGACGAAAAACTCACTTTTAACGCACACGTGGCTAATGTCTGTAGGAAGGCCATAAACATCTACAAGCAGCTCGCAAGAGCAGCAAAAGCGAGTTGGGGCCTCCATCCCGAAGTAATTCGGATAATATACACGGCGACCATCGAACCCATCATTTTATATGCGGCGAGCGTTTGGGCACCAGCTGCCGAAAAACTGGGAGTGCAGAAACAGCTCGGAACTGTGCAGAGAGGATTCGCACAAAAAATGTGCAAGGCTTATCGCACGGTCTCCCTGAACTCAGCACTGGTCTTGGCGGGAGCGCTCCCGCTTGATCTTCGTGTACGCGAGGTAGCCTCGCTATACAGGATCAGGAAGGGGGCGGCTCTGCCGGGTCTGGGGGACAGGGAGATCGAGCGATCAATGCCAGCAACAGAAGCGCCACACCCTGCAACGGTTACAGACCTCAAACTGACATGCATTAGAGACCAGAATGACGTGGACGCGAACAGTAGCTGTGAAGTAAAAATCTTCACGGATGGCAGCAAGATCGGGGAAAGGGTCGGTGCAGCGCTATCCGTGTGGGAGGACGAAGCGGAAGTAAGGACCGTCAAGCTTTGTTTGTCGTCATACTGCACAGTCTACCAAGCGGAATTACTGGCCGTTCGCGAAGCCACGCGGAGAATAAAAAAGCACAGTGGACTCACATTCGGTATTTACAGCGACTCAATGGCAGCCTTACAAACGGTTATCAACCTCGAATCCCTCCATCCGCTAGCTGTAGAAACCCGCGAGAACCTAGCAGAATTATCTCGACAGAACAAAGTGGTATCTCTGTTCTGGATAAAAGCACACGCAGGATTGGAGGGAAATGAAAGAGCTGACCAGCTTGCCAAGGAGGCCGCTGCTGCATCTAGTAAGAGGAAACCAGACTACGACTATTTTCCCGTCTCATTTGCGAAACGACAGCTCCGACTGGAAACGATTCGCGAATGGGATGCGAGATATAGGTCGGGAGAAGTGGCTGGAGTTACAAAACTCTTTTTCCCTGATGTGATTGCTGCATATAGGGTAATCCGCAAGTTCGAACCGACATGCCTTAGCACTCAATTGTTGACCGGCCATGGGGGGTTCTCCGAATACCTATATCGATTTAAGCGTAAGGTGAGTGCCTCATGCACTTGTGACCCAGCGGTAGAGGAGTCTGTCCCCCACATTATCTTGGAGTGCCCAGTGTTCGGATATGAAAGATACAAAATTGAACAAATATTAGACACAAAACTCACAATAGAAAACATAAAATGTATTATGGTGGACAAGAGAAGGCAAAAGTTCATGGACTATTGCTTAAAACTAGTAGAAACAGTCGTTAAAAGAAATAAGTAGGTAACAATAGTATGATGACCATATATTATGTAATATATTGTATATCATACACGAAAATTTATTAAGGAACATTTAATTAAAAGTAAGATTAAGCTTAGTTTAAGGTACAAATAAACATAGGATTGAACCAATAGTATAAGAAGATAAAGTAAGAGGTGTCAAACATTTGTTGTACCCTAATTTAATACAGAAAACTGTGTATGCTCTAAACCTGAAACTTATAATAAAGAAATAAGAAAAGAGTAGATAGAAGGATAAGACCGGAATCCCACCGGGAAATGGCATGACAGAGATTGTAAAAAGAAAGATATAGTATGCGGAATATAAGTGCGAGAGAAATACTTGATAGCACTGGCACGAAAGAGTATCATAAGATAAAATAGGCTTTGACTTTGGGTCAGAGGTAGTAGCATTAAAAAAAAAAAAAAAAAAAAAAAAAAAAAAAAAAAACCTAACCTAACCTAACCCGAGTCTGGCTTCAACCGCCGCCCCGAACGCCACGAAAAAACCGCGCTCCGCACGTTAAAATCAGTAAAAATAACAAAAAGTTCACCGATATACACGTGTTATACATCAAAAGACGCGCAATCGCAAGGCGATCACGTTTGTGAAGTTATTTTTGTGAAAAGTGGAAAACAGTGCAAGTTTTAACCAAAAAAGGTGAAATTACGGGAACAGTTGACTTTTAAAGTCAAATATCTCCGGATCCAAAGCGACGACATAGTCTTTTTAAAAGCCTATCAGGATCGGCACACCAAGATCTTCGATCCCGGAAAAAGTCCCGAATTTTTCCGCGCAGGCGCGCGGAAATACAAGCAAGTACCTGTTTTCCCGGTGACGCAGTCCCGATCCAGGACCAGGAAGTTATCCCTGACCATCTCTCGAGAAGGAGAACGAGAAAAGGACCCTGGAGGCATTTTCAAAATTACAATAAAGTTAAGTACTGCCACTTTATAGACATAACAAATTTGACGTGCGGACGGGAAAAAGCTCGAAAGTTTTTCCGAACACAAAAAGTCTGAATCTTCAGCGACGACCTACCCCGAAACTTCCAGGGAAGATAGCTGAGACGTCGCCCAAGCCGAGCACGAAGAAATCAAAATTTTCGGACATTAACTTTAGGACTTATGTTAAATTTAGTGCATGTGAGTAAAAATTTCCGCCCGTAAATTAACTCTGTTTTGTCGGAAGGGAAAAAAGGAAATTTTTACGTATTTACAATTTTTTGTGTTTTGTGTGATGGGAATAGCAGCCCTAGGCTGTTAGGATGTGTATGGAAGAACTTCCAAGAAATAATATTGTGTAGTTTGCTAGCTATAGCCTCTCCCAGATCGCGGAATTTTCCCCGACACCTACTTGTTTACAAGCTGAATGGTGGTGGCTATAGCTTCCAGACGGGAAGTCGTAGGGGGAAGATAACAACAAACTTTTTGTTTTCTCCACAGGGGCTACTCATAGAACTTTTTCCCATCCCTCTGCGACTTTCCTGGAAAAAATTCGGGGTAATTTCACGTAATTTTAGGGGAAATCTCCCCACTTTTGTTTTCTCCCTAAATTGTTTACGCATTAGTTTACTTTTTTAAAATTATATTAGAGAGTAGTTTAGTTATAAGGATCTGTTTAATCCATCCCATTTTATATTTTTGGATATTTTTGCACAAAATTTATTAATTCTCACCAACCGGGAATCGAACCCGGAACTTTTAAAAACCTAAAAACGCCCATATCTCGGGAACGGAGCCAGTTAGCCCATTTTTAACGCCAGCCTGGATATCTATACTACGTATAGATATACAGCGACACTCTATTGGCCACCCTCCTTCGAACCCCCACCCTTGTTTTAATTAATATATTAGTATATTTAATATCCCCCCCCCCTCACCTAAAGTACCCTCCGCGGATCATTTATATCATCATTATATTTACGTATATACCCCCCAAAGCGAAATACCCCCTCCAACCCTTCCTCGGACCAACACCTAATACCCCCCCCCCCCTCTCCACTCACCTTCGATCATCTCACCTGCCTATACAATACACCATTTATATGTAAACTGAAGATCCCAGTCACCTATTTGGTACCCCTCACCTCCCTTCCCCCTAAAAATTTAGTTCCCCAATTATCTTAGAAACGGCTGGGAATATTAAAATTTTGATAAAATTTTCCCCCCCCCACTAACCCCCCTCTCTGTCCGAACCTAGAATCAGATAGGACCCCAAGACCCCCATTTTATGACCCCAAGTCCTTTTGACCCCAAAAACCGATTAGTACCCATATTTATTAATAATAATATTTATACATTTGTCCCCTCCTTTGATACCCACGAACACCCCCCCCCCACCCTTCCGATTACCTCACCCCGCGGGCCTTAACTTCATAACCGGAGGTCGTAGACCAACCGAGTTTGGGGTCGTTTAAATCAGGACGACAAGATCTCCCACTTGGCTCCAAAGGGATCCCAAGAACCCATACCTTTCCTAAGATAGATTAATAATAATATAATATTTATATTTATATATTTATTCCTCTGACTCTTCTGGCTTCCGCGGTACGGTTAAAATAGACAATAGGCACCTTACAAGGAGAAAACGTCTGCGGTTTTTCTCGTTACATCCAGACTTATTTTAGTTAGTTTAATTATTTCATAGTTTTAAGCTTAAAATCAAAATTATCTTTATAACTTTGCATCCAGGAGACGCATTTTGAAGCTGTTTTCAGCCATTTTGAACTTGTATAGGCTCCCTCCTAATTTGAGACAAATAAAAATAGACAAAAGAGAAAATTAATTTTCTCCTCTCATCGACTTAGAAAAATTATCAATATTTTTCATAGAACACGTCATAATTTTGCATCTAGGTGACGCATCCTAACGCTGTTTTCAGCTGTTTTCATCATAGATAGGCTCCCTGAAAATTATTGACTAGTTAAAATAAGTAGGAACGCGAAAAAATTTTTCCCTTCACTGACATAGACAAAATTTTAAAATTTTTACAAAAAGTTATTTTCAAAAATTATTATCTCAAAATCTTACTGTAACCCCGCATTTTTTATAAATTTAATAAATACTTACCTGCCTTACCTGTATCCTGGCGCGCGCTCCGCGAGCTCGGGTCCCGTTTGGTAGTCGTTATTCAATTTTTTGGGCATTTTTCGGTTAAAAAACACGTTTTTTGACCGAAAATCAAAATTTTTGTTTTAAATAAATTCCAAAAACTGCATAGGTCGCTAGCCCGCGCCGAGACGCGTCTCAGGACACCTCGCGCGTGCGCCTAGCGCAAATAAAACTTCAAAAAATTTCCCGCCCACCCTCTCTGTTTTTATTGGGCAGGTAAACTTCTCAGTTTCTGTTTAAAAAAAAAAAAAAAAAAAAATATTTGGATTTTGGCTCACCTTTCTATATTAATACATGTTTAAAGTATAAAACTGACAAATTAACGCGTTTCTACAGACATCTTAGCGTCCTTGGAAGGACTTTTTAGTTATTTTATTGACAAGTCCTATCGTTGAGAAAACTTATTCTTATTTTATTTTTATTTAGACTGCACACATCTTTACACTGTGTGCAGACCACGACTTACATACACTATTGTGTTTTTTACTTTTTATATCCTCACCTGACGCATACCTCTGACAATGTTCGCCAGAACACCAGTGAAGCCTGTAGAAGGAAATGAGAAACACAAATCTCCGCCAAGAACACTGACGCTTTCGTATAACGTTGGACGCGGCGACGGAAAACAAATCTCTCCGTCAAAGGCGCAAACGACTTCGTCTAATGTTAGGCGGAGCGTTGAAAAGTTAGAGGCTGCGGGATCGGAACCGCATAACTCGACTCCAGCTACCAGCAAAATGGAAATACAAGTTGTTCCTAGACAGGTTCTCGCAACGCGTTTAGCCGAAGCCAAAGCAAACGTAGTCAAAGCCAAGACGAATATAAATAACTCTCGGAATTTAAGAGCAGACATTAAAACAAACGTACTGGAGGCTGTAGACAAATTATTTCAAATAATTAAAGAAGCGGACATCGAGATCAAAAGACTCAAAAGAACTGGAGAAATACCTGCATCCGACAATATGAATAACTCTCAGACAATACCCGACAAGACGCCTCAGAAAGAGACCGAGGAAAGAAATAGTTTGATTATCGCAAAATTAAAAGAGCAGAGCCAGCTACTCATGGAAAACGGCAGAAAAATGGACGAACTAAAAGAAAAGATGGAACAACAGCACCAAATTATAAGCGCAAAAACCTACGCAGAGGCAACGGTAGCTCGATCCACTTTGCACTCACCCCCGCAGAATGTACTGCACTCGGTAGTTGTGACGTCCCAGGACGAAAGAGACACCGGAGACCAAGTTCTGACAAAAGTCAGAGAGGCGGTGAATGCCAAGGAAGGGTGGATCAGGGTGGAAAGGACTCGGAAAGGCAAGGACAGAAAGGTTATTATGAGTTGTAACACAGCCGAAGATAGACAGAAAGTGAAACAGAGGCTGGAAAATTCCGGTAAGAGTTTGGTCGTGGAAGAGGTAAAAAACAGAGACCCTCTCCTGAAGCTAGCTGACGTATTATCAGTGAACACTGATGAGGATGTTTTAAGGGCCTTCAGGAACCAAAACCGGGGCATATTCCACGACATAAAAGAGAATGACGACAGACTGGAAATCAAATATAAAAGGAAAGCCCGCAATCCGCATACTAGTCACATTGTCCTTAGTGTGTCACCGGCTATATGGAAAAGAGCGACCGACGCTGGAGCGGTCTATGTTGACCTACAGCGCGTCCGGGTGTTGGACCAGTCACCACTGGTACAATGCTCGAGATGCCTTGGATATGGTCATAGCAAGAGGTACTGCGTAGATCCAGCAGACCTCTGCAGCCACTGCGGAGGTCCGCACCTTAAGGCGCAATGTCCGGAGTGGCTTGCAGGAGGCGAACCCTCATGCAGAAACTGCACAGTGGCCAAGCTCGATCGCAATGACCACAACGCCTTTAGCAAAGAATGTCCCATACGCAGAAAGCGCGATGCTATAGCTCGCATGTCGGTAGCGTATTGCTAAAGGCGCCCAGGAGGACAAACACCTGTACCGGGTGTTCCAGTGCAACCTTCAACGAAGGAAGTTAGCTACAGATGAGTTGATGGTTGAAGCAACTAAAGGAAGAGTTGCAATAGCGTTGATTCAGGAACCTTATGTGGGTGGTTCTGATAATATGAAGACATACCGTGGCGTCAGAATATACCAGAATACCGGAGGGGGCACTGTAAAAGCTGCTATCGCCGTATTTGACCCCAACCTAGACGTCACGCAACACCCAGAGCTCACCACCAACAACATCGTAGTGGTGAGCGTAAGCACCAAGCAATGGAAACTAACATTGGTTTCATATTATTTTGAACCGGATAAGCCCATAGATCCGTACCTGGATCATATCAGAAAAATTGCAACAGCCATAACACGGAGACTCATTATTGGAGGCGACTCCAATGCAAAGAGCACCTGGTGGGGAAGCCCTGAAATCGATCATAGGGGGGACGATGTGGCTGGTACGCTTCACGAGCTGAACCTTCATATCCTTAACAAAGGTGACACTCCAACCTTTGATACCATTCGTGGCGGAAAACACTACACCAGTTTTGTTGACGTGACGGCCTGCACTATTGATATGCTGGACCTGGTGGAGGACTGGAAAGTTATCGCAAATCTCACGTGCGCTGACCACAGTGGTATTAGCTTTAATATCAAACTCAAAAAATCGGTAGGGGTAAGTGTCAAAAGAACCACAAGACTTTATAATACAAAAAAAGCAAATTGGGAAACTTTTCATAATAAATTTAAACAACTAATATTAGAATACAACTTAGAAATCGGAAAAATTAGTACCATTAATACAGTCGAAGAATTAGATTTATTCATAAAAAACTACAACAAAGCTATTACAGAATCTAGTAACATCTCAATACCTACAAAAAAGAATTCAGAGACATTTACCCTACCATGGTGGTCAGAGGAGCTCGCGAGGATGAAGCGAGAAGTCACCACTAGGAAACGCAGAATCAAGAACGCCGCACCGATTAGAAAACAAAGTGTTGTGGACGCCTACAAAATCGCCAGAGACGAATATGAGGCTAGAGCTATGGAGGCCTATATCGGAAGCTGGAAGGAATTCTGTAGCAAACAGGACAAGGAGAGTCTGTGGGAGGGTATTTACCGAGTGATAGGGAGAACAGCCAAGAGGGAAGAGGATACACCCTTGGAAGAAGGCGGCATCACTCTTGATGCAAAACGCTCGGTGGAGTTATTGGCAAAAACGTTCTACCCGGAAGATCTAAGGGAGAATGATAACCAGATGCATCGTGAAATAAGGAACCGAGCATCAGCCGTGAACCTCCAACAACCCGAGGGACAAAACGATCCTCCGTTCACAACAACGGAAATGCTCACCGCACTGGATTCCTTGAACCCCAAGAAAGCACCTGGAGCCGACGGATTCACTGCTGACATATGCAGCCATGCCATAAAAAGTGATCCTAAACTTTTCCTGGAAGTACTCAACAAATGTTTAGAGCTCCATTACTTCCCAGTTGTCTGGAAGGAAGCCACGGTCATAGTGTTGAGGAAACCAGGAAAAGAATCATATGCAACTCCCAAGTCTTACCGCCCCATAGGACTGCTACCGGTAATGGGCAAGGTGTATGAAAAAATGTTGGTCGCCAGACTTAAACACCACCTGTTACCGAAACTAAACCCCAATCAGTTTGGATTCATGCCCCAAAAAAGCTGCGAAGACGCCCTTTATAAATTAATGCAACATATAAACACTAAATTAGACGAGAAGAAAATCATAACCGTCGTGTCATTGGATATAGAGGGCGCGTTCGACAGCGCATGGTGGCCAGCGATCAGAGTTCAACTGGCAAAAGCGGACTGTCCACTTAACATCAGAAAAGTGTTTGACAGCTACCTCGACCAAAGGAAGGTCACTGTGAGGTATAATGGGGAATTTTTCACAAAGGCGACCAACAAAGGGTGCGTCCAAGGGTCTATAGGTGGGCCCATCCTATGGAATATACTACTGGATCCCCTGCTGAATACCCTTGAATCCGCGGGTCACTATGTGCAAGCGTTTGCAGACGACGTCGTCATGGTGTTCGATGGTCAGACTTCACAACACGTGCAAAGACACGCCAATGCCGCTCTCGAGCTTGTTCGGGTGTGGGGTGTCGAGAATAAGCTCAAATTCGCACCTCATAAGACCAACGCAATGGTAATCACACGCAAGCTTAAATTCGATACTCCGCACTTGAGCATGGGAGGAGTGGATATTGGCATGTCCAAACAAATTAAGATGTTGGGTGTGACGTTTGACGAAAAACTTACTTTTAACGCACACGTGGCTAATGTGTGTAGGAAGGCCATAAACATCTACAAGCAGCTCGCAAGAGCAGCAAAAGCGAGCTGGGGCCTCCACCCCGAAGTGATTCGGATAATATACACAGCGACCATCGAACCCATCATTTTATATGCGGCGAGCGTTTGGGCACCGGCTGCCGAAAAACTGGGAGTGCAGAAACAGCTCGGAACTGTGCAGAGAGGATTCGCACAAAAAATGTGCAAGGCTTATCGCACGGTCTCCCTGAACTCAGCACTGGTCTTGGCGGGAGCGCTCCCGCTTGATCTTCGTGTACGTGAGGTAGCCTCGCTATACAGGATCAGGAAGGGGGCGGCTCTGCCGGGTCTGGGGGACAGGGAGATCGAGCGATCAATGCCAGCAACAAAAGCGCCACACCCTGCAGCGGTCACAGACCTCGAACTGACGTGCCTTAGAGACCAGAATGACGTGGACGCGAACAGTAGCTGTGCAGTAAAAATCTTCACGGATGGCAGCAAGATCGGGGGAAAGGTCGGTGCAGCGCTATCCGTGTGGGAGGACGAAGCGGAAGTAAGGACCGTCAAGCTTTGTTTGCCGTCATACTGCACAGTCTACCAAGCGGAACTACTGGCCGTTCGCGAAGCCACGCGGAGAATAAAAAAGCACAGTGGACTCACATTCGGTATTTACAGCGACTCAATGGCAGCCTTACAAACGGTTATCAACCTCGAATCCCTCCATCCGCTAGCTGTAGAAACCCGCGAGAACCTAGCAGAATTATCTCGACAGAACAAAGTGGTATCTCTGTTCTGGATAAAAGCACACGCAGGATTGGAGGGAAATGAAAGAGCTGACCAGCTTGCCAAGGAAGCCGCTGCTGCATCTAGTAAGAGGAAACCAGACTACGACTATTTTCCCGTCTCATTTGCGAAACGACAGCTCCGACTGGAAACGATTCGCGAATGGGATGCGAGATATAGGTCAGGAGAAGTGGCTGGAGTTACAAAACTATTTTTCCCTGATGTGATTGCTGCATATAAGGTAATCCGCAAGTTCGAACCGACATGCCTTAGCACTCAATTGTTGACCGGCCATGGGGGGTTCTCCGAATACCTATGTCGTTTTAAGCGTAAGGAGAGTGCCTCATGCGCTTGTGACCCGGGAGCAAAAGAGTCTGTCCCCCACATTGTCTTGGAATACCCAGTGTTTGGATATGAAAGGTACAAAATTGAACAGATATTAGATACAAAACTCACAACAGAAAACATAAAATGTATTATGGTGGACAAGAGAAGGAAAAAGTTCATGGACTATTGCTTAAAACTAGTAGAAATTGTCGTCAAAAGAAATAAGTAACAAAAGTATGATGACCATATATTATGTAATATATTGTATATCATACACGAAAATTTATTAAGAAATATTATAATTAAAAGTAAGATTAAGCTTAGTTTAAGGTACAAATAAATATAGGATTTAAACCAACAATGTAAGAAGATTGTTTAAAAGAATATAATTATACTGGGCCAAAAGCAACTCAAGAACATAGTGGGTATTGTAAAACCGGAATCCCAAACAAAACAACAATCCAAACAATGTAAAATGTACTTAAATATAAGATAATAATAATATAACTTAGGATCAAAGTAAGACAACCTGTAAACCAGATCGTTAAAATTAAAAGGTGTCAAACTTTTGTTGTACCCTAATTTAATAAAGAAAACTGTGTATGCTGTAAACCTGAAACTTATAATAAAGATATAAAGAGTAGATAGAAGGATAAGACCGGAATCCCACCGGGAAATGGCATGACAGAGATTGTAAAAAAGAAAGATATAGTATGTGGAATAAAAGTGCGAGAGGAATACTTGATAGAACTGGAACGAAAGAGTATCATTAGCTAAAATAGGCTTTGACTTTGGGTCAGAGGTAGCAGTATTAAAAAAAAAAAAAAAAAAAAAAAAAAAAAAAAAAAAAAAAAAAAAAAAAAAAAAAACCTAACCTAACCTAACCTTTTTTTTTTTTTTTTTTTGTAACCTAACCTAACCTAACCTTTTTTTTTTTTTTTTGACGCTGAGAAATGCGTTACGCATCCCCGCTCGTGGGGCCGAGACGGGGTATGTGGGACTCCTGTCGGGACGACAATATACCCACTAAAACTCAGCGGTGTTCCCACATCGCCGCGATGGGAGGGCCATGGGAAACCGGCTCAACTTTTACTTCCACAACCGTCCCGGCGCATGCCCGCCTAGCTGGCGGGCCCCGCACCGCATGCCCCCCAGGCTCTTTAGGCGGGCGGCGATTATCCCCTCGAACATTTTTCCGACCTCATCGAGCAGAACGATGGGCCGGTATGCCGAGGGGGAGTCTTCTGGGCGGCCCTTCTTGCGAAGGAGGCACAACTGCCCCTCCTTCCACGGTTTCGGGAACCTCCCAGATGCAAGACATGCGCTGAAGAGGTCCCGAAACCTCTCCTCCATTTGAGTGGCAGCGATCGCCACCACTCTTGCCGGAACACCGTCGGGGCCCGGAGCCGTCTTCTTGGCGCGGATATGAAGAATCGCCGCACAAAGTTCGGACTCCGTGACAGGAGGGGCCTCCTCGTCCTCCTCAGCAGGCGGAGCTATCCCCCGCGGCGGGCTCATCACTGGTGGGGTGAAGTTGTCCCTGCACGGGAACAGTGACTGAACCACCCCATCCAGAAACGAGGGCTCCAAGGTCTCGGCCACCGGGGGACCAAAGGGGCGCAATTTGTTGCGCGCCGCCTTATATGGTCTCCCGTAGGGGTCGTTGTCGAGACCCTCCAGCACCTCCGCTCTCGCCGAGTCTCTGGCGGCGGCGATGGCCCTATCGAGGACCATTTTTGCCTCTATGGAGAAGATTGGGAGTATCCTCCTGGTGGTACGAGGACTAAATAAAACTGGAGACTTCTTATAATGGACTGTAATACTATGAACTTTACAAGGATAGATAGCAAGCAGATCAAAATTTAAAAGTAGCGAGAAAATGAATGTAGGTCGTTCAGTAGCGCGGACGACGACGCAGTGAAGTGCCGGTCAGCTGTGCTGCACGCTCGCTGCTCGAGGGCCCCCCGCGACCGCAGCTACCGCCCGCGGTTGCCCGGCGCGGCGTGATATTCTCAACACTCTATGTATACCTCATAGAGGTGATCCTCCTCGGCGAGGTCTCGTCGACGCCGCCGCCGGCTCCGCGTGTATTCCCTCCTTGCCTCCACACACGCTGTTCGAAGCCCCGCCAGCTCCACCGACCACCAGTATACGGCGCGTCTGGGTAGTGGTCGACAAGACCGAGGCATGCTAGAGTTGCATACCTCGGTCAGAGACTCCCTCAGGTGCCCCGCCACGGCGTCCACATCCAGGCCAGCGGAAGGCGGCGAAAGCCAGTCCTGGATGAACGCCGCCTCCACTGCCGCCTCCCTGTCCAGGCGGGTGAGAGCCCACCGCGGGAACGGTGATCGCACCGAGAGGGGCCGCGTCTCTCCAGGGCCACCGGTGGAGATGTCAAACCGCACGTAGCGGTCGTCCGACATAATCTACACCAGCTCCACCCGCCAGTTCAACACGCGTGCGGCCAAAGCAGGCGTGGCGAAAGTGACGTCCACTATTGAGCCACCCTGCCGCCGCACGCATGTCTGGACACTTCCAGGAAGTGTCCAGACATGCGTGCGGCGGCAGGGTGAGAACTTGAACAGAGGACCTCTGTTCAAGAGGGAGAGCCCAGACGAGGCTGCCCACATCTCCACTGCCCGCCCGCGTGCGTCGGTGGCCGGGTTGCCCCAGGTCACCGACTTGGCATTCAGGTCTCCTAGTACGGAGACCTGACGCGGCGCCGCCCTGCCAACCACGGCGGCCAGGATTGCGAGATAGTTCTCAAAATCCTGAAGAGGGCGGTTTGGGGAGAAATAGACGCCCACAAGGGCTAATTCTCCCCACGCGGCGGCCACGTATCCCGGTCCCTTCTCTAATAGCGAGAGGGGAGGGGAGTCTGTGGAAGACCGCGCCGCTAGTGCCACTAAGCCGTCCTCGTCACCCAGCCAGCTGCCGGGGATCGAGTAGGACTCGGCGACCACCGCTACGTTCACCAGCCACTCAGCCATGACCTGCACCACCAGGTCCTGGGCCGCTCTGCAGTGGTTGGTGTTCGCCTGGAGGATGCGGTAGTCGGAAACCATTATTCCAACATCGCATCCCCCTCCTCAGCTACCGCTGCTGGAGCTACAGCGGCGACGACGGCGGTGGCGGTGGTAGCAACAGGGCGAATCTGTGCTGGCACTATGCCCTTCCTCGCGGGAGGCTTGCAGCTCCTGCCTGTCATCCTGTGGTCCGCGGGGCGGCCACCGGCGGCACACGCAGCGCAGTGTGGCGTGGTGACTTGGCAAGCGGCACTCCTGTGTCCCTCCTGCCCGCATTGGAAACAGGAGTCTCCCCAGTCGAATTTGGAGGGACACGTGGCTCGGGTGTGGCCGAACGCGAAGCACTTGAAGCAGCGCATAGGCTGGTCTTCAAGTGGCCGGACCACAGCCGAGCTGAGACCCACAAGCAGCCGTCCCTTAGTTGCAGAAAGGACGGCCCCAGCCGCAACGACTGGGCACTCGACGAGGATGGTGCCCATGCCGCGGCGGCCGAGCCTGATGGCTCCACCCTTCACCGCGTCAGGGAGGCAGCCCCCAACCGCCGCAACGGCCGCCACCACATCCTCTTTGGTGACCGAATCATCGAGATCGATCACCTCTAAGGACGCGGTCTTTACAGGCCTGACGACCGTTGCCACATCCGCGATGACCTCTTGCAACTTTGTTGCGAAGAGTTCCGCGTTTGTGCCGCGCTGCTCCCCCGAGAACTCGAAAATTCGAGCCCCGGCTATGGTTCGGCGGCACGTTATGCCGGCGATCCCCAGCCGGTAGGGATCCGCGTTGGTACGAGCCCGTCTTAGGACGGACTCGTACGTCTCGCCACGCTCCACGGCCTCCGGGGTAATGGTCACCACGACGGCCGCGGTTTTGGGAGGAACCAGCTTCCTCCCGCCGGCTGGAGCCTTTTTGGCTGCAGGAGCAGTCGCAGCGGGCTTGGGGGCTGACTTTTTCCCCTTTCCCCCCCTGACCACTTCCGTCCACGACTGGTTGCACGGGGTGGTGGAGGGAAGAAGGGCGTCTTCCCCCTGCGAGTTCCGGGGGGCTGCTGGAGTGGCAGACGACGCAGACGCTGCCTCCGCGCTCGTGGTGGGCGTTTGAGAGGCCACCGTGGTCCTCTTGCCCTTACCTTTGCCCTTGGAGGGCTTCGAGGCCTGGGGCTGCGTACCCGATGCCGGGTCTCCCAGAGGCGCAGGTTCCGGCTCCATCGGCGGTGGGCTCTTATCTGCCGCTAGCGGCGGGCGGAGCCGCTTTTCCGGCAAGAGACGGTCCTCAATGCCTGGGAGGCAGCTTCTGATGAAGGCCCTCTCCTCCAGGATAACCCCGCGGATTACTGCCTCAAGGCCGGCAGGGGAGGAGGAGCCTTCTACCACCGGACCTGGGGCAGATTGGGCAGGCCGGGCCGTGGCCTCAGCCAGCTTCTGGTGTAGCTGGCTGACCTCCGCCTGCAAACGATCCACCCTCGCCTGCAGCTGCCGCGTCTCGTCCGTGGCCGTCCGCTTCGCCAGCTCCATGACAATGCCGTGCATGCTGGCGGCCCGGCATTTGCGGGGCTTCTGAAAGGTCCCCTTCAAGTTGGAGGACTTTGAGGCAACCTCCAGGACCTCCTCCTTGTCTTCCTGCGCCATGCGCTCCAATTCCGCCAGGGAGTGGTCAGCATATAGCACATTGGATGCACCATAGCCAGCCCTCGACCGGGCGACTTGCGCCTGCTTCTCCTTGGCGGCGACCCTCTCCTCCAGGTCTAGTTGGAGTTGCTCCTTTTTCGCCAGGTTTAGCTGGCGCTCGGCGTCCACCAAGCCCACATCGTGAGCAAAAGCCGAAGAAGAAGTCGAAGCCTTTTTTGATTTCTTCTTCTTGGAACCTCCGACCGACTCCGAGGAGACCTCGGATTCGCGCCTCACGCCCAACTTCCGCCTGCGGCGGTCGTTGTCGGCCGCTGACGTGTCGACATTGGAGTCGTCGGAGTCCGACAACTCCAATGTCGCTTCCATCCCAATCCTGTTGCGCAAGCTTGAGATCATGGGTGTAAGAGGCACCCAGCTGAAAATGTTCAAAAGTTATTTAGAAGATCGTTCCCAGTGCGTAAAGATTGGCAATGTTCTCAGCGATGTTCAAAAAACCACATCTTTTGGTGTTCCTCAAGGAAGTATTTTAGGACCCACTCTGTTTTTGATCTACATAAATGACCTTTGCGATGTAAAGCTAGAGCATGGCACTATCATAACCTACGCTGACGACACTGCTCTACTTTTTCGGCTGACTCAGAAAATGAAGTCTACAACCTTGCGCAACGCGGTTTCAATATTGTAGGTAAATGGCTTAAAAATAACTCACTAACCCTGAATGCAGAGAAGACAAATTACATTAAGTTTTCGATGCGCAAGCAAATATCGAACATCCCTTCAGCGTTGCATGCTCATTGTTGCCCAATCCCCGCAGATAGCCAGTGTAATTGTCCCAATATTAAAAAAACAGATAAAATAAAATACCTGGGTATTATAATCGATCAAACCCTTTCCTTCAAACAACATATGGAAGCACTTAATAATAGAATTCGTAAGCTGATATCGACGCTCCCAAGCAATAACCCGGTAATCGAAAAATCAAAATTTTACAGGAGAAAAGATTTACTGATTTTATCAAATATCTTTTCAAGAAGTGGGACTATTGAAGTCATTGATGTATTAAATGAAAGGTATTTTTTTGCTTAATATAACTGTACCATTATTATGAAATCCCGTTTAGTCAAAACCTAGTAATTTATGAAAACAAATAATACCTAAAATTGTTTACATCAAATATTACAGTAATAGTAATTACGGGATTATTGCCGGAAATTTGTCAAATAAAATATTTCATAACATTATGTTATGGACTTCTACGGCGTTATTTTTTATTGTAGGGCTAATATGTAACGCGTTTTTACGGACTTATTGTGGTGATTTCAAATAATTTTGAAAACGGTATTGATAAATAACATTATTATTTCGATGAAAATTAGAAAACCAGTATTATCGTTACCAGTCAATACCGATTTTTTTTCGTTATATTTAAATGTAATATTAGAAGGTAATAAACGAAAGAAATACAATAATTTCGATTATTAGTAATATTTATTAAACAACATAATGATTTCAACATGAGATCAACATTTGAGTAGGCATATGAATTTGCATGATGCTCAGTTTGGCTTCAGGCCGGGTTTGTCAACTGAATCTGCAATTCTGTGCCTCAAGCAGACTGTCCAGTACTACACTGCGAGGAGAACACCAGTCTACGCCTGTTTTTTGGATCTATGAAAGGCATTTGATCTCGTATCTTATGATTTTCTGTGGCAAAAGTTGAATACTGAAACGGACTTGCCTCCTGAGATCACATCAGTTTTTGAATATTGGTACGGCAACCAAAAGAACAGTGTGAAGTGGGGAGGGGCACAGTCGGACGTATACAGGTTGGAGCCCATCGATTGGGGCACTGAGAAAGCTATTAATAATATGTGAGCTGTATGCTGTGGCCCATGGACTCAAGTACAATGCATCCAAGAGCGAGCTGATGATATTTAAAGCCGGGAAGAAGTGTTATAATTATCCTACTACGCTAACACTAGGCGGTATACCACTGAGGCTTGTTCAGCAGTTTAAATACTTGGGTCACTGGGTCACAGACAACTTGGATGATGACCTTGATATTGAGAGGGAGCGGAGGGCTTTGTGTGTGCGTTGCAACATGTTGGCCCGTAGATTTACACGTTGTAGTAAGCAAGTTAAACTGACGCTTTTTAAAGCGTATTGTCAGTCCTTCTACACGTGTAGTCTATGGGTCAACTTCATGCAGCGAGTGTACGGGACTCAGCGTGTACAATATAACAACGCGTTTAGGGTGTTGTTTGGGCTGCCTCGTTTTTGCAGCGCATCGACTATGTTTGCTGAGGCGCACACTGATTGCTTTTATGCAATCATCCGTAAGCGAAGCGCTTCGATGCTCAAACGCGTACGTGGCACTGCGAACGGCATCCTGAACGCGTTGGCAAACCGGTGGGATTCTCCGCTGTTGAAGCAGTGGATGAGTGTACATGTGACGGGCGCTAAGCCCGGCGCATGCTTAAATTAAATTTTTATAATAAACCTATGAATTAACTGTACTAATATTAGGATAAGTTTATTGTTACTAACACCTATGGATATAACAGAATCCGAAATAAATATATTTTGATTTGATTTGATTTGAATGAAATTTAACACTTTAATTTTATGCTAACATTTATTAATAAAAAGAATTCGATAAATCAAATCCTGCAATCAACTATAAGCTACATAAACTCATCAAAGTAGCTCTTCTTCAGAGATAGTAATCATAAACTGAAAAAAAAAATTAAAGCCAGAAACAAAGAAAAAATTAAAAAGAAAGTTTTGGTTAGTATTCAGTATTCCCTCCCCTTGCTCGGACAACTGCCAGCATCCTCGTATTCATCGACCTCACGAGCCTGACGATGAAATCTTGAGGAATTACATTCCACTCCTCTTCAATTGCGATTCGCAGCTCTGGAAGCCCTGTTGGAGCAGGTACCCGGGCTCGAACCCGACGTTTCAGCTCATCCCATAAGTGTTCTATCGGATTCAAGTCCGGGCTTCGAGCTGGCCACTCCATTGAACGAATGCCAACATCGCGTAGATACTGGGCCACCACTTGAGCAACATGAGGCCGTGCATTATCATGCATCAACTGCATATCTTGCCCGATATATCCTGCGTACGGAACCACATGGTCTGCGAGTATTTCAGTAATGTAGCGATGAGAAGTCAATCCACGTGTACGGCCCGTAGGTTCGATGAAAAATAACGCTGTATGTGCAGTTAACGAGATACCGCCCCAGACTATTACAGATCCTCCTCCATAAGCAACAGTTTCCTCGATGCAACACTGAGAATAACGTTCTCCAGGACGACGATACACTCTCTGACGTCGATCACTTCCATGTAGACTCACCCTGGTCTCCCATTACCCCACTGCTCTAACGTCCAATCTCTATGCTCTCGAGCAAATTCAAGTCATGCTCGACGGTGGGCTACCGTTAATGCTGGGCCTGTTGCAGCTCTTTTTGGAGTCAGATTCCGTTCTGCAAGTCTCCTTCTGACGGTATCTGAACTTATGACCACTTGGCGTACGTCACGCAGACTTTGTTGGACTTGAACTGCGTTGAGGCGGCGATTTCGGAGAACAGTAAGTTGGATATAACGATCATCTGCCGCTGATGTAGCCCTAGGTCTGCCCGTACCTGGACGGCGATCGAATGCTCCAGTCTCTAAGTATCGTCTGTAAACTCGTTGCACCGAAGATCTGCTGATTCGAAGTCTCCGAGCGACCTCACGTTGCGCAACGCCTGCTTGAAGTAGTGTTACAGCTTGAGCTGCTTCCTGAGGTGTCGTATCCATTATTGACCGAAAAACGTAGCAAAAATACACGCGTCTGAGCAAAAGATGGACAAAAACTAAAGAAATTATAAGAAATATCCGACTACCCTCACTGTAGAAAAAATGAACGCTAATCGTGAACTCTAGTCAAAACAGAGCAAATCGTTAGCATTGTGTTTGTTGCTTGATTACAATTTGAGTTGACGGTACTTTAGAATAAATTTATAGTCATTTTAATAATCATGGAACGCACTTTCTGTAGGTATAAAATGATAGTTGTTAATTTTATACTTAAAACTCATTATCACTAATTGCGCTCAATAACTTCACAACTAAACTATCCGTTTTTCACTAAAACTTTAAGCGTGACGCAAATATCTGCGTGCAAATCCAGAGATCTGAATGCAACTGTTTACGTAAACAAACTTTTCACACCACCTGCTCGAAAATGTCAAATTATATGTCAAGCAACCTTAACCTAAAGTGAGTCAGTGGCCGGGGGCACAGCCGGTCAATAATGTTGTACTGGATTTCATTATGACCCGCTGGTCAATAATGTGATTTGAATTTGGAATCTCACATGCTCAGCTAAATTGGCAGTATAGTACTAACAAACACCCTTTGGTGCCAGAAAGAGGAAAACTATTCTCGAAACCCTTACTACGCGTGGATGATATTCTCGGTTTCCTACAAAATCATAACGACTGCTTCTTCATATCGTTGCCATGTTTTCGAAGACATAATATTGTAAGAATAATTAGATAACTAAAAACCATTTTTTTTTTTTTGTTTTATTCCACATCAACATCTATAAACGTACCAAATAAAAACTTAACTTTATCTTTGCACAACTGGACTAATGTCTCAATTGTTACCGTTAACTTCAATTAATATGTAAGTGCATATAACTAACTAGTTCTAAATATGTTATTCTTACTGTTTGTTTATTTAATAAATACTTTGTTTTTCGTACTATGGCTATTATTTTCTCACAGTAGGTGTAAAAAGTAGAGTATCCTCCTCTGGGCTAAAGGTGTCTTTGCCTTGGGCTAGCTTGAATCCCTCGCTGCATTCAGGATTCTTGTATTAACTCCCTCGCTTCGCTCGTGAGTTAAACTCTTAACTCCCTCACTACGCTCGGGAGTTAAATCCCGAATCCTTCATTGCGCTCGAGATTCAATATGACGCCCGTGACATAAGACACAACTTTAGCCCCTCGGTGCATAATCTACTATTATGCACTGGGCCGACGATCAAGGACACTTATTGGGGGCGTGGCATATATATTAGGTCTTTACCTATGAAATTGCCGTTCTGCAGTACTGGCCATTTCAAATCAAAATAATTTTTGTTTGGCTAAGAATTCTAATTTCAAATTAATTTTATTTTAAAAACATGGATTCTTTTTTCCAAAAGTAGTCATTTGTTTATTGATTAGTGTTACATTTTCATCGCATTCCAATCTTTTTCGTCATCATGGATACGTTAAAAATTCGAGTAATTATGGAATATGAGTACCGTCGTGGCAGCAACGCGGCACAAGCGGCACGCAACATCAACGACGTTTACGGAGCTAACACTACAAGCCAACGCACCACCTGTTATTGGTTTGCTCGCTTCCGTTCTGGAAATTCCGACCTGAAAAATGAACCTCGCGGTCGTCCGAAGACTTTGGTCGACAATTACGAATTAAAGGCGATTGTGGAAGCTGATGATACACAATCTACGGCTGAATTAGCAGCAGCTTTCGACGTTAGCGTCAAAACAATATTGGTCCATTTGCGTCAAATTGGCAAGGTAAAAAAGCTTGACAAATGGGTGCCCCACGAACTCAATGATCGCCAGCGCGAAGTACGCGTCGAGACGTGCATTGCACTGCTCAACAGACACACAAATGAAGGAATTTTGAACCGCATTGTTACCTGCGATGAAAAATGGATTCTGTTTGATAACCGCAAGCGCTCAGCAAGTTGGTTGGATCCTGGTTCAGCACCTAAATAATGCCCTAAACGAAAACTTACCCCTAGAAAAGTGATGGTCACTGTTTGGTGGTCTAGCGCCGGTGTGATTCATCACAGCTTCTTACCAAACGGGGTGAGCATTACTGCAGATGTGTACTGTGAAGAACTGAACACAATGATGGAGAAGCTGGCACATCTCCAACCAGCATTGGTCAATCGCTCGTCTCCGCTGCTCCTGCACGACAACGCGCGACCTCATACTGCACAGCAGACGGTCTCCAAGTTGCAAGAACTGGGGTTGGAAGCTCTCCGTCATCCGCCCTACTCACCAGACCTTGCGCCTACAGACTACTACTTTTTCCAGAATTTGGATAACGTCTTGGCGGGAAAAAAATTCAATACCCGAGAGGCAGTACAAAATGCCTTTGAAGAATTTGTTGCCTCCCGACCAGCTGATTTCTTTAAGAAGGGCATCAATAAACTGCCACTGCGTTGGCAAAGATGCATTGATTGCATGGGTGATTACTTCGATTAATACAAATAAAAAATACATGAAAAAAATTCGTTTAAATTTTTTCATACAAAACGGCAATTTCATAGGTAAAGACCTATTATATTACTGTCTATTAGCTATCAAAAGAAAAAGACAATTGCGCTTTGCAAACTATTGCGCGGCTAGACAAATACAGTAATATCCAGAACAGAGCTAGGTGTATTGAAATTTGAAATAAATTGACCGTATTGAAATATTACGTAAATTAATGAGCAAACACTAATCTTAAATAACATTGTTAGTGCGTATTACGGAATACGTATTTTAAAATTAATTCAACAATAACCTCATAAACACGTTTACCAAAAACTTCATGAAAATTATTTACGCCAATAACCCGGTATTCGCAACTTACCAAAATAAAATATAAATAGTTTTTTCTGTACAGATCTATAATAGGTTTGTTGCCGGAATATTATTGTGCCTTATTTCCCAACAATAAACACGTGTGTCATGATTTCTTTGTAAATATGATTAGGAAAAATCTGAAAAAAATTGCTAAGGTGTATTCCAGTCTACAGATGCCGAATTTGACATAACAGCATAAAACCCATAATAGCACATTACCGTGTTCTTGGTTGGGGGGATCGATATATGTATTCAAAAAGCTACGTTTAATTGCAGATCCAAATATAATTAGACAAGTATACTTTGCACTTTGTCAGTCAATTTTGAGTTACTGTATTACTTCATGGGGTGGGGCGAATAAAACCTTGTTATTGCCCATTGAAAGGGCTCAAAGAGCTATTCTCAAGGTGGCTACTTGCCGCCCTTTTCTTTTCCCCACTAACCTCCTGTATAAAGCTTGTAAAGTACTAACAGTTCGACAGTTGTTTATAATGAGCACTGTACTAAAACAACACGCAGCGCTTCCATACAGCACTGATTTAACTAAAAGGAGACGGAAAGATATAGTTTGCCCTCAAAAAAGTACAAAACATGCTTTCACAGCTAAATTTTACATGTACCTCGGACCACTACTCTACAATAGGCTAAATGAAAAAGGAAACATCTACTCCTTAAATAATAGTAACTGCAAGAAATTCCTTATGGAAGCTCTTCAATCTATGTCCTATGAAGATACAGAGAAGTTATTATTTGTGCTTAAGTAAATATTGTTAAGTAGTATTACATAATTTTATATTTTTTATACACCTTTTTACATTTATGCAACAATAAGATAAGTATGATTATCTAATCAATTAATGTTACCTCCAATCGCCTGAAACACAGGATTACCTAGTTCAGGCACAAGTCATGGGTGAACTTGCCATAGATTTAAGGAAAACTGTATTTATCGTTAGTCCTTATATATTTTTGAATAAATTTGATTTGATTTGATTTTGATTTTGATTTTGATGCGCGGTCAGCTTCCGACGCCAAAGCGCCGCCGGCGTGGCCCTGAGAAGGGCCGTTAGATTGGCCCTGAGAAGGGCCGTTGGAATCGCCCTGAGAGGAGCGATTAGATAAAAAGCGCCCAGAGGCGTCACGGCTAGACTTTCTCTTCATATTCGCAGACGACCGCGCTTATGTCTGCGAATCACAGCGCACTTTAGCCGCCGGTCTGCCACTCCGTTACGGTGGTCAGACACGGCGTTGCCCGGGGGAAACTACGTGGAAGTATGCGCTGTGGGGGAAACTACGTGGAATCGGGGGACGGGTGGGGTATGTGGGACACCCCGGTAGAACCGGTATACCCACTAAACGACCCAGCGGCACTCCCGCATCGTCTGAGTGGAGGAGGACTGGGAATCCGGCACAGCCCTTTCATCCGGCCCCCCTCCGACGACCGCCCGCCTTTACAGCGGGCCCGGCACGCCCCTCCCGTCGGGGAGGGGCCCAGGAATGACTGACGTGGGTGGTGAACAGTGCAATGCAGGAGAAGGCGCCCCCGCGGGTTGGATCTAGAATCGTTTGGCGGGAGGAGGGGGGTGAATGGGGTGAAAGTTGGTAGGGGTTGGGTCCCTGATTATAACGCTACCACTCTCATTACAAGGTAATGCATATTTTTTGAGAAATTAATAAAAATGATTTCTAACCTCAAATCAAATAAACAGTGAAACGAAATGTCAAAATGGGCGATTGACAACCAAATTTGTATCAATATATTGTCTGCGGTGTAAAATGTCGTGTAAAATATGTGAAACGAAACGCAAAAAAAAAAGTCAGTGTCATTCAACCTACAAATTCTGCTCAGAAGGAAGTTAGTGTGCACCCCACTTTATAGTTAAAATAGGTCGAATCTGTCCCAAAACCTTAGAGCATTTAACCTATGGAGATGGCATAGCTGAGCGAACCCCTCTGCCAAAGTCGATTGGCCATATGGCCATGCACGTTATATAAAACTAATTCATTCGCCGACTGCTGTCATTGTGTATCGTATTGTGTCGCAAGAAAGTGCTCCCAAAAAATGGTTAATTGTGCAGTTTCCTCGTGCAAAAAGCGATCTGCCACTTCAAATTTGCGAAACCATGGTGTTTCTTACCACATACAAGTATAAATTATAGATTCAAACAGTTTTATTTAAGTATAATGTCGAAATAATCGTTGTTGACATTACGATAGAAAAATACAGTGGTACGTTGGTAGCGCAAACGTAGTACAGGTAAGAATTTGCATAGTGCAGGGACAACGTGAATCAATGATTGATAAAATAAATGATTTTTTCAGTCATTATGTTCCGTAACCAGTTTTTTTTTTTTTTGTAATGTATCTGGTTAAGTCAGGTTGAAATAAAAAATATATATATTACATAATATTAATTTCAGTTCTTTGTGAGTCGATTTAAATTCTTTTCTTTTGTAGTTTTAGGCTCATAAAAAATAACAGTTTGTTCGTTTCGAATGTGAGTTTTTGCAGCTCATGCAATTTAAAAAAAAAATAATCCGCACTGGAATAATTTAATAACTATTCCACCGCGGACCGTAGGTAGAAGGTACTTACTAGTAGGTTTTTTCAAGGCTGTTGTGAAAACGTAGTACACACGGCTACACATCAAGCTATACATCTCCAGTTTACACTAATCTCTCATTGTAAGGAAATCCTATGCAGTGCGAGATCACCTTATAATGGATATGTATAGCTTGATCTGTAGCCGTGCGTGCGTACACAATCAAATTAATAGACATGATTTTCCTTTGATTCTGTTGGCACTTATTTAAACTGATTACTTCTATTCTATATTTTTCTTCAACAGATTTCCAAAAGATCCCGTACTATGACAAAATTGGAGGATATTTTGCGGTAATACAGAAACTTGGGGACCCACGCGTACTAGTGCAAACTGTTCGGAACATTTTATGTCGTGTAATTTTAAACAACTTGCAAATAATAGAAGGAAAGTAATTGAGGGTACGATACCCACTTTAAAAAACATTCTTGGCACGGAAGAACCGCCTGCAAAATTAAAGATTTTAGTAGGACCGTTTTATTATTGGCAACACTTCTGAAATGTCAGAATTCCGTCGAATTAAAAATCAGACTGTAGTCGTCATTATTCAGACATATGAATATGAACTAAACATGCGGGTGTAGCTTCATAGCCAAAGCCTGCACCTGCATGTTTTCCTACTAAAATATCAAACACATCATTTAGTTTCTTTAAATAGTTAGTTATGAAACACCGAACTCAAATAGTTTTAAAAAACAAAAAATGGACGAGTAAAAGTGTTATTTTTAACAAAATAATAAAATTGGCTGTGTTATTTTATTATTTATATTCTACCGTTCCCACTTTTTGACACGTATACCTACGTTAAGTCCGCATTATAAAACGGGGCTCAAGTATGTATCCCGAATTGTGGCTCCACTGTACTATCACACACGCGCGTCCGAAACTTCACATTGGTGAATCACTTGGGTTAGTGACCATTACCTCTATTGCCTGAGAATAATTTTGGTTAGGTTGGGTTAGGTTAGACTATGGTTCGGCGGCACGTTATGCCGGCGATCCCCAGCCGGTAGGGATCCGCGTTGGTACGAGCCCGTCTTAGGACGGACTCGTACGTCTCGCCACGCTCCACGGCCTCCGGGGTGATGGTCACCACGACGGCCGCGGTTTTGGGAGGAACCAGCTTCCTCCCGCCGGCTGGAGCCTTTTTGGCTGCAGGAGCAGTCGCAGCGGGCTTGGGGCTGACTTTTTCCCCTTTCCCCCCCTGACCACTTCCGTCCACGACTGGTTGCACGGGGTGCTGGAGGGAAGAAGGGCGTCTTCCCCCTGCGAGTTCCGGGGGGCTGCTGGAGTGGCAGACGACGCAGACGCTGCCTCCGCGCTCGTGGTGGGCGTTTGAGAGGCCACCGTGGTCCTCTTGCCCTTACCTTTGCCCTTGGAGGGCTTCGAGGCCTGGGGCTGCGTACCCGATGCCGGGTCTCCCATCAGAGGCGCAGGTTCCGGCTCCATCGGCGGTGGGCTCTTATCTGCCGCTAGCGGCGGGCGGAGCCGCTTTTCCGGCAAGAGACGGGTCTCAATGCCTGGGAGGCAGCTTCTGATGAAGGCCCTCTCCTCCAGGATAACCCCGCGGATTACTGCCTCAAGGCCGGCAGGGGAGGAGGAGCCTTCTACCACCGGACCTGGGGCAGATTGGGCAGGCCGGGCCGTGGCCTCAGCCAGCTTCTGGTGTAGCTGGCTGACCTCCGCCTGCAAACGATCCACCCTCGCCTGCAGCTGCCGCGTCTCGTCCGTGGCCGTCCGCTTCGCCAGCTCCATGACAATGCCGTGCATGCTGGCGGCCCGGCATTTGCGGGGCTTCTGGAAGGTCCCCTTCAAGTTGGAGGACTTTGAGGCAACCTCCAGGACCTCCTCCTTGTCTTCCTGCGCCATGCGCTCCAATTCCGCCAGGGAGTGGTCAGCATATAGCACATCGGATGCACCATAGCCAGCCCTCGACCGGGCGACTTGCGCCTGCTTCTCCTTGGTGGCGACCCTCTCCTCCAGGTCTAGTTGGAGTTGCTCCTTTTTCGCCAGGTTTAGCTGGCGCTCGGCGTCCACCAAGCCTACATCGTGAGCAAAAGCCGAAGAAGAAGTCGAAGCCTTTTTTGATTTCTTCTTCTTGGAACCTCCGACCGACTCCGAGGAGACCTCGGATTCGCGCCTCACGCCCAACTTCCGCCTGCGGCGGTCGTTGTCGGCCGCTGACGTGTCAACATTGGAGTCGTCGGAGTCCGACAACTCCAATGTCGCTTCCATCCCAATCCTGTTGCGCAAGCTTGAGATCATGGGTGTAAGAGGCACCCAGCTGAAAATGTTCAAAAGTTATTTAGAAGATCGTTCCCAGTGCGTAAAGATTGGCAATGTTCTCAGCGATGTTCAAAAAACCACATCTTTTGGTGTTCCTCAAGGAAGTATTTTAGGACCCACTCTGTTTTTGATCTACATAAATGACCTTTGCGATGTAAAGCTAGAGCATGGCACTATCATAACCTACGCTGACGACACTGCTCTACTTTTTCGGCTGACTCAGAAAATGAAGTCTACAACCTTGCGCAACGCGGTTTCAATATTGTAGGTAAATGGCTTAAAAATAACTCACTAACCCTGAATGCAGAGAAGACAAATTACATTAAGTTTTCGATGCGCAAGCAAATATCGAACATCCCTTCAGCGTTGCATGCTCATTGTTGCCCAATCCCCGCAGATAGCCAGTGTAATTGTCCCAATATTAAAAAAACAGATAAAATAAAATACCTGGGTATTATAATCGATCAAACCCTTTCCTTCAAACAACATATGGAAGCACTTAATAATAGAATTCGTAAGCTGATATATGTATTCAAAAAGCTACGTTTAATTGCAGATCCAAATATAATTAGACAAGTATACTTTGCACTTTGTCAGTCAATTTTGAGTTACTGTATTACTTCATGGGGTGGGGCGAATAAAACCTTGTTATTGCCCATTGAAAGGGCTCAAAGAGCTATTCTCAAGGTGGCTACTTGCCGCCCTTTTCTTTTCCCCACTAACCTCCTGTATAAAGCTTGTAAAGTACTAACAGTTCGACAGTTGTTTATAATGAGCACTGTACTAAAACAACACGCAGCGCTTCCATACAGCACTGATTTAACTAAAAGGAGACGGAAAGATATAGTTTGCCCTCAAAAAAGTACAAAACATGCTTTCACAGCTAAATTTTACATGTACCTCAGACCACTACTCTACAATAGGCTAAATGAAAAAGGAAACATCTACTCCTTAAATAATAGTAACTGCAAGAAATTCCTTATGGAAGCTCTTCAATCTATGTCCTATGAAGATACAGAGAAGTTATTATTTGTGCTTAAGTAAATATTGTTAAGTAGTATTACATAATTTTATATTTTTTATACACCTTTTTACATTTATGCAACAATAAGATAAGTATGATTATCTAATCAATTAATGTTACCTCCAATCGCCTGAAACACAGGATTACCTAGTTCAGGCACAAGTCGTGGGTGAACTTGCCATAGATTTAAGGAAAACTGTATTTATCGTTAGTCCTTATATATTTTTGAATAAATTTGATTTGATTTGATTTTGATTTTGATTTTGATGCGCGGTCAGCTTCCGACGCCAAAGCGCCGCCGGCGTGGCCCTGAGAAGGGCCGTTAGATTGGCCCTGAGAAGGGCCGTTGGAATCGCCCTGAGAGGAGCGATTAGATAAAAAGCGCCCAGAGGCGTCACGGCTAGACTTTCTCTTCATATTCGCAGACGACCGCGCTTATGTCTGCGAATCACAGCGCACTTTAGCCGCCAGTCTGCCACTCCGTTACGGTGGTCAGACACGGCGTTGCCCGGGGGAAACTACGTGGAAGTATGCGCTGTGGGGGAACCCCCAACCTAACCTAACCTTTTTTTTTTTTTTTTTTTGTTCACGCTGGGAAAAATGCATTACGCATACCCACCCATCGGGGGACGGGTGGGGTATGTGGGACACCCCGGTAGAACCGGTATACCCACTAAACGACCCAGCGGCACTCCCGCATCGTCTGAGTGGAGGAGGACTGGGAATCCGGCACAGCCCTTTCATCCGGCCCCCCTCCGACGACCGCCCGCCTTTACAGCGGGCCCGGCACGCCCCTCCCGTCGGGGAGGGGCCCAGGAATGACTGACGTGGGTGGTGAACAGTGCAATGCAGGAGAAGGCGCCCCCGCGCCTGTCTCCCGCTGTTCACCACCTGGAGGCGCATGACGACGATCATACAACCGCCGTCTCACGCCCCGTCTTCGGGTTGGATCTAGAATCGTTTGGCAGGAGGAGGGGGGTGAATGGGGTGAAAGTTGGTAGGGGTTGGGTCCCTGATTATAACGCTACCACTCTCATTACAAGGTACCTAATGCATATTTTTTGAGAAATTAATAAAAATTATTTCTAACCTCAAATCAAATAAACAGTGAAACGAAATGTCAAAATGGGCGATTGACAACCAAATTTGTATCAATATATTGTCTGCGGTGTAAAATGTCGTGTAAAATACGTGAAACGAAACGCAAAAAAAAAAAGTCAGTGTCATTCAACCTACAAATTCTGCTCAGAAGGAAGTTAGTGTGCACCCCACTTTATAGTTAAAATAGGTCGAATCTGTCCCAACCCAAAACCGAATCGGGGCACCCCGACTTTACGTAGTCTTTTGGCTGGCATACTAGAGTGTATATAAAAACCCGGAGGCGCGGAGGGAGAGCAGCCCCCGCCCGCTGTAACAAAGGTTAGGCACCCATGCGAGGCGCAGCGGCTGATGTTGGTCGCCGGAGGCGACCAGCAAACCGAAGCTGCGGAGGTGAGCATGGGTGCCTGTCCTTTGTTACGTAAGGGCGAAGGGGCTGCACTTCCCGCAGCGCCGGAGACGTTGCAGAAGCAACTTAAGTGTTTAGAGGTTAGGTTGCAATAATTCGTTTTTTTTTTCAAGAATGGTGCTTATCTTTACATAGGAGTGGTGGGGGAGGGTGCGTTAGGGTACCCCCCACGCCCCCTCAACCCCTACTTCTGCCATACGATACTAAAAGTAACTTTAAAGTGTTTTGAGGTTAAGTTACAATAATTAGTTTTTCTCAAGAACGGTGCATTACCTTTTCATGGGAGTGGTGGGGGGGGCTCAGGGTACCCCCCTCTGCCCCCCCACACCGCCCCCACCCCCCTCCTCCTGCCAAACGATTCTAGATTTTAACCGGGAAGCGAGAGGTCCTGCCCGACCGCTGCGACCAGTGTATGGCGCAGCTCGGACCAGGCTGGGCACACCTCGAGGGTGTGCTGCGCCGTGTCCTCCGCCGCGCCACAGTCGTGGCACGACGACGGGGTCTCCTCCCTTTGGATCCGGTGTAGGTGCGATCCGAAGCACCCATGGCCGGACAACACCTGCACCAGACGGAAAGAGAGGAAACCGTGGGACCGCTGAAGCCAATCCTTGAGGACTGGCCCGAGCGCGTCCAGTGTTCGGCGGCCAAATGCGGCAGTGGCGAGGTCCTCCGTCCAATGATGGACGATTGCGTCCTTCGCCTCTTGCCGCACGGCCTCCCGCTCTTCTGCGGCGGGGAGCTCCCCGAGCGCCTTACGCCGCGCCGTCCATTCATACACTCTGGTCAGCACCCATGCCTCGAGCTCCCAAGGAAGGGTGCCGGCCAGAGCGCACGCCGCCGAGAAGCCTACCGAGCGGTAGGCCCTCCCCACCCGCTGTGCAATGGCCCTTTGGGGCCTGCGGATGGCAGTGGCGTTCTCCCTCCTGTGGAGGGAGTCCGCCCAGATTGGGGCACCGTAAAGGGTCATGCTCCTAAGGATGCCGGCGTACAAGCGCCGGCATCGCGCCTTCGGACCCCCCAGGTTCGGGAGGAGCCACGACAGGGCGTTCGCGGCCTTCAGCAGGCGCGTCGACAGCCCGCTGAAATGTGGGCCGAAGCGCCACCTGCTGTCGAGTACAAGGCCCAAGTACTTCATCTGGGCCTTGACGATAATGTGGCCGTCAGGAGGGATGCGCTGCCGTGGCCCGTGAAAATACACGGCCTCGGTTTTGTGCAACGCAACCTTCAACCCGAGGCGGCGAATCCTTCCTGCTACTAAGGATCCGCCGGCAGAGGCCAGACTGGCCGCCTCCCTGAAGTCCCTCCCCCGGGCAATGAGGAGGGTATCATCCGCGTAGCAGATGATGCTCGTGCCACGGAGGAGGGTTCCCCGCAGGAGCCAGTCGAATCCAATGTTCCACAGCGGTGGTCCTAGGACCGACCCCTGTGGAACACCGGACTCTGCGCCATATCGCCTCACTCTGGCCGTCTTGTCTTCAAGGAGGACCACTCGGTCCTCCAAGTAGCTGGCCAAGAGTTGGCGCAAGTACTGAGGCACCCCGTGGTACCGGAGTGCCTCCAAGATTGTCGAGTGGGGACAGAGTTGAAGGCGTTCGCTATGTCGAATGACACCGCCAACACTCCGTCCCCCGCCTCCACGGCCTCCCTTACCTGGCCCTTGAGTAGGGCCAACGCGTCAACCGTCGAACGACCCCGTCGGAACCCGAATTGGGCGTCGGACAGGTCCGGCCCCACCGTCCCCAGGTGGCTATTTAGCCGGTCGGCGATTATCCCCTCGAACAACTTACCGACCTCATCGAGCAAAACGATGGGCCGGTAAGCCGAGTGGGAGTCCGCCGGACGTCCCTCCTTTTGGAGCAGGCAAAGCCGCCCCTCCTTCCAAGGTTTCGGGAACCTCCCAGTCGTAAAACACGCGCTAAAGAGGTCCCGAAACCACTCCTCCATCTGTGAGGCCTCCATATGGCCTTTGTTAATATGGCGTACAAAATTAACACAAATAAGTATTACAATAAGGTGGCATGTCAATAGTACATTCAAAAAATAATAATTCAAATCAAAATATGTCAAAAACCGATCATTACAATTTTTTTAAAAAACACATCACACTAATCACACTAATATATATATTATATATCACACTAATATTATAAAGGCGAAAGTTTGTGACTGTGTGTGTGTGTGTGTATGTTTGTTACTTCTTCACGCTCAAACGGCTTTACCGATTTGGATGAAATTTGGTATGTAGACAGCTTATACCCTGAATTAACACACAGGCTACTTTTTATCCCGAAAAAATGTAGTGCTCCCGTGGGAAGAGCAAGGAATTCAAATACAGATTATGCTACTCTTTCAAACTCAAACGGTTCGACCGATTTCGATGAAATTTGGTGTGAAAGTAGCTGACACTTTGGATTAACACATATACTACTTTATATTCCGAAAAAATGTAGTGTTCCCGTGGGATGAGCAAGGAATTCAAATATATTTGCTTCTCTTTCAAACACAAACGGCTCGACCGATTTTGATGAAACTTAGTAAGGAAGTAGCTTACACCTTGGATTAATACATAG
This sequence comes from Cosmia trapezina, assembly GCA_905163495.3. NCBI lineage: Eukaryota > Metazoa > Arthropoda > Insecta > Lepidoptera > Noctuidae > Cosmia > Cosmia trapezina. The sequence continues at coordinate 60,330 of LR991046.1, forward strand.
GCTACTTTATATCTCGAAAAATATTATAGTGTTCCCGTGGGATGAGCAAGGAATTCAAATATATTTGCTACTCTTTCAAACTCTAACGGCTCAACCGATTTTGATGAAATTTAGTAAGGAAGTAGCTTACACCTTGGATTAATACATAGGCTACTTTATATCCCGAAAAATAGTATAGTGTTCCCGTGGGATGAGCAAGGAATTCAAATATATTTGCTACTCTTTCAAACTCTAACGGCTCAACCGATTTTGATGAAATTTAGTAAGGAAGTAGCTTACACCTTGGATTAATACATAGGCTACTTTATATCTCGAAAAATATTATAGTGTTCCCGTGGGATGAGCAAGGAATTCAAATATATTTGCTACTCTTTCAAACTCTAACGGCTCAACCGATTTTGATGAAATTTAGTAAGGAAGTAGCTTACACCTTGGATTAATACATAGGCTACTTTATATCCCGAAAAATATTATAGTGTTCCCGTGGGATGAGCAAGGAATTCAAATATATTTGCTTCTCTTTCAAACACAAACGGCTCGACCGACTTTGATGAAATTTGGAGAGAGAGTAGCTAACACCTTGGATTAATACATAGGCTACTTTATATCTCGAAAAATATTATAGTATTCCCGTGGGATGAGCAAGGAATTCAAATATATTTGCTACTCTTTCAAAATCTAACGGCTCAACCGATTTCGATGAAATTTAGTAAGGAAGTAGCTTACACCTTGGATTAATACAAAGGCTACTTTATATCCCGAAAAATATTATAGTGTTCCCGTGGGATGAGCAAGGAATTCAAATATATTTGCTACTCTTTCAAACTCTAACGGCTCAACCGATTTTGATGAAATTTAGTAAGGAAGTAGCTTACACCTTGGATTAATATATAGGCTACTTTATATCCCGAAAAATAGTATAGTGTTCCCGTGGGATGAGCGAGGAATTCAAATATATTCGCTTCTCTTTCAAACACAAACGGCTCGACCGACTTTGATGAAATTTGGAGAGAGAGTAGCTAACACCCTGGATTAACACATATGGTACTTTATATCCCGAAAAAATATAGTGTTCCCGTGGGATGAGCAAGGAATTCAAATATATTTGCTACTCTTTCAAACTCTAAAGGCTCAACCGATTTTGATGAAATTTAGTAAGGAAGTAGCTTACACCTTGGATTAATACATAGGCTACTTTATATCCCGAAAAATATTATAGTGTTCCCGTGGGATGAGCGAGGAATTCAAATATATTTGCTACTCTTTCAAACTTAAACGGAAGGACCGATTTTGATGAAATTTGATGTGGAAGTAGCTGACATTCTGGATTAACACATAGGCTACTTTATATACCGAAAAAGTGTAGTATTCCCGTGAGATGAGCTATTTTTTGTGAATACTTTTTTCACCGATTAAATAATACACGTTTTAGTGTATCTCATAAACCGCGGGTAACACCGCGGGGCGCAGCTAGTGTGTATATAAAAAAAAGTCAGAAATTATAAGTATGTATTAGAATATCAGTAAAGTAAATTGTGTAGTATAACCTTATAAAGTACTAGCTTTTGCCCGCGGCTTCGCCCGCGTGGATGTCGGAAAATATCCCATGGGAACGTACATGTGGAAAACATAGGGCCGTCCGATATAACTGTGCAAACTCAAATAGCTACGATATATCGTTACCGTGTATAGTAGGCATAAAGCTACCAGTCGGCATGATTTTTTCCGACATCTTCAACAGTCGTCGTCATATTTCAGCCAATTTACACAAAACCATAATGAATTACACTGAATCACTCCGTTCATTGGAGAAAACCGTATGAAAATCCATTTTTGACATTATCGCATTCAAACAGACACACTTACGCGGCGGGGGGACTTTGTTAATTACTTAAAATTTATTATGCCAGTCACGCTCTAATAACAAATAACTTTTGTCCGAGTGTCCACTCGTTCAAATAATTTCCTCGTAAAAACTTCGAATGAAATAAAGACTAAATGTTACCTCAAGATTCGAACTATGACTACATTTCCAATCCCTTAAATCTCTTAAAAAGAGGTAATTACACAAACATTTGTCAACCCCTATTGTACCCCCTCAAAAACGCTGTACCACATATTTCTTTATTTCCTACCAAAAGCATAAATTTGAATTTTCATATCCCTAACTTAAGAAATGCTGGGTTTCCCATCTTAAGTATTGTTTTTGAAAGTATCCTGTGTCCTTTAAATTTTGTCGAAATCCGTGCAGTTTTGTAAATTTTAAAATCAACCCCTATTTTACCCCCTTACGGGATGATTTTTCAAAAACGCTGAACCGCATATTTCTTTGTTTCCTATCAAAAGCATACATTTTAATTTTCACATCCCTAACTTAAGAAATACTGAGTTTCCCATACAAACTTTCATCCCCTATATCACCCCCTGTAGGATTAGTTTTGAAAAAAAAAGTAGCCTATGTCCGTCCCCAGGATACCATCTATAGCCTTGCCAAATTTTATCAAAATCCGTTCAGTGGTTTAGGCGTGAAAAGGTAACAGACAGACAGACAGACAGACAGACAGACAGACAGACAGACAGACAGAGTTACTTTCGAATTTATAATATTAGTATGGATTGCTGTTTGAGTTAATCTGTAATAGTTGCGTGCGCTAGGAGTCGTGCTTGGTTGTACCCTTAGTATGGTAGCGTCTGCCATTTACTTGCGGATGACGTCACTGAAACGTTACCTAACACAGCAAGTTGGTGTGTTTCCCGAGAGAGCGCCTCCGCCGCTCGTGCAGCAACCGGGGCGCAGGTCAGCGGGAACTGTGCGGGCGGGTTACTAGGAGCTCTTACAGCAGCGCACAAGTTGAACGTTTCCAGTGAGAGAGAGAGAGAGACGGAGCTATATACGACCTATAGCACCGTCACTCTCTCTCACTGGAAACGTTCAACTTCTGCCCTGCTGTAAGAGCTCATCATAGTAAGCCTCCAGATAGGCCTTTTGATTTCAAATGGAGTACATGTTAAATAAATGGACAATCTTAACATCAAAAAGTTTATTTTCACAAAACTGTTGTTAACATCACAGATCTCATCCGAGCGCCACGTCTATATGTACAGTGTGTGCGCGGGCTATGACGGAGGAGCCGGCGCGGGCGCGGCGGCGGCGGCGGCGGCGGCGGCGGCGGCGGCGGCGGCGGCGGCGGGCTGGTAGTCGTCCGTGCGCATGTCGTTGATGCCGAGCTCTTCGTTCTGCTCGAACGTGCGCTCGTAGCGCGTGATCTTCAGCCCTGCAACATGCAACATGCAACACACAGTAACATCCAAGTGGCAGTGGGCATGTAACTAAACTAAACTAAACTGAACAGTATCTTCACCGCGCAGATAAAGCAGTGTCTCATGTCACGGGCGCTCTATTGAATCCCGAATGTAACGAACAATTGTAGGACTCCTGAACGCAGCGAGTTAACTATTGAGCGAAGCGAGGGAGTTAAGTGTAGAATCCAGAGTGCAGCGAGGGATTCAAGTTCGCCCGAGCCTCTAGACGAAAACACCATTATGCCCGAAAAGAATAAAAAAAAAAAAAAAAAAAAGAATACTCTAGTTAGCCCCCAGACACAACACCGTCTGCTCCGAGTGTCCTACCTATCTATGGAGGAAGTATAAGAAAGAGACAGCACCTGTAGCAGTACCTTTGTGTTCTTCTATCTTGTGAATTTTCTCTATCAAGTGTTGTGTGTACATCCATCCATACTATACTAATTCGAAAGTAACTCTGTCTGTCTGTCTGTCTGTTACCTTTTCACGCCTAAACCACTGAACGGATTTCGATAAAATTTGGCAAGGCTATAGATGGTATCCTGGGGACGGACATAGGCTACTTTTTTTTTCAAAAATAATCCTACGGGGGGTGATATAGGTGATGAAAGTTTGTATGGGAAACTCAGTATTTCTTAAGTTGAGGATGTGAAAATTAAAATGTATGGTTTTGATAGGAAATAAAGAAATATGCGGTTCGGCGTTTTTGAAAAATCATCCCCTAAGGGGGTAAAATAGGGGTTGATTTTAAAATTTACAAAACTGGACGGATTTCTACAAAACTTGGCAAGGCTTTATATAGCATCCTGGGGAAGGACATACGATACTATTTTTTCAAAAACAATACTACAGGGGGTGATTTAGGGGATGAAAGTTTGTAAGGGAAACCCAGTATTTCTTAAGTTAGGGATAACAAATTTATGCTATTGGTAGGAAATTAAGAAATATGCGGTTCAGCGTTTTTTAAAAATCGTCCCCTAATATAGTTCGAATCTTGAGGTAACATTTAGTCTTTATTTCATTCGACGTTTTTACAAGGAAATTATTTGAACGAGTGGACACTCGGACAAAAGTTATTTGTTATTAAAGCCTGACTGGCATAATAAATTTTAAGTAATTAACAAAGTACCCCGCCGCGTAAGTCTGTCTGTTTGAATGCGATAATGTCAAAAAGTACCGAACGGATTTTCATACGGTTTTCTCCAATGAACGGAGTGATTCAGTGTAATTCATTATGGTTTTGTGTAAATTGGCTGAAATATGACGACGACTGTTGAAGATGTCGGAAGAAAATCATGCCGACTGGTAGCTTTATGCCTACTATACACGGTAACGATATATCGTAGCGATTTGAGTTTGCACAGTTATATCGGACGGCCCTATGTTTTCCACATGAACATGGGATATTTTCCGACATCCACGCGAGCGAAGCCGCGGGCAAAAGCTAGTAAATAAATAAATGTTTAAGTTGTGATAGTTCAGTGTTCGCGGTATGAGGCCGCAAGGTATCGCACGTTACACATTGTGCTGATGGGTGCACGACACAGTAAAGGGCTCGCGGGAGGATTGCAAGTTAAGCTGGACCCCTCGCCAGGAGCTTCCCAGACATGTCGTGGCTTGTGTTGTGTGAGAGCATGAGTGTCACCTTCGTCGGCCGCGTTGGGGTCGTCGGCCAGGCTCTGCACGTACGAGTTGCCGGCGGGGTCGTCCAGGATGACGGTGACGGCGCGCTCGCCGCGCAGCACCTCCTCCACGCGGGACACGAAGCTGCGGGCACACGCACACTGATACCGGCACCGGCACCGGCGCTCTCGCTTGCTCCGGGCGGGAGCAGCCCGGAGGCTGGCCGAGGCTCCTCGTTACTTGGGACCCTGCCTCACCCCTCGAGCGACACGGCCGTGATGTTTAGACCAGGGTTTAAACCATCACGACATATTTAAATGAGATTAAATATAATGACTCCCAAAAAATTAAATGCTCATTAAAATGGATAAATGCTCACCAAATCTACGTCGACCAAACTCAAACTCATAGCATTTATTTCAATTAAACCATTTACAGGCACTTTTGAATTGTCAAAAAGTCAGTCAGTCAGAAAGTTGAAGCTAGTCGCCCATTCCTAAACGTAGATCTATGGAGAACGGGTAAGGAACTAAACGGACACTGTTTTAAATCAAGATAAGTAATAAAACATCCTGGGTACATTATTTTTGTTGCTTCTACATGTGTGAACAATTTAAAAAAAAAAATAAACTTAAAAACAAGCCAAAATATAAAATAAATAACCCCGAGCTGCTGACGCGCACCCTAACCCCAGGCGGTCGACGTCAGGGACACTCCGAGGTTTGGTTGGTTAGGTTCCTTTAAACCCTGCAGACAGAAATAGGAACCCCGCGAAGCGGGACTCCGTCGACCTGCTGCCAATTTTCTAAAGTACAATAAAATGGTTTTAATTTTGGTGAGCATTTATCCATTCTGGCAGATATTTCGTTTTTTTTTGGTAGGTACTTTTCTTGATGGTGTTTAAACAAGCCTTGGAAGTTATTGTAGTTTAGAACGTATGGAAGTGACTCACTCGTCGAGCCGGTAGCGGTTGAGGCCGGGCGCGTCGCCGATGGCGCCGGGGCAGTCGCGCAGCTGCGCCGCCGTGGCGCTGATGAGCCCCTCGGCCGTCGTGAAGCGCCCGCCCAGCGCGCGCCCGCCCACCTCCAGGTCGAGCTCGGGGATCTCCATGCTGCACGTCTCCGACTGCAAGTGTAAATGCAATATTCATGAAGATTCAGGAAGGAACCAGCGCCGCCATCTTGATTTTTCAATTCAATTTCACAATAAAAAAAAAACAATTGTTCACCGACAACGTCAATGTCATTGAAGCGCCACAGATCCTCGTCGCAGTAGAACAAGCGCGCCTATAGAATGTCCAGTTACTGAAAACATTTTCAGAGAGAGCCTCAAAGAGCGTCTCGTGAGAAGTCGTCCTCGCTGGCGATGCGCAGCTCGAAGCGCGCCTTGTCCTCGTTGTCATCTCAGACGGAACATCAGTGCAACATACCTTGAGCACGTCTCGTGAGAAGTCGTCCTCGCTGGCGATGCGCAGCTCGAAGCGCGCCTTGTCCTCGTTGTCATCTCAGACGGAACATCAGTGCAACATACCTTGAGCACGTCTCGTGAGAAGTCGTCCTTGCTGGCGATGCGCAGCTGGAAGCGCGCCTTGTCCTCGTTGTCATCTCAGACGGAACATCAGTGCAACATACCTTGAGCACGTCTCGTGAGAAGTCGTCCTCGCTGGCGATGCGCAGCTGGAAGCGCGCCTTGTCCTCGTTGTCATCTCAGACGGAACATCAGTGCAACATACCTTGAGCACGTCTCGTGAGAAGTCGTCCTTGCTGGCGATGCGCAGCTCGAAGCGCACGCCCTTGTCCTCGATGCCGCCGCCCGACTTCACCTGTAACGACACAATGTGACTGCTGGTGATGTTTGTTCGCTTCTGCTCAACTTCTTATTGTTATCAAGGAAAAGATTACTTGTGCACGTGGGTACAACACGCGCCACGAACGGTGAGACTTGACCGCGCCTCCCGCGCTCTCTCCGCCGTGTGTACTGCCGCTCGTGTACTGCGCAAGTCCAGCCCCGCGCGGTGTCGCGTGTCAGCTCTAGCGGCTCGCTCTAATCACTCATTGATGATGCAGTCTTCCTAATATTGACACTTCTTTTATAAAATCGTTTTTAGGGTTCCGTACCAAAATGGTAAAAAAGGAAACCTTATGGTGTGACTCAGTCTGTCTGTCTGTCTGTCTGTCTGTCTGTCACAGCTGGATATCTCGAGAATTACTAATGCTATCAACTTGAAATTTAGAATAGTTTTAGATGACGTTTACTTACATATAAATGATGGTACGGAACCCTCGGTGCGCGAGTCCGACTCGCTCTTGACCGGTTTTTTTTTTCTTGTTCTTATAAACAGAACAACAACAGACAGTTTACACAGACAGACCGTTTTGTTTGACGGAAAACATTTTGAGAAAATCAGCCTGTCCAAGAGTCAAACATTCTAAGATTTGACTGACACAGTCAGGCCCCAGTCCCAGCAGTGGGCACGCTGCACACGATGCTCTGTTACAGTGGTTTCAACCACAAAATGTAAGCAAATGGCTCCGTAGAGTGCAGTACTTAAACCCGAAATTCTTCATTTGACTTTTTAATGTTATAAACTCAATTTCCGTCACCGACTACAATAAATTACAATTTATATAAGTTATTCCAACAATAATTGTTGGAAAAAGAGGTCAGATATAAAGTTGAAAGCGATGAACTTGTTCCGATTTCTTTGAATGATTGAGGAAGCTGTTTACACTTTTATCTGATAGTTTTAAAACAGAGTATACGTTAATGATCTAATGTGCGGTTACCTCGTTGGTGCGGTGACCGCAGAACTCGCACGTGGTGCTCATGATCAGCACCTCCTTGAAGTGCGGCACGTCTGCCGACAACAGCACCAGTCAGCACTCGACCACACACACACACTGTTACTGCAAGCCACTCTATCTACAACTTATGGAAACATTAATATACAGGTATCCAACAACAGTATGCGCTTCGGGAATCATCGACTATCTTCGGAAATACGAACGGGCGATAGTGAGATCTAATAAAGAGATGATAAAACCATACAATTACTTGTCTTTTTTGCATTATTTTGATTACAAAATTGTAGATGAACCACTCTATGCAATTCCAAAAAACTTTTCAATACTTTTGAGTGACAAATGACGATCTGAGACCGGAGTAGGTAACACGACAGAGAGAAAACTTCATACAAACGCGATATCATAGGTGTACTACTACAAGGCGCGACAGTACTAAACTTGGAAGCATTGCCTCTGTGGGGGGCTACTCTGTGGCGCGACGTTCGTGTTAATCCGGAAACACGAAGATTTCTGAAGCGCATACCTTTTCTGGTTTACCTATTTACTCCATTTACAATAAGATTATACATTTAAAGAAACCTTTTCAGGGTTCCGTACCTCAAAAGGAAAAAACGGAACCCTTATAGGATCACTTGTGTGTCTGTCTGTCCGTCTATCACAGCCAATTTGCTCCGAATCTAATGGATCGATTAAATTGAAATTTGGTATACATATGGATTTCTATGACCCAAACATATACGGCTAAACTAAATAAATGAATTTTGAATATGGGGGTCACTTTTAGGGGGCAAATAAGAAAATTAAAAAAAAAAGTTTTGCAAACTGTACCGTGTGACATATCAAATGAATGGGCTTACTATGAGGGTCTTAAATATATTTTTTTTATAATTTTAAAATAAATAGTTTTAAAGTTATTTAAGAAAATAGACGAAAATTGACCGTTCCCCCACCCCTTACCTCCGAAACTACTGAGCCTAAAATTTTGAAAAAAATACAGAAAATAGTTCTATACCTATAGATTACAGGAAAACCTATAAGAAGTTTGTGGTCTTAAAATAACATGGTAAACCTGTCAATATTGTGAGTACAAACTTACATTTACTGTTGGAATGTATGGGACAACATGTTTTTCAACTACAATGTTAAGTTTGTTTTTGGGATAATTAATTTAATCCTAACTACGGATCCCTTCATTGTGCGTAGTCCGACACGCACTTGGGCGGTTTTTTCCAGTCCGTTCAACCGATTTTGACTTCTATTGCGTTGGTGCCATGACAAATGGCAGTTGCAGTAAACGGTTGGTCTTGTAACCACTTTTTTGCCTTTAATGGCATCCTTAAGTCTACGGAATAGAAGTCAAAATGGGTTGAACGGACTGTAAAAAAGGTTTGTTTAAATGTCCAATTTTATTTTAAATGGAGTAGTGTATACACCAGTCGGACGAGCTATTGGGTGATACACGTCACTGTAAACAGCGCTCAGGCTCTGGGGAATATGTAGCGCTCGCTTGCATCGCATTGCAGAAGCAGAAACAAATGTGCGAGTTATTACATAGCAAACAGCGCGACTGCGGCCGCAGGTAGCTTGTGTTCAACTGCGAACAGATTGGTCTTGTTTGTACTTGCGCGGCCGAATTAAGGCTGTTTGAAACTTGGCAACGTCGCAAATAATACTGACCTAATAGAACTGTGTGGAGATATGAAAAGTCACTATAAACTGCACTAAAATCTTGATTATAAAATATTACATTACATGCGCAGTGGTAGCCCGCGAAATTATTTTTTTTTTTTTTGGGGTTTTTTTGCAATTTGCAGGTCCGTGTGAGGTTGTATCTTAATTGAAGATTTTTATGGTTAAAATACATATGTTTTATTTCCGCGTATCATACTTTGATCAAGACACAACCTGACACGGACCTGAAAAGTTCCGTAGTTGAAAAGAATTTATCCCAAAAACAATCACAAATTCACAATTTTCGGACTTTTTCCTTTACTTGTGCTGGGAGACCTTGCTTCTTGACAAATTTCATTATTCTAGGTCACCGGGAAGTACCCTTATAAGGTTTTGATTTACTTGCGACAGTTGTGAGTATCAAAAAATGTCGCATAAATGGCCGTATTTTTAGAGTTCCGTACCTTAATGGTAAAAAAGAAACCCTTATGGTGTGATTCAGTCTGTCTGTCTGTCTGTCACAGCTGGATATCTCAGTAACTACTGATGCTATCAACTTGAAATTTGGAATAGTTTTAGATGAGGTTTACCCAACTATTTTGCAAATAAGAAATAAATAAAAATATTTATATTTTCTTTGCAACAGGGACTCAAAGGGGTCTTAAAAATTTAAAGTGAGGCTACTAGGGCATGTGGGGTATCATATGAAAGAGCGCTGTTTGCACATTCTCAAAATATTTTTTTAAATTTTTGTTATGGCCGCATAGTTTTCGACTTTTGATGAAAAATGTAAAAAAAAATACCGTTCCCCCCCCCCCCCTTTTCTCCGAAGTTTGCAAAGAGAAAAATCTGAAATTATTCTATGTGATAGAAGTATAAGTAAAGATTACAGGAAAAATAAAACGATGTATCTAAGTAGCACACTTTTTCAGAAATCGGAACGGAACCCTCGGTGCGCGAGTCCGACTCGCTCTTGACCGGTTTTTTTTTATTGCGTTGACTTAGGGCCCTCGCTCACGGCGACTTTTTGTAGCGATGCAGTAGCGATGCCGTCGCGCGTCCGCATCGATATAGTCGCGAAGCGGTCGCTAGCTGTGTGCCCTCGCCCACGGACCCAGATTCAGTCGCGATGCAAACGCGATACTGGCGCGCTCCTGTCGCGATGCAAACGCGATTCAGTAACGGCACAAAAATACCTGCGATCGCTACAGTTGCAAGATGGACTCCGTTGAGGCAACATTCGTCACGTTGTCTTTGGTGCTGCTTTTACGTAAGCAGCCGAAGCGTAGGCAACGAAAGCTCGGTTCTCCACTCACGCGCCACTCTCCCTCTGTTCTGTCCCCGATGTCGTCCGACACGGTCGCGCGTTTGCATCGATACAGTCGCGATACTGTAGCGCGTTAGTAGCGCGTTGGCATCGCTTCTGTAGCGCGTTGCAAATGCGACTAACGCGCGTTAGTAGCGGTGCAGTCGCGCATTTCGTAAACGCGCGACAGCATCGCTACAAAAAGTCACCGTGGGCGAGGGCCCTTAGAAGTTTAATCTTTTTAGAACTCCAAGGGACCATAGACCTACGTATTTGATATTAATTTCAGCTGGATACCTTCACGCGTTCTTGAGAAAAAGGGTCTTGACAGACAGACAGACAGACGGACAAACAAGTGATCCTATAAGGGTTCCGTTTTTTCCTTTTGAGGTACGGAACCCTAAAAACGGGAAATATTTGACAGCTATTTGCGACGTTGCCAACTTTAAGATACACGCTCTTGAACTATAGCAACCCGGTTAGTGGTGAGTGTTGTCGCGGGGAGCGGCGAGCGGGTGCTGGACTACTGACTCGTCATCTTCATGTTGGTGTCGGCGGGCGCGTCGCAGTCGGGGCAGTTGGTGCGGAACACCAGCACCTCGTCGGCCGCCAGCCGCTCGTAGGGCATGGCGCCGGGGTCGGCCGGGCCCAGCAGGTGCTCGTCCGGCGCCTGCACAGAACACATCACGGTTGCAGGTGTTGTCTATACCGGGTGTATAAAGACACTCGCCGAAGCCGGAAGCCACATATCCTAACCATTATTTCAACCGTTTTTTTCCACTCGACCACACCTGGGAATCCACTAGTTCTGGAGATATTGAAGGTCAAAGTCGCATTTTTACTAGTGTTATTACTAAACTTTTTCCGACAAGTACCTGCGCGTGCCGTAGAACGAAGGGGCGGCTTGACTCCGCTTGCCTGGGTTCGCGTTACGTTGCGCGTAATAAACAATTGTTTGTTTTTTATACCTAAAAATAAAAGTCGTTTCCCAGCAATAATGTTTGCGCCAAGCTACTCAGTTAGATGTACAGGATGCGTAGTTGACGGCTTTGTGATGTCTTTTTACACCCTGTATGTTCCTATTTATAGTTCGAATAAGGTTCTTAGGGAAGACAAATAAGAAAATTAATAGTTATTTATGCAACTGACGTATAATAAGGGGTATTTCGCCTCGTGTGATAATAGTATCACATGAGTGTTTTAATACCTAATTATGTACAGTTGCATACAAAACTTTATCTACATCCATGTTATCAATCCTCTATAAAAGGTTCTGAAACAGTTTTTTGCAATACTAATACTCGTATCGAACATGGCGGCCGGCGTCATAGTATACGACGTGAATTCGAATAAGTTATTTTTTTAAATTACGACGCTGTTGTAGTGAAACGCGCGTGCATTACAATGTTCTTTTTTTGAAAACTAGTTGCATTATTAAATTCAGAACATTATAACACCCGTTTGGATGCTATTATGGTCCATGGTTACTATGACACTGGCTGTTTTAATGTTGGTAATAAGCTAACTGTTTCAGAAACTTTTATAGAGAATTTATAGCATGGGTGTAGATAAATATTTTTATAATGTTAGGTAATGTAAGTGGGCGCGGCCTGTGACCGGGTGTACCTCCTCGTGGTCGCCGCGGCTGTAGATGCCGAGCGCGCGGTCCTGCGCCTCCGAGCGCGCGAGCAGGCGCCGCGTGGCGCGCGGGTCGGCGCGCGGCGCACACGGGTTCTCCAGGAAAGTGTTGCCTGTCGGAAGGACAACAGTTCATATATTGTATAAGGTCACATTAAAATAGGTGGACAAATTGTCACAGGGTGTTCTACCCATGAATATGAACAACTTTTACTACGGGACTAACTCTGGAATCGCGAAAAAAAAAATCAGCTGAGCTGTTCTGTTGTTTATTTTGAGAAGTGCACATTATGCGAAGTGCACATTTTGCGTCAAGTGCACATTTTGCGTCAAGTGCACATTTTGCGAAGTGCACATTCTGCGTCAAGTGCACATTTTCCGAAGTGCACATTCTGCGTCAAACCCCAAAAATGAGATCCCCAAGATCAAGTAACATATCTTGATTCAAAACAGTGTCCGTGGAGTTTCTTGCCCGCTCTTCTCCATACAGGAGGCCAATTCCGGTGGCATGGAAATTATCTCCATGGTCGAAATATCAGTCGAAAAACTGCTCATCTCCGTCGAAAACAAAAAATTGCTATTCTAACGATCTCCGTTCATAAATTTTTCGATCGCAAACCAGCGAGATATCACGGGAGGTCCTAAGGTATGGAGATATGAAATCTCCGTTGGAACATCTGTCAAAATTTACATTCGTAGGTTTATATTTTATATTCGTTTTTTTTTGGTACCTACATGTAGAGGTTTAGGGGTTTATGGGCTTCATAAAGGGGGGCCAAATTTTCATTATTTTTGCGATTGGACACACCGTTTTCGAGATATAAGCAAAAGAAAAAAAAAATACAGTACTGTTTTTGCACTTGAAGTCAAGGTGTTGCCGTGTTGGTGTGAATTTTAGTTCATGACAACTAATTTTATTCCACACCTTTTCAATCGCGATTAAAAATAGTCTTATACCTACGTCAGAAAAAGGACACAAATCATGCGAAATGCGTTTCGGATCACGCTACCTTGCAATTACTATTTTCAGTAAGTAATTATAAAAAAAAACACAGTTATAGAAACACAATATAATAAAATTATCTTTTATAATGTGTTTTCTTGGATTTAATAAAATAAACATACGTCATTAATAGTAAAAAAGAAAAACGTAGCATAATCGATTATAATCAAAGTGAATCGATAAAAATGGAACGTCTTTTAGACGAGATTATTTTCTCCGCTGTAAATCTTTCTCCATGGTCAACCAGAATACGGTTTTTTGATAGTATCGAGATTTGAACCGGACATTGATGCGGAGATTTGAAACAGAGATTTATCTCCATGGTCGTGATATCTAGCTCGAGCCCGGAATTGGGTCCCAGATCTACGTTTAGGAATGGGCGACTAGCTTCAACTTTCTGACTGACTGACCGACTCCTGGACAGTTCTAAAGTGCCTGTAAATGGTTTCGTTGCAGTAAAAGCTAGCAGTTAGCGTGTCGTGTTAAAGGTTTGCCTCACCGGTGAGGTCGGTGAGCTCCAGGGTCCAGGGCAGCTGTCCGTGCTGCAGCGCGCTCAGCCTCTCGATGAAGGCCTGGACCTGCGCGGCGTCGGCGGGGTGGTCCGCGCGGCGCGCGCGCTGGTCCTGCGCCAGGCCGCGCACGGCGCGCGCCAGGATGCCCTCCACCGTCGTCACCTCTGCAAGACGTCACGTGACCAGTGACAATGACAATGAAACACTTTCACGGCAGTGCCAGCTTTCGCAGCAACAGGAATATTTATTGTAGCATTATTTTTAGATTAACTACGAATGAAAATGACAGTTCGAAAAGTCCCGTTACATGGGAAAGGCAGAAGTTGAAAATTGCTAAACTCTATCATTCCTCATAGACAATGCAGTTAACATAAACAGCAGTAGCCATGCCCGCGGCTCGCTAGCTAGTGCAGCTGCGTGCCCGGTACAGTCAACGACTTTTGACCGTCACCCCCGTAAGGGTGCTATTCGTATGCACGGGCCAGTGGCTAGTGGCCTGTATTGTTTCGTCCACCAATAGCGCTCCGGCGCACATCATAACAAAAAAGTTAGAACCATTTTTTTTACGAAACGTTTAAGAAAAGGGACATGTTTATTTTAGGGTCATCTTTCTTAGGCGACATTCATCGTTCATTGGTCAAACAAAAACAATTAACTTTGAAAAAAAGGCTCATCCTTCATTTATTGGTCAAACTAAAATAGGTCGTTGCAACCGAAAAAGTTTTGAAAAGGGTGAGGCGCAACGGCTTTCGATAGTACGTGCGCACCCCTCGGTATAGAAGCTAGTCTACTAACACGTGTAATGGGTGCGAGTGTGTCGTACCTCCTTTCTGGCTCTGGGCGGGGATCTCGAAGTCCAGCTCGGGTATCTTGACGCTGGTGTGGTCGCTCTTCACCACCTGCCGGTTCAGGTCCTCAGCGCACTCCACTCGCAGGGTCCAGCTGGAAGCACCGGCTCATTGTCAGTATGGAGCAGACCACGCAATATGATGGGTTTCATGCTCCGGTTAAAACAAAATATTATAAACTCGTGAGTTTGTATGTAGAGGGTAATCTTCGGAACTACTGACCCGATTCCGAAAATGATTTTACTAATGGGAAGCTACATTATTGGCGACTGTCATAGGAGCAAGAAAGGAGTGTCAAGAAGTGTCGCGCGGACGAAGTCGCGGGCCAGAAGCTAGTGACTTGGAGATACAAATAATATCTGAAACTCATGAATGAATATCTAAGCATGCGGTATTGACTTTACCGTTTGTATTTTGAGTTTGTATTTCATACTATTTCTCGAAAAAAAACTATGAAATACCACCCACCTGGTGGTAACAGGGTGCAGGGGCCATCCATAAATGACGTCACACTTTAGAGGGAGGGAGGGATCAACTAAGTGTGACATCATGAGACTAGGGAGGGGGCAGGCAGCTCCTTGCCCGTCCCTCTTCACACAGATCTGCGTATTGGTGTGGGCAACCTCAACTGTCTGACGAGCTGAGCAACTCCTTGACTTCAAGGTTTCTTTAGAACTTTGAATTGACATAAATGCTTTGAGTTTAAGTTTTAAGGAGTCACAGGCTTTGTGACGTCACATATATAAATCTAAATGATTAGAACTAAAGCGAGGGGAGTGGACTCCGCGTGTCGGCACGCTCTAATGTGGGACGCCCCCCAGCTAGATGGACCGACGACCTTCAGAAGGTGGCTGGGACAGACTGGATGCAGAAGACGGAGCACAGGGTGTTGTGGTAGCCTGGGGAAGTCCAGCGGTGGACTGCGATAGACTCGAGTTGATTGATTGAAAACTCTTAAATGTCAACTCTAATGAAAAACTTTAAAATGTTATTAAGTAGAAGTAGTCACATGACGGCCATCTCTGCGTACGCGCCGCCGGGCTGGATCTCGTTGTTCTGGTAGCCGCACTCCTCGCACGAGAACGACATCACCACCACGTTCTTGTAGTACGGGATGCGCGTGAGCAGCAGCCGCGTGTTGCCCTGCAACCAACCAACGCCACGTTACATGGTTGGCTGGGACGATGTGCCGTGGATGCTGAGGGTTGCACAGACAGCCCTGGAGCGCTCCATGCTTGGCGTCAGGCAATAGACCGAGTTCCAAACGTCACAAGGCACGGTGATGACAGTAGTAGGGCTGGACTGGAAGACGAGGTGTCGGTCGTGCGGCGGCGAGAGGGGCGCACGACGAGCTTGCCATCGCAGACAAGAGCTGCGTGAGGCCGGCCCAGGAGCGCGGGGACTGAGGCCCGTGCCCAGCAGTGGGTGAGCCGTGGGTGTCCAGCCAGTGTTCGTTCTGTGAACCGAGACACCGGAAGTCGGAGCAGACGCACCGCAGAAGTCGCAGAACATATATTAGGTGTTGGTTCTGCTCATTTTCAAGGCAACATTCTCCAGCTTCTGTTGCCATCTCTCCAGTCTGCTCTGGATCTCAGGTCCATCGTCACCGACAACACCACTGTTACCGGCAAACAGCATGCACCAGGGTACCTCTTCAGGGGTATGTAGTGACAGTAAATAATAAAATGAAATAATCTTGTGTGTTGTGTTTTTGTCTGATTTTTATTTATAGTTCCAGTAATTTTTATTTTAATGTACCTAATGCTATGATCCAATTGCTGATTGAAATAAATGTTTTGATTAGATTTGACTTGATTTGATTCTTCCTGCATGTATGACGTCGCGTCAGAGACGTAGCCACATATAGTGTGCCCCGTGAAGGTCCGCGGCAGCCGCAGCGCACGCACGGACGCAACGGATTTCGGTTTGCTCTGTATGAACTCATATAGCACTGCGTCCACTACCGGTACCGCCCGCATTTTTATTTCTTCATTCATACAAACAAACCAAAATCCGTTGCGTGCCGTGCGTGCTCAGCTTTTATTTTCAACTATGACACGAAATATAGAAACAACTTGTCTTTAAATTGTTTTGTATGCATTTTTATTATTTTATAATTGTACATTTAATACTTATGTTTCATGCTGGTTAAATATTCGAACGCAATGTATATTGTTACTGAATAAACAAATTGAAAATTGAAATTGAAATTGAAATTGAAAATATTTGGACTAATTACTGTTTTTGGGGAACCTTTCTAAAGCCGTTTTTTTTTTTGAAAAAAAAAAAAGTCGGCTTCAGAAAAGTTACTAGTGTTGATTCTTAATATTTTTTGTTAGTCTTGTGTTTAAACTGGCGCCTTCTTCCCATAGGGGTAGGCAGAAACTACAGAATGCCCTGCTGCAATCCTTACGTTCATACATCAGAGCGGCAATTCTCGTATTTTTAACAACGTTCGCAATCTCATCTCAGTCTCAATCTGTCAAAAATTGTATAGCGTTTACCTACATTTTTGGTATTTGATTGACGCTGGCATCATAGGCTGGCATGAGATTGTGAACGTTTTTAGGTACGAGAATTGGCCATCTGGTCATACATGCACGCCGGTTGCGAGTACTACCTACGCATAACGCACCTGACCTTTCTGAAGCACGTCACCAATATGGTCACCATATGTCACTCTTAGAGGACGCATTGACAGTCCCGAACTCCATGATCTGTTCTGTCGGCTATTTGTTCCTGACAAATACATCGGACATCGCCAAAGCCATCGACGCAATCTGTTTGCGCCGCCGTTGTCTAAAACTGTCGCCAGAGCCGAGTCCCCGGAGTGTCGCACTTTAAGGATGCTTAACGCCCTCCTGACCACCAACCCTGAATGTGATCTATTTGCTGATGAATGGAGTAGTATTATGTGTGTATGTCTGATGTTTTGTGAGAGAAGGTATGCTAGGGTGTCCTCTATTATATGTTAGTACTTTTATTTCTTTGTGTATCTTTCTATAATTATCTATGTTAATTAATGTAATTGGTGTTACCGTTTTAATTAACAATAAACAATAATAATATCCTCCCAGGGCATCCCCTCGCGGCATTTCCACTCACATCTGCATGGGTTTATTATTAAATAAATAATACTGTGTAAGATATTTCATTAAACTAGGTAAGTACCTAAAATATCACACAAATTTTATATTTTGGATGAAAAAAGTATTAATATGAGGAAGTTTATAAACTATCTCACAGCATTACATTCAAAATGGTGACAAATATTACTCAATCAATTGACTGCCGGAAACGTGGACCTACACGAAACACAATGTCTTTATAATTGTTTCTGAAATTATGCCATTCAAGTGGTTAATCCAAGTTCATAAAATAAGCACTGTTTTTGAAATATTGTATAAAATAATTAACCTTTTAAGCGCTTGGCTAAATATCAATTGCCCTACCCTAGCGCAAGGCTGCAAATCAATAAAATTAAAGTCATACATGTTCTCTGTCGCAGAAATACGCCACGAGCGGTAGGGGCACGGAAATATGTGTCGCATAAATGAGACACAAGCGTTCTAAAGGTGCAACAAGCTACAAGCTACAAGCAACAAGCTATTTGAATGCGTTCACATCTTACTAGACAGCGAACGCAATGAAAAATGAATGTGTTCAGTTCATACTGTTCAATGTTTTCAAAACATTTGGGAGACTACTGAGATGAAAGAATATTAATCATTTGGGAATCAAAGGGGATGCTTGGACTTAAAGGGCGCATTTACATATACCCAGAACTGGATCCAGTCTAGCACAGGCCGTCGAGTATTAAAGACACCAATAATAGATCAATAAATTATAAACCCTATGTGCATGACAGTAAGGACGTCTTTAGTACTAGCCTGTCAACTGGCATACAGTTTGATTGAGTACTCTATTGTCTGCTGCACTAGAGTGGTTGCTGAACTGATCATAAGCGGGACCTTAACCGGGTGCCTATCGATCGGTCGGCGTCCCGCCATTACATCTGCCGTATTGGCTGTATCAAGTAAGCTAAATAACACGGCTACTAGCCAATCAAACGCAATAAATAAGGAATTAAAGACATTTTATGACAAAAACATGTTGTTATGAACTCGTGCGGCGTGACGGCGCAATGTTTACGTACGTTTGCGTGGCAGTTCATGCAGAGAGACTCGATCTCGGTAACCTCGGGCTCCTCGTCTTCCTCGCCACCGAACTCGCGGAACACCGGCTCTGGTGCTTCATTCGACATTATTTATTGGGAATAAAATATTAATCTTTCAGTGATGAAAAGCACGACGCGGACGCACTGTTTAACTCAACTCACGCACGTTTTTTTGACAGTGACACTGACACAATGAGTTTGACGTTTGCGGTTTGATTGACATTGACAGCCAGCTGCGTGGGGTTATAGTTGCATGTCGAAAATATGCAAAGGAATAAAATGATAGGGCTAGTAATAGTTTCGAACACTGTTCTGTTTCACTCGGATAACTCTTGCAGATTTTCATTTTCACAATCATCAGTCTGCCTAGCCTTAAGATTCCTTCTAACAGATTATAAAACAGAAGATTCTAGAGATTTGTATTTTAATGTAACCTACATTTGTTGCAAATAAATTATTTGATTGATGATTGATTGATTTCATAACTTGTTTTTTTTTATTTTATTTATGTTCCATTGATGGTACCGTGACCGCCTCAAGCACAACCAATGCAGTTTATCTCTGCCGTCATTCTAGAGTACTGAGCAAAGCAAGTCACGTTTTATTTTTGCGGCATAGTTATTTTTAATTATTTGTTTACTTCAGTTTATATTTACTATTCAACAGCACTGTATATATATTCGCTCTGGCATACTGTAAGCGATAGTTGAAAAATGCCCAATCAGGCAATTAAGTACCAACTTATCTGAAGTGATCGAGAGGCAATAACTTAGTTACTTAGCATTTAGTAGGGCAGTCGATAAAGCGAAGGTTACCGGCGCGACGGCGGCCGGCGGCTCCCCGGTGCACGCCGTGGCTGAGCACATGATGTCATGACGAGTTATAAACACAACCTTGGAATAGCAACACACTCGTTGCGTCACCAATTTATTTTGGTCGATTTAGTCGCTTCTCTATTACCCGACCAAATTCAATACCACTTCTACAAACACAACTTTTACAAACTAACGTACTATTTAATTCGGTGAGGTTATAGCGAAAAGTTCCCGCTTGAAGTAGAATGATATTTGAAATATTGTATTTAGTCAACATTGAATCTCAGTGCGTGCTACTTGTGTGAAATATTTTGAAAATCGAAACAACACGTGAAGTGTGGCTAGTCTCTAGATAAGGAATTTATATTTATTTTTTAAATCGTAAGTACCTACCTACATTTGTATGTTATTCCCGCGTTCTCGCGTCTATTTCCGTATATTATAGATTGTACCTAAGCCAAGATTAGGAACCGTTTTGGCGGCTATTAGATGCGAACGAATCGTATAAGTATAATTATGACATCATTTCCAAATATTCGCTACATTTCAAACAAAAAATAAGTAGGCTCAAAGGTTGCCGAATGTTCTCTACTTGAAATCATCAGTATTTTTACCCGACTGCGGCGAGGTTTTAGTTTACCTATCTATCTATATCTATAAACATGTAAATAAAAAGAGAAGTCCTGAGTCCTGACTGACTGACTGGCTCATCAACGCCCGGCCCAAACCATTAGCACTAGAAAGCTAAAATTTTGCATAGAGGTTCCGTATAAATGTAGGCAAGGAATAAGGAAGGAATTTCCGATAGTACCTCCGTTCCCGTGGGATATTTTCCGACATCCACGCGGGCGAAGCAAAAGCTAGTGATAAAATAATGAGTACAAACCGTATTTAGGTGGTTAAGTCTACCTGCCTACATATATTAAAAACCATTTGTGTGCCAGGGCTGTGAACACTTCATAAATCTCACAAGAAAATTATAAAATAAAATGACCTAAGTGGTAACAGGTGTAAATAGTTACACACATTATTTATCTAAGTAAGTACCTACTCGTACATAGTTTAGTCAAATGATCTAACAGATAAAATAAACTTATACCTACTACCTTCCATTGGTGGTTATATTTAAATATAATATGATAGTACATAAATGATGTGTTCTGCGATATTTACTAGGTATCTACAGGCACTAGCACGAGTTTCCTCGCTAAGTAAATAACAACGCGTTAGGAATTAGGATCTCTAAATAGGTTTCTTATTCATTTTATTTACAATTAGTAGCTGAAGCGAATGTTTAAATTACAATTAAGAAGGATTAGTCGCCAGAACAACAGTCGAACCGTGAGCTGTGAATAGAGTCAGCCCCTAGCGCCAGGTGGAATCTCAGCTCACCTTACACAAGTTTTCACGGTGACAAAACAAAACATAGCAGTGTTGCGGGGATTGCCGATGCCGACAGAAGTGAAACTATGAAATAACAGTGGTTGTTTGACTGCTAGATAAGCGCAGCACGTCGTAACTAGTTGTCAATTCCTGCACGTGTCCGCTCCACTCCACCCAACTTTGCGTCTGTGGAACCCTTAGCATGTCGGTGACGCGAACATTTTCCCCTAAAGCCCGATTTAGACTAAACAAACAGAACCAGAACAAGAACTAGAGCATTATTTTGTCGATATTCTTGACATTTTAGTAGGGAGAGAACAACGAAGGAATGTTCTGTCAAGAATTTGGTAGAGTGGGGATAGAATGAGCATTCGCTCGTTTGGTCTAAATTGACCTTAGCAAAAAGCGCTCAACACGCGAATAGACCATAGACCGCTGCTATCGTTGACACTGGCTTGACAGTCTCCTGTGCCGGCACCTTGCGGCAACAAGAACTGCCGGTGGGTGTTGTACTGCTATTGTTAAGCGTACTATTGAAGCGGAACGCGTTCTCATCACTTCTAAAAGGCACAGGTTACCGATTTCCGAGTGACCGTGACTCAGTACAGCAATGCTATTCTGCAATCATCTCACCGTGAAAACTTAAGTGAAGTGAGCGTGGAGTGAGCTGTCAGTATCATTCCACCTGATGCTAGGCATGGACCAAGCACATTTTTACAGTCATAATCGAGATTTTAATAATATTTTTTAAGCTATTCTAGTGATCATTTTATATAATTTCAAAGCTAGTATTTCAGTGTCTAAACATTACTATTTGGGGAGTTTTTAAATAAAATTGCAAAACAAAAATTTGATTTTTGTCTGAATTTCTATTTGACTATTTTATTTTAAAACCCCCTAAATAGTAATGTTTAGACACCATCTAGCATACAAATAATACAAAATGATTATGTTATAAAATTAGCATAAAAAATATAGATAAAATCTCGATTATGATTATAAATGTAATTTGGTCAATCCCTAGCATACGTGGGATGACACTGACAGCTCACTCCACGCAAGTTTTCACGGTGAGATTTTTATTGAATCGACCAGCTGGTACACGAACGAAGTAGGACGACATGGCGCACACCTTTCGTACACCAGACCTCACTTTTATCTACGCTTCGATAGAAGTGAGTTCAGCCCTTCTGTACGCGATTTCTGGTAGAATGATTTCCATGAAGTTCTCATAGAAGCTGTTCTTCTAGAGTTGTGGTGCGCCTGTCTGCGGAAGCCTTAGCTAGGGTTTTCGGGCCCGACTTCCTTTTCGGTACTCGCTGTAGTGTTGTGTCTGCATGGAACTAATTCACCCACACCGATCGGTACTGACTTCTCTTTACCGGGAACCAATGATATTCTAAATCATTACCGAAAATCGCGCTGCTTGACGCAAGCACCGGCAGTCTGGCACTAACGTGCAGGTGGAGGTATGACAGTTACCGACGGTCACAGAGCACATACAACGGTTTCGCTTATTGCAGTTGCACTTCCGGTACAGCCGGTGATGCTGAATCGCGTACACTCGGCGCTAAGCGCGTATCATTGACTTATGAAAGAAGTACTTGTCTATAGTTTTTAGGGTTCCGTACCAAAATCGTAAAAAGGAACCTTTATGGTGTCACTCAGTCTGTCAGTCTATTTGTCTGTCACAGCTGAATATCTCAAGAACTACTAATGCTATCAACTTGAAATTTGGAACAGTTTTAGATGACGGTTGCCCAACTATTTTGCAAATAAGAAAGAATAAAAAAATTGAATTGAAAGGGGCTTTAAAAAAAATTAAGTGGGGCTACTAGGGCATGTGGGGTATCCTAAGAAAGAGCGACGTTTGCACATTCTTAAATTATTTTTTTACGCCGCATAGTTTTCGACTTTTGATGAAAAATGTAAAAAAACCGTTCCCCCCGCCCCCTTACCTTCGAAGTTTGCATAGAGAAAAATCTGAAATTATTATATGTGATAGAAGTTTATGTATACATTACTGGATAAATAAAACGATGTCTCTAAATAGCACAGTTTTTCAGAATTCATGAAACAAAAATTACATATAAATTATGGGACGGAACCCTCGGTGCGCGAGTCCGACTCGCTCTTGACCGGTTTTTTTTTAATATTTGGAACTATGTCGCGACATACTCGGCTCCAGTCGTAGTGTTCACTTGTATCGTGTGCTCATAAGCACGCACCCTCTTTTGGATACAATATGATTGATGATAAACTGATGAAGAGGGCTCACTTAACTACTGAGTATAGGACTGCTCGGTAAGATATAGGAGTCGGGCAGTAGGTATAATAAAGCAGGTATCGTCACGACTCGCGCGTCGTTATTACCTACTGTGAACTTTACTACATAGTTCATTTTATTGGTCACACGTCGCCGCCCGCCGGTGAGTTTACCTACATCTACAACACGGCTTGTACGATATACATAATACATTATTTATCTATAAAGTTACACGGAACGATCGACCGCACGTCGGTACCTTGTACTGTAGTAACACTTGAAAACTACGAAAAGCGCTCTCATTACTAGGAATTATAGACGCAGTTCACGCAGTCTGTCAAATTGTTGCCGTAGACGTGGTTGACTCTACGTAATGTACATTAGATCACGTGACTTCCTCGTCGATGATGTACTGTTAGCTGAACAAATTGACTCTTTACGTCAATTTGCCGTGTTACAGCCATTTCATACAAATGTCAAAGAATGACAGTTGTGATTTGAAATTTAAAATGGCGGCGCGAGTTTAACTCTCAAGGGTCTATTTCACCACCTACGATTAAGTTCCTTACTAGGCAGATAATTTCACACAAATTCTGTTCCATTTTCGAATTTATTCGGTGAGTAGTGGCTATTCGGACATCGTGAAATCCATACTAATATTATAAATTCGAAAGTAACTCTGTCTGTCTGTCTGTCTGTCTGTCTGTCTGTCTGTCTGTTACCTTTTCACGACTAAACCACTGAACGGATTTCGATAAAATTTGGCAAGGCTATAGATGGTATCCTGGGGACGGACATAGGCTACTTTTTTTTTCGAAAATAATCCTACAGGGGGTGATATAGGGGATGAAAGTTTGTATGGGAAACTCAGTATTTCTTAAGTTAGGGATGTGAAAATTAAATTGAATGCTTTTGATAGGAAATAAAGAAATATGCGGTTCAGCGTTTTTGAAAAATCATCCCCTAAGGGGGTAAAATAGGGGTTGATTTTAAAATTTACAAAACTGCATGGATTTCGATAAAATTTGGCAAGGCTATAGATAGCATCCTCGGAAAGGACATGGGCTACTTTTTGTCTTAAAACATAATCCTACAAGGGGTGATAAAAGGGATGAAAGTTTGTAAGGGAGACCCAGCATTTCTTAAGTTAGGGATATGCCCTATGTTTTCCACATGAACGTTCCCATGGGATATTTTCCGACATCCACGCGGGCGAAGCCGCGGGCAAAAGCTAGTAGCCCATAAAGCTTTTTGGTTTCGTAGGAAAGCGACCGTAACGGCCGCCATGAAAATCTGTCATTTTGACCAGTATTTGACATTAAGTCAAACCCCGCACCCCAAAGATTATCGCTAGATTTCCCTTCACCGTACTTAGTATCCATGTTGAGAAGAGTGAGCTTACACATTATTAAGCAGCGTTTCCATGATGATCATCTGAAATCACTGCGTCATTTCATGTCAGAGGTTTTAAAACGAAACAGAAATGAGACTATCTGTTGTCGCGGTACCGGTCAGGCGAATCTAACGATTTACATCTTTGCCGCTGTCATCTTGACAGCCGTCACTGGCCGTTAAGTGCGGCCACCGCTCTTCTAGAACACCGTAGCTTTACCGAAAGGATGGCCGGTACCGGTACTAGCAAAAGACAGGATTGTGTGGCAAGGGGAGAGAGGGAGCCCTTTGCCCAGCGGGACAGTACGGGCTAGTCAGACTTGTGTGTAGAACCCTGCTCGCCCCCCCCACTGCGACACTAATGACGTACAGAACCATGGCGGCTCTGACGCCGCTAAATCACAACAGTAGTGCGCTCAACGCACTTTCGGTGCCACGAATTTTATCAGTATAGCTGTCTGTAGACGCAGCCGGCGCGTGATCTGTGCCTTCGGGTAAAATGTGCAGGTGTCATTGTTATGTTGTTACATATCACATTCTGAAGGTAATCCTCAAAGCAAACCGTGTGTCAGGAAGAGCGCTTACGCTTACGGAAGCCATCGCAATATCCTCACCACGTTGAGTGCAGCACAGGCTAGCTCTCGTACCTATGAGCCCGTGGATTTTGAACTCACTGCTTAGCGCCGGAGAGTTGAAAATCCCATAGTGCACGTTTTTGACGCCCCGAGATGCACTCTCTTGGATTCTCAGTGCTCGGCTCAACACCGAGAGCTGAAAGTCCAATGCGCGATTACTATGAGTAGGTATTCGCTACTATACACAAAGCAGTAACTCAACTATGATTAGTCACGCACGATCCCACTGTGACGTCACAGCTCACATATAACATTGCTGCAACCAGCCCAACTGTATTATGCAAATTTTAATATCAATCTAACGCTTAGAGCATAATGTTACATCGATTTTTGTGTTTTTAAAATTCCTTTAAAACCAAATGTATATAAGTATACTTATAGTAAGTAATTGGATAGGGCTGGTTGATTGGATTTGAATTTTTCATAATTCTAAGATAATTGACTATATTGTCTACTGCTGTACTGAAACCGAAACATAACTAAACCTACTTGAATTTTTTTCGATAGAAAAAAAAAACCAAAGTTGCACCGTCTATTTTCTGTTTTATACGATTATACGTAAACATGTTCCTTATTGTGCAGTACAATTTGCTTTAAATCGAAGGTATTTTTTTAAATGTGTTAAGAACTTAAAATGTACATAACGAAGCACACTGATGGCCTATTTCACGATGTCCGAATATCCACTACTTACCGAATAAATTCAAAAATGGAATAGAATTTGTATAAAATTATCTGCCAAGTAAGTTATTAGAAACTTAATACCTAATCATAGATGGTGAAACAGGCCCTGAGTTCTATAAACCTACTTGAGACTACTATTGCTGGCAAATATTTTTAAAATTTTCACATTCTCCTGCCCTTATCCCAGTCTATTTGGGGTCAGCGCAACATGTCTTTTTTTCCATACTTTTAAAAATAGTAGGTATTAATAATAACGTTCTACTAAAAAAATCTATAAAATTTGACTTGAAGATAGATGGCCTCCTGATTCCTGGGGAAGGACATAGGCTACTCTTTGTCTCAAAAATAATCCTAAAGGGGGGTAATAAACGGGAGGAAAGTTAAAGTTTATGATCGCCGATTGTGAAGAGGAAAAGGCGCCCGCCCGACGTTAGAGTATAGTTGAGAGAGTTATAAATTCTAAAGGCTGTATGTAACAGATTATGTAAGAAACTGACAACTAAACGTCAAGCTGTCAATTCTGTCAAAGTCAAAATGTTTGAACTCTGTGGATCTCCCTACTGCTGGAGATTTTTTAACTAAAATTTTTCATAATTTTCTATTTTCCATTAAATTTTTCAAACGTTTTCGTTCATAAAAACCTTGTCCTGACAATTACAAACACAACAAAAAAAGAATTAGCCAAATACGTGAAACCGCGAGCGTACAAAGATGTAGGTTTCCGTGTTGATTATTAGTTTGTTTGTAAATAGTGTTAGATAAAGTTCGCGTAGATTATTAATGTCAATCGTGGTGTTTACATTTGTAAAGATGGTAAATAAAAGAAAACTTAATTATACCAAAGCCGCACGTTTGAAGCAATTGAGGAAACGAGCCAGTGATATGAGACAAACTAAATCGTAAGTACTATTTCTGTATACATAAAAGGCATATTGTAACGTACGAGCAGGGTATAAAATGTATATTGGTGCCACCCGAACAAGCGCAGATTGTTTGAATACGACGAGAATGCAATAGCTGCATAATACAGATGTATCATCTGTGTTATGCAGCAGTTTGGTTGGGTGAACCAAGTTTTTCTGTTATTATTCTGTCCTGTTACCCGCCCATTTTTATTTGGGTTTTAAAAATATTGAGTTACTTTAATTTGTTTTTGTATTTATTATGAAGTCATCATTTGCCTAACCTTTTTCCAACTACATATGTTGGGGTCGGCTTCCAGTCTAACCGGATACAGCTGAATATCAGTATTTTACATGGAGCGACTGCCTATCTGACCTCCACAATCCAGTTACTGGGTAATACAATACCCCTGGTAAGACTGGTTGTCAGACTTTCAGGTTTCTGACAACCTGTAACAACTGTCACAGGTCACAGGTCCATGAATGACAGCCGGGACTAACGGCGAATGTGCTCTCCGTTAAAGATGGTCACACCAATGGCGGCAAGCGTAGCTTGACCTAACAACCCGTGTGGCTATTTATACTTAGCCACAAGCCCCTCTTGCAGTATTTATTATGAACTAGCACGATAAAATAACAACCTAATCCACTGCATATTTTTTTAGATTGTTATTGTTAAGTGCAAGTCTCAAACACAAGCCACAGGAGCAACTGGATAATTTCCTGCGCACACAAGAGAACAGGTAATCATTTTATTGTTCCAACTATATTGTTTTTAGTCCATTTATTACTGCCGTGCACTGGTTTCGATTCAACACCGCCAGAGACCGCCGCCTATTGCTGTGGCCAACATGCACTAAGATCTAACGAGACTAAACTCAAGACTTGCCGGACCTGAAAGCAACGTATTCTACCCATTATTTTGATTGTTTTTCCCACTAGACCATACCTGGGAATCCACTGGTTCGGGAGATATTTAAGGTCAAAGTCAAATTTTTTTTTACTAAAACGTATTTCAAGTGATAATACTAAACTTTTTCCGACAAGTACCTGCGCGTACCGTAGAGCGAAGGGCGGGGCTTGACTCCGTTTGCCGGGGTACATTTCGCGTACTTTATAATTGTTTTTCTTATACTTAAAAATAAAAGTTGTTTCCCAGCAATAATTTTTTTTTTAAAGCTACTTAGATGTACAGTTAGACATGCAGCACTTCTGCCACACCTCACGGGACACGGGCGTGATGCCAAACTAACTTTTGATATACATTTACACATACAGAACACGACGCGTGTGTTGCCCGAAGGCAGATTAATACAGACGGGACATTCCGGAGGTTTGGTATGTGGCTACAAGTACGCGGCGGGCCCTGTCCGCGGGGCTAATTCAGTAGGTCAGACAGAAGGTATAAGAGTTACGCGATAGAAAGAGAAGCAACTTGTAGGTGAATATAACTGTAGGTAACAAGCGTTGTGCGAGCTGAATTGCACTTTATTGTGTCGTAGCAAGTCGCTGTTTATTTAAATGATTTAGCGGAGTGTCCCATCTGTATGAGTCTGTGCCGAAGGTTCGGCTGAGGCGGCTGGACAACGGAAATGGAGAACATGTAAAAACATGTAGGTACTGTAGTTATTGTTATCCATGTGTTACTTAAATAAACAGTTATACTGAAACAAATTGGTGTTTTCTTTTGTTAAGCGATGCGAGGGCGATATTTTCGCGCACTGGATTTTAATCGCACCGCGCCGTCATGAAAATCCAACAATGTGTTTTTTTGTCGCTTTGTTGGATTCTCAACGCTCTGCTCTATACCGAGAGTTGGAAATCCAGTGTGTGAGAAAAATCTCGCCGCGATATTTTTTCGTCCGTGCGGACGTGGGCTTTGGCTCCCTAAACTTGTTCCTCTTAAGGCTCCTCCTACGCAGTCGGTACACACGTAGTCGCCACCTCTGACGTCACTCGGTCACATCGCTTCCTATCTTGTCTAGTTATCACTGAACCACACTTTGCTAAGTAAGCATCTCATACGAATTAAGTACAACTTTTTTTTGTACATAATTATTCGTATGAAACGCTAGATACGGATATGAACATTAGTTGCATTCGAATAAGGTTCATATTTGTATGGAAAACTTTTTATCGAAATAGAATGAAAGGGCGATCTGTGAATGTTGCTAAGATCAAGCTATTTTATGACCGCATACTATAGTGGAGCAGACGATGACGCGCCGCCGCGCACCGCTCAGCAGCGAACGAGATCGAGAAGGAGTTTCTCGATTATCAGTAATCCCCTTGTAAGGAGCCGCAGGCGGCTGCAATGTAATGTCGTTTACTAGAGTTAGAGACAGCTGGCGAGCTCGGCTCAGCGTTCCCTCGCCGGGGGCGAGGACGAGGTGACATTAAGAGGAAAGGCGGGTGGCCAGACTTTTGAAAATTAGGTATTTTAAGAAGGTATTGCTGTCGCTCTGCGAGCGCTCCGCCCTCGAATTCGTGCGATAAGGACAACTGCAGATCCGACTAAATAGCCTATGTAAAAAGTCACATTAAGTTTCGAGGTTTGGCTCTCGCCTATTTCCTACTCCAATATTGGACCAATTTAAAAGATATTTCATAAACTGAATAAGAAGGATATATATTATGCCTCTATATTTTTCTTTTTTCGTTAATAGTTGTCAAATTGGTACACTAGGCGTCTGTTGACAGCGGTCTGAATAGGCAATTTTGAGCATTTTTGGAGGGTTCTAGTTCTTATAAAAATAATATATCATCAAAAAGGAAAACATAGGGGCATACAAGTAACTGATATTTATATTTCTGTAAAAAATCATCGCTTTATGGTCAGAAAATAGGCGAGAGCGTTTGTATCTTTTTCTATGGAGAAAAGAGCACCCACGTTTCCTCTTAATTTCATCACATCACAGTGACGTCACATGATAAAAGCTACTAGACTTCAATACTGTAAACTTTAAAATATTACAAAATCGTCATTATAGAACGTTCTAGTTTGGTTATTTGTTATGTTACAGTAGGTACTTACTTTAAAAAAAACCGGTCAAGAGCGAGTCCGACTCGCGCACCAAGGGTTCCGTAATGATTTCTGAAAAAGTATGCTATTTAGAGATATCGTTTTATTTTTCCTGTAAGTCAGAATAATTTCAGATTTTTCTCTTTGCAAACTTCGGAGATAAGGGGGTGAAACGGTATTATTTTTTTACATTTTTCATCAAAAGTCGAAAAAATGCGGCCTAAAAAAAATAAAAAAAAATTTGAGAATGTGCAAACAGCGTTCTTTTATATATGATACTAGCTTTTGCCCGCGGCTTCGCCCGCGTGGATGTCGGGAAATATCTCACGGGAACGTGCTACCGGGAAATCCTTCTTTATTTGTCTTTTCATTAATATAGGTAGTATATTAAATAAACAATAAATTATTTAGTTAACATATGACATTTTAAAATAATAAATATGCACCCATTAAAACTGAAATACAATAACGTTACAAATTATAAATACATAAAATAAATAATTGAGAGATATATGCTAAATATAATAATAATAAATAATTTATTTTAATAAAAAGCAACGATATAAATATAATAAAATAATCTACTAATTACCAATTTTTTTTTATTTTTTTATTTTATTTACTTTAGTCTTACGGAATTAAACGGTTTAAATAATAAAAATGCACCCATTAAATAAAATTAATATAAATGGAATATAATAATATTACAAATTATAAATAGAAAACTAATGATAAAATCAAATATAATAATTAATTTCTATATAAATTAAAGATACGACGGAAAAAGTCTACCTATTTTAATTGTTTTAGTGTTATGGAAAGTTGATAAAAGCGCTCTTCCTCTCCTACCTATTTTTATAATTTTGCTGTGCCCGACAGGGTCCATAATTGTTTCTTTTAATGTATTTTAACACCTGTATATGTACATTGTTTTAAAACTACTTAATATTTGTGAATATATTTATTAAAATAACTTGATACAAATGTTTGGCGTCTCGCATGCTCCGCGTTCGCACAAAGAGAGGGGGACTCACGTCCGGCTTGACTTTTTACAATTTTCTAGGCAATGGCTACTAGCACATTGAGCCAATGCCAACATACATTATGGATTGCAATAAAGAATTTGAATTGAATTCCTTGTCTACATTATAAAGGGAACCTCTGTGCAAAATTTCAGCTTTCTAGGTCCAATGTTTTGGGCTGGGCGTTGATGAGTCAGTCAATCAGTCAGTCAGTAAGTCAGTCAGTCAGGACTTCTCTTTTTATTTATATAGATTATCCCACATGCCCTAGTAGTCCAACTTTGAATTTTTAAGACCCCCTTTCAGTCCCTGTTGCAAAAAAAAACATATGTATTTTTGTTTCTTTCATATTTGTAAATAGTTGGGCAAACGTCATCTAAAACTGTTCCAAATTTCAAGTTGATAGCATTAGTAGTTCTTGAGATATCCAGCTGTGACAGACAGACAGACTGAGTTACACCATAAGGGTTTTTTACCATTTTAGTACGGAACCCTAAAAACTCTCATCTCAGCGACAATCAATGTCAAGAATATATTGTAGTTTTTTTGAGAGATCGAGACTGAGTTTGGAATGCGAACGTTCTCATAGGTACCTACCTACAGCCGATCTGTCGGTACGAATGTCACCGTGTACCTAAACTTGGGTGTGAGTGCCCTGGAATTACAGCTCGGAGTCTTACCGTGACTGTGTGATATTTTTACAGAGTAGAGGTTCTCGAATTGCCCCTCATGCTTAAGATTCTAGTATATATAGTTGTTAATAGATTATTATCAGTTTTACTTAAAATTTTAATGTCCAATGTAATTTAATTGTACAAGTGATGGCCTGAAACACAGGTTTGTTTAAACCTAGATCGGGCGGGTCGCTACCTATTGTTTTAACTCCGAACCCTCATTACTTGCACCAGTAATAAAAAATATTTTAGCTTTAGTTTATTGTTATGAACTTTATTTGTATAGGAAAATTTTATTACTAAATGTACACTTTTTTTTTTTTTTTTTTTTTTTTTCTCTTTATTTAGTTTGGGGTTTTTATCTAGACAGATATGTCAACCCCATCGTGCCTTTTATGTTATACATTAAAACTAAACACACAAACTACAATAAACAATTAAATCATCTATAAAACACTTTGTTTATTTATAGAAGTCACTGATGAAGGACTGTGATTAACTTGCATAACTTTTTGGCACCTTCTGAAGTTGGTTCAGATAAAATTGATTGTATCAATCCCACGTTAAGCCTATTCAAGTCTAGTTCCCTCAAAAGTGACTCCCTCTCGCGCCTGTTGCGGACACAATCCATCAGCAAATGCTGCACGTCCTCAATCTGATTACATTCTCTGCAATTCGGTGAATCAGTTTTTTTCATAAGGAATGCAAACTTCGCTGATGGATAGTGTCCACAGCGAAGTCTTAAAACTAATTTGACATAATTTCTACCAAGTTGATCGACATCGAACCAAGGCACACGAGGAGGCTCGCCTTGTATGCTCCTATACCATATACCTTTTTTCTGACTGATAATATCAAAGTGTTGCTTCCAGGAATTATAACAAATTACTTTATATTTAAACATGTATTCCCAATAATCAGGTAAGTAATCAATTGCTGTACCCTCTACTGCTGCTAATTTAGACAATCGGTCAGCCTCCTTATTACCACGTAGTCCAATGTGAGCTGGAACCCTTCTATATTATTTTTAATTAATAAAATAATATTTTCAAGAATATCATATGCTATCGATGCACCTCTGAAACCAGAGGCGCATCGAGCAATATGCTGTAGTGCGCTTTTACTGTCTGAAAGAATGACGACTCTTTTTAAATTCTGAGTTCGACTATAAAAGATTGCTTGATAAATTGCAATGAGTTCCAGTGTCATTATTGATACATTACAGTTTACTTTAAAGCCAAGATTAGTTCCTAAGCTTTGGTCAAATATTCCTGAACCTAGACCGGAAGTACCTTTTGAACCATCTGTGAAAATTTTGTGCCAATTACAATACAAAGAATTTAATTCAGCTAAAACATCGAACACTAATAAATTTGGATTATAATTAGATTTGGGTTTCTTTACACATTCTAGATTAACATTAATTACATTATTAGTCTCAATAGCAGTGGTCCAAGTTTCTAAAGTATACATTTTTTGAATATCTGTTGAAAGAACATCTACGTGTTTTACATCATTATATGTTTTAACTAATAAGGGTACTTTTTGTAAACGTTTTTATTAAATAAATTTTATTTATTTATTTATTTTATTTATACATTTTTACCCGACTGCCGCTGACAGGAGGGTAATGATTTATTTGAATTTTTGATGTTATGGCACCAGGTGGGTAACAAGTTATTTGAATTCGTTGTTGCTAATAGCTCTCCAGTCAGGTAAAAACATGCATGATGTCATATTCTGCTACAGCACTTAAATATATGCAAATACGTTTAGTCGTGAAGGCTCACTGAAACTTGTATTTCAGCGCGAGTGACCGATAGCGGGGCCTTGAGGACATGCATTCGTTTGAGCAAACGAACGAACTACCTAATTCTTGTCTCCTTTTGTTGTATTTCGGATTTATCTGAAGAATTGTTGAACACGTGATGTTTATCCTACGTGTTTACTTGCTTCGATACTGCTCGTTGATCTGGGTGGTCGCACAGGCGAGAGCGCGCTGCGTTGGGGGTTCATTACATGGGGTTGTATCACCATGCTCAGTAAGGACTGGGTCACTATAGATACCAGTTCATCCAACCAAAGATAAAATAAGTAGGCACCTACATAACCGTCGAAACCTTAGAGCATTGTCGAAACACATGCTTGAAACCTTGAAACACTCGCTCACTTTGAAAGGTGTGTTACCTACTTTAACTTGTGCATACCTTTTCCGTCGTGGAATACTGGCGTGGTATAGGAATATATCATTGAAGGATTCCAAACAAATTAACTGTAATTTTTAGGGTTCCGTACCAAAATGGTAAAAAAGGAACCCTTATGGTGTGACTCAGTCTGTCTGTCCGTCTGTCTGTCTGTCACAGCTGGATATCTCAAGAACTACTAATGCTATCAACTTGAAATTTGGAACAATTTTAGATGACGTTTACCCAACTATTTTGCAAATAAGAAAGAAATAAAAGTATATGTATTTTTTTTGCAACAGGGACTGAAAGGGGGTCTTAAAAATTCAAAGTGGAGCTACTAGGGCATGTGGGGTATCAAATGAAAGAACGCTGTTTGCACATTCTCAAACATTTTTTTTTTTAGGCCGCACAGTGTTCGACTTTTGACGAAAAATGTAAAAAAAAATACCGTTCCTCCACCTTATCTCCGAAGTTTGCAAAGATAAAAATCTGGAATTATTCCATGTGATAGAAGTTTATGTAAAGATTACAGGAAAATTATAAGGATGTCTCTAAATAGCACACTTTTCCGGAAATCGGGACGGAACCCTCGGTGCGCGAGTCCGACTCGCTCTTGACCGGTTTTTTTTTTTCATGAATAAGTTGGCAACGGTATCGTACTCTTTTCTTTACTGGTCGGAGAGTTTGCATTAGTAATTCATTGTCAGCTAATAAAGTTAGCTAAAAACTTCACTGTACCTACTGAACCATCCATCTGAAGCCACACGCCGCTGCACAAGCTATGTAAACCAGGTGCCCGCGCGGCTCGCACAATTATACAACGTGTAACGTTAAATGCGCAAAACCTCTTAAGGGGTCATTGTACTCATCAAAAATCATCTGTTCAGTACAATCAATCAATCTGCCTAGCCTTTTCCCAACTATGTTGGGGTCGGCTTCCAGTCTAACCGGATGCAGCTGAATCATCTGTTTGACGAATTATGCGAACATAAACGTATTGAACAGCTGATTTTTTTTTCGCGATTTCAGGTTTGGTCCCATAGTAAAAGTTGTTCATAATGATGAGTACAATGACCCCTTAAGAGGTTTTGCGCATTTAACGTTACACGTTGTATAATAAGAATTTATTTACAACTCCGCTAATATTCGCGATTCCATTTTGACATATTGCCACTACGTTTATTTCGCGCCATTTTAGGGTTCCGTACCTCAAAAGGAAAAAACGGAACCCTTATAGAATCACTCGTGTGTCTGTCTGTCTGTCTGTCCATCTGTCACAGCCAATTTGCTTCGAATCTAATGGACCGATTAAGTTGCAATTTGGTATATGGATTTGGTTGGAATATGGATTTCTGTGACCCAAACACGTACGGTTAAAGTAAATAAATGAATTTTGAATATGGGGGTCACTTTTAGGGGGCAAATAAGAACATTTAAAAAAAAAGTTTTGCAAACCGTACCGAGACATATCAAATGAAAGGGCTTACTATGAGGGTTTCAAATATATATTTTTTTTATGATTTTAAAATAAATAGTTTTAAAGTTATTTAAGAAAATAGACGAAAATTGACCCCCCTCCCCTTATCTCCGAAACTACTGAACCTAAAATTTTGAAAAAAATACAGAAAATAGTTCTATAGTTTGTGGTCATAACATAACATGGTAAATCTCTGAATAGTGTGAGTACAAACTTACAGTTACTGTTGGAATGTATGGGAGAACATGTTTTTCAACTACAATATTAAGTTTGTTCTTGCGATAATTTCATCCCAACTACGGAACCCTTCATTGTGCGTGGTCACTGGGCCGGTTTTTTTTGGCGATGACGTAAAGTTAAGGTCAATACTACTTCAAGTTAATTATATGCGAATGATTGAAACGTGATGCCATGTCCAAATAAAACGCTTCGAGGCGCCTTTACTTAGTCAGTTTAGATAATAATTTACATCAGCGTAATATTTACATTTTCAAATCCTGCTTTCCGGCATTTATTAATCATCACTACATATTATAAAACAAAGTCGCTCCGCTGTCTGTCTGTCCCTATGTATGCTTAAATCTTTAAAACCACGCAACGGATTTTGATGCAGTTTTTTTTAATAGATAGAGTGATTCAACAGGAAGGTTTATATGTATAATACATGCACAATATAGTAGAGAAACACTGATAATTTTAGAGGATTCTAATGTGATGTCGTAAATAAACACATTTTTTTGCGCTTACATTGCAAACGCTGGCTGAACCCTACGAGATAGATCAAAATAATGTACTACAGTATTGTACACCTTAAAAAGGTCTGCAAAACAGTCCGCGATGGTATATGTCTATCTCTTAGGGATAACCCACAATAACCATTTCTTATCCTTTACTTTTGACGAGAAATAATGGCTTATTTACGAAGCGATTTTAACCAATACAGCATTAATCCTTATCCAATTAAGTACCTTAAATACATTGTGCATTTACTATAGATCAATATGGCCCTTTACAGCATGTAATTTAAATGAATATTTTCGAAGATATTACAGATTTAAAAAGTTTTTACAAAAAAAAAACAACCGACTTCCAAAAAAACACTACAAAGTGAAAAATAACTTTAATTTCGGAAGTCGGTGTCTTTGGTTTTTTATTTATTTTCGTTTTTTTTGCCACCGACTTCCGAAATTAAAGTTATTTTTCACTTTGTAGTGTTTTTTTGGAAGTCGGTTGTTTTTTTTTTGTAAAAAGCTTTTATTTTTCACTTTTTAGTGGTACCTATACCACACAAATCTGAATACCACTCTGCAAAATAAATTAGAGCATCATCCACATAGACTAAATGGGAAAAATACGTATTAAATTATTAAATCTAACTCAAAAGCCACTCATCAGAACTTGAAGATATTTTTATGAGACAGTCTCAGGAGTATACCATTTCAAATAAAAACTTTGCAAAAACGCAAATACGTCGCGATAGAGTACGGCTAGGATAGTTCCGATGCCTACCTTCCGGCTTCTTCATCAGATCGGTTCCATGGTACCATTTTCATCAGAACCATTTCGTCATAATCGATTAACTATTTTAATCGAGATATCTTATCGCCACCCGTGAAATAGGTACTTATCGTCGTTGAGGAGTTCCCGTGGCCATCTGTGGTCTTTTTCATCAGTTCCACTTCACTAGATGATACTTTCTGAATGCAAACGCTTGATTTGTTGATGAAAATACCAAAATCGCTCTAAGTATAGTACCTATACCTATAATATTTGAGGAGTTCCTTGGATTCCTCATGGATCCCACCATCAGAATTGAATTTTGATAAAAATGGGACCAATTTAAAAGTATACCCTTTCAAATAAAAAAAGAATTTTCCGAATCGGTTCATAAATGACGGAGACATGAGGTAAAAAACATACAAAAAAATACAACCGAATTGAGAACCTCCTCCTTTTTTAGAAGTCGGTTAAAAATGCAGGGACATTAGGGGATGATTTTAAAATTCACTTGACAAAACTGCACGGATATCGATAAAATTTGGCAAGACTAAGATGGCATCCTGGGGAATGACATAACCTACCTACTTTTTGTCTTAAAAAATAATCCTACAGGGGGTGAAAGTTTTATGAGAATCCCAGCATTTCTTAAGTTAGGGATATGAAAATTCCATAAATTTTCATAAATGGGTTTGATTTATGAAAAATTACCTCTTTTTTAATTCGTATCTTCAAGTAACATTTAGTCTTAATATTTTTTTAATTCCCACGGGATAGGGAATAAAGAGGATTTATATTTTCGCTTTAAAGTTGCTGTCAAAGGCATGCATGTTGGTAATTTTCAGTTTACTATTGTTTGGTTTTAAGATTTATTATCCTCCAGCAATCAGATATCAATCTGCGCGCCGCTCCTCGAGTACTATATAAGCAGTGCGAGAAGATATTGTCTAGCCGACGTTCGCACGGGCGTAAAAATATCGCGGCGATTTTTTTAGCGCACTGCATTTTCAACGCTCTGCTTAGCGCTGAGAGTTAAAAATCCAACAGTGTTTTCGTCGCGCTGGGATGCGCTCTGTTGTTGTTAGGTTGGATTCTCGAAGATCGGCTCAAAACCGAGAGTTAAAAATCCAGAGCGCGATAAAATCCCACCGCGATATTTTTACGTCCGTGCGAACGTCGGCCTTAGGGTACTTTTAATCCCGGTAGGACGTTCCCGCGGGATATTTTCCGACATCTACGCGGGCGAAGCCGCGGGCAAAAGCTAGTTGGGTATATTATAGAGTCGTCGCTCATATAATTAGTGTTACCTACACGTTATGTTAATTATTACAGTAGATATCGCCACCTTGACCTAGAGGGTATGGACAGGTTATACATTAGGCAGAACTCGTTTACGTCGTCCACGTTGACATGAAAATTCAATCAAATCATTACAATTGAATGCGGCGTGTTCACTGTGTTGACATGGTGCAATACACACATTTAATGAGGCATTATTTATGTTATGTTGAGCCTGTGTGGCCCCAGCAGGGGACAGGGCTCTTCTTCTCCTTCCCGCTCCTCTCTGTGTCGAGCTGGTGCGGAGCAATCCTGCCTGTAGGCGGCAAGCTCGTCTCGCCATCTTCTCCTGGTCTGCCTCGAGGTCGACGGACGTATTCTGGGAGCACATGGTGGTAGATTTGGCCCATGTGTCCAGCTCAGTCCCACTTCAGCTTGGCAGCTGTTCGGGTGACGTCGGCGATTTGTGTTTTGGAGCTCAGCTCTGTGTTCCTAACACGTTCCACTAACTAAACAAAACACAGTACATTAGTACCTACCCAACTTATACGGCTTATCGATGTACCTGCGCAGAAGGTGAATTTTCAAAGCGCGGGAAATGCTATGGACCAATCGGCACGCTCCACGCACCGCGCTCCTTTTTCCTGTACCGCTATTGGTCGGCAGCTGCCGCCATGTTAGCGCGCGCCGCGTGGCATGTTAGTCAGCCGCCATACTTGCGACTGAGACGGAACTAACAGCTGCAGTGTATTATGAACCTTATAGTAATGATCTAAGGTTGATTGTAAGTTTTAAGCAGTCTCGGTAATCTTCGGTGCCATACTTTCTTTTCTGTGCGAACGAAGATTCACGACGCGCCTTCTCAGTTGGGTACCAGTGTACAATACCTACATGGTGGTATCGTTATGTTATGACCGCAGTAAGGGCGGCTCCAGGGTGTTGCCACGCAAGTTTCTGCTTATCATAACGTCAGACATCTACGGTGAGCGTCCGGTCGGGGTGCACTGTTATGTTACGAAAGGCCACAAGTGGAGTAACTTGCATACTATCGCCTTATCGGTCACCCGCTATAAGTAGACACACTTGGTCTGTGCTCGCTTGTTACGATACTTTATGTAGGTGCGTTTTGTAAGTAAAGCAAGAGTGTTCACAGGTGAACCTATACCCAATGAGCGTCATTTGTACCAGAACTATTTGCATTGTATTTTAGCAAATGATTGTCACGGTTTAGTTCAACACTTGTAGGAGGAAGCCGGAGTCTGTCACTAAGTTAATGCTAAGTTAGCGCAAAACATCTCGTTTGCTCGTATCTTTAAAATACTGATAACTACGAACATTGAGTTTTTGTTTAGGATAGATGAGTATGAGTTGTACATACCCATACCTAATTATATTATTGTTACGAGCTGTGGTTCGGGATAACCCCAAATAAATTCATGCCAGTTTACACCCAAGATTTGAATAATCACAAATGCAGTAATCAGAAACTTTAAGCAGAATCACTTGTAGCTCACTGTTAGTTCACTATTGTTCACTGTTTCGCATTCCTAGCTGAACTGCCGTGCACCGCTGGCAACCCTCTATTATACCTATGACGTGTGTAAATCTAGAAAGTTCGAGGCCATAATTCGAGAACATTCTGTAATAGGGTGGCGTGGGTATTAAATAAAGAGAACTGTTTGGTTCTACAATCGATGTAATAATGCCAATTAATGTGTGTGCAGTTACAGTTACATAGGGTTAGGCGAGCTGCACACTACAATTCTAGTACTTACGGGAATGATCTAGAATGCTGCAAAACGACACTTTAACTAACTAGAACATTCTGGAAGGGTTTAGAATGTTCTAGAAAAATCTGTCTCGAATCGACGTCTCGTGTAGTTCCGCTACTCGATAACAGATGGCGTTAGCGGCTACGTAACATTATGTTAAAGATATGTTAATAAAAAAAATATACTTAATTTATTGTATTTTTTATTAAATTGCAGTACTATGGGCAAGGACGACAAGGAAGACTCGGGCTTCGGCTTCAAGGACAAGGCGAAGGCGCTGGAGACGCTGCGCCTGCTGGAGCAGCACGACGCCAACTACCGGCGGCTCACCGTGCGCGGCCTGCTGGGCCGGGCCAAGCGCGTGCTGTCCAGTGAGTGTACCTGTAGCACTAACTAGCGGGCCCGACAGGCGCTGCGCCTGCTGGAGCAGCACGGCGCCAACTACCGGCGGCTGCTGGGCCGGGCCAAGCGCGTGCTGTCCAGTGAGTGTACCTGTAGCACTAAC
Source organism: Cosmia trapezina (assembly GCA_905163495.3). Lineage (NCBI taxonomy): Eukaryota > Metazoa > Arthropoda > Insecta > Lepidoptera > Noctuidae > Cosmia > Cosmia trapezina. The sequence goes on from LR991046.1 coordinate 100,725, forward strand.
TAGCGGGCCCGACAGACGCTGCGCCTGCTGGAGCAGCACGACGCCAACTACCGGCGGCTCACCGTGCGCGGCCTGCTGGGCCGGGCCAAGCGCGTGCTGTCCAGTGAGTGTACCTGTAGCACTAACTAGCGGGCCCGACAGACGCTGCGCCTGCTGGAGCAGCACGACGCCAACTACCGGCGGCTGCTGGGCCGGGCCAAGCGCGTGCTGTCCAGTGAGTGTACCTGTAGCACTAACTAGCGGGCCCGACAGACGCTGCGCCTGCTGGAGCAGCACGACGCCAACTACCGGCGGCTGCTGGGCCGGGCCAAGCGCGTGCTGTCCAGTGAGTGTACCTGTAGCACTAACTAGCGGGCCCGACAGACGCTGCGCCTGCTGGAGCAGCACGACGCCAACTACCGGCGGCTGCTGGGCCGGGCCAAGCGCGTGCTGTCCAGTGAGTGTACCTGTAGCACTAACTAGCGGGCCCGACAGACGCTGCGCCTGCTGGAGCAGCACGACGCCAACTACCGGCGGCTCACCGTGCGCGGCCTGCTGGGCCGGGCCAAGCGCGTGCTGTCCAGTGAGTGTACCTGTAGCACTAACTAGCGGGCCCGACAGACGCTGCGCCTGCTGGAGCAGCACGACGCCAACTACCGGCGGCTGCTGGGCCGGGCCAAGCGCGTGCTGTCCAGTGAGTGTACCTGTAGCACTAACTAGCGGGCCCGACAGACGCTGCGCCTGCTGGAGCAGCACGACGCCAACTACCGGCGGCTGCTGGGCCGGGCCAAGCGCGTGCTGTCCAGTGAGTGTACCTGTAGCACTAACTAGCGGGCCCGACAGACGCTGCGCCTGCTGGAGCAGCACGACGCCAACTACCGGCGGCTGCTGGGCCGGGCCAAGCGCGTGCTGTCCAGTGAGTGTACCTGTAGCACTAACTAGCGGGCCCGACAGACGCTGCGCCTGCTGGAGCAGCACGACGCCAACTACCGGCGGCTGCTGGGCCGGGCCAAGCGCGTGCTGTCCAGTGAGTGTACCTGTAGCACTAACTAGCGGGCCCGACAGACGCTGCGCCTGCTGGAGCAGCACGACGCCAACTACCGGCGGCTGCTGGGCCGGGCCAAGCGCGTGCTGTCCAGTGAGTGTACCTGTAGCACTAACTAGCGGGCCCGACAGACGCTGCGCCTGCTGGAGCAGCACGACGCCAACTACCGGCGGCTGCTGGGCCGGGCCAAGCGCGTGCTGTCCAGTGAGTGTACCTGTAGCACTAACTAGCGGGCCCGACAGACGCTGCGCCTGCTGGAGCAGCACGACGCCAACTACCGGCGGCTCACCGTGCGCGGCCTGCTGGGCCGGGCCAAGCGCGTGCTGTCCAGTGAGTGTACCTGTAGCACTAACTAGCGGGCCCGACAGACGCTGCGCCTGCTGGAGCAGCACGACGCCAACTACCGGCGGCTCACCGTGCGCGGCCTGCTGGGCCGGGCCAAGCGCGTGCTGTCCAGTGAGTGTACCTGTAGCACTAACTAGCGGGCCCGACAGACGCTGCGCCTGCTGGAGCAGCACGACGCCAACTACCGGCGGCTGCTGGGCCGGGCCAAGCGCGTGCTGTCCAGTGAGTGTACCTGTAGCACTAACTAGCGGGCCCGACAGACGCTGCGCCTGCTGGAGCAGCACGACGCCAACTACCGGCGGCTCACCGTGCGCGGCCTGCTGGGCCGGGCCAAGCGCGTGCTGTCCAGTGAGTGTACCTGTAGCACTAACTAGCGGGCCCGACAGACGCTGCGCCTGCTGGAGCAGCACGACGCCAACTACCGGCGGCTGCTGGGCCGGGCCAAGCGCGTGCTGTCCAGTGAGTGTACCTGTAGCACTAACTAGCGGGCCCGACAGACGCTGCGCCTGCTGGAGCAGCACGACGCCAACTACCGGCGGCTGCTGGGCCGGGCCAAGCGCGTGCTGTCCAGTGAGTGTACCTGTAGCACTAACTAGCGGGCCCGACAGACGCTGCGCCTGCTGGAGCAGCACGACGCCAACTACCGGCGGCTCACCGTGCGCGGCCTGCTGGGCCGGGCCAAGCGCGTGCTGTCCAGTGAGTGTACCTGTAGCACTAACTAGCGGGCCCGACAGACGCTGCGCCTGCTGGAGCAGCACGACGCCAACTACCGGCGGCTCACCGTGCGCGGCCTGCTGGGCCGGGCCAAGCGCGTGCTGTCCAGTGAGTGTACCTGTAGCACTAACTAGCGGGCCCGACAGACGCTGCGCCTGCTGGAGCAGCACGACGCCAACTACCGGCGGCTGCTGGGCCGGGCCAAGCGCGTGCTGTCCAGTGAGTGTACCTGTAGCACTAACTAGCGGGCCCGACAGACGCTGCGCCTGCTGGAGCAGCACGACGCCAACTACCGGCGGCTCACCGTGCGCGGCCTGCTGGGCCGGGCCAAGCGCGTGCTGTCCAGTGAGTGTACCTGTAGCACTAACTAGCGGGCCCGACAGACGCTGCGCCTGCTGGAGCAGCACGACGCCAACTACCGGCGGCTGCTGGGCCGGGCCAAGCGCGTGCTGTCCAGTGAGTGTACCTGTAGCACTAACTAGCGGGCCCGACAGACGCTGCGCCTGCTGGAGCAGCACGACGCCAACTACCGGCGGCTGCTGGGCCGGGCCAAGCGCGTGCTGTCCAGTGAGTGTACCTGTAGCACTAACTAGCGGGCCCGACAGACGCTGCGCCTGCTGGAGCAGCACGACGCCAACTACCGGCGGCTCACCGTGCGCGGCCTGCTGGGCCGGGCCAAGCGCGTGCTGTCCAGTGAGTGTACCTGTAGCACTAACTAGCGGGCCCGACAGACGCTGCGCCTGCTGGAGCAGCACGACGCCAACTACCGGCGGCTCACCGTGCGCGGCCTGCTGGGCCGGGCCAAGCGCGTGCTGTCCAGTGAGTGTACCTGTAGCACTAACTAGCGGGCCCGACAGACGCTGCGCCTGCTGGAGCAGCACGACGCCAACTACCGGCGGCTCACCGTGCGCGACCTGCTGGGCCGGGCCAAGCGCGTGCTGTCCAGTGAGTGTACCTGTAGCACTAACTAGCGGGCCCGACAGACGCTGCGCCTGCTGGAGCAGCACGACGCCAACTACCGGCGGCTCACCGTGCGCGGCCTGCTGGGCCGGGCCAAGCGCGTGCTGTCCAGTGAGTGTACCTGTAGCACTAACTAGCGGGCCCGACAGACGCTGCGCCTGCTGGAGCAGCACGACGCCAACTACCGGCGGCTGCTGGGCCGGGCCAAGCGCGTGCTGTCCAGTGAGTGTACCTGTAGCACTAACTAGCGGGCCCGACAGACGCTGCGCCTGCTGGAGCAGCACGACGCCAACTACCGGCGGCTGCTGGGCCGGGCCAAGCGCGTGCTGTCCAGTGAGTGTACCTGTAGCACTAACTAGCGGGCCCGACAGACGCTGCGCCTGCTGGAGCAGCACGACGCCAACTACCGGCGGCTCACCGTGCGCGGCCTGCTGGGCCGGGCCAAGCGCGTGCTGTCCAGTGAGTGTACCTGTAGCACTAACTAGCGGGCCCGACAGACGCTGCGCCTGCTGGAGCAGCACGACGCCAACTACCGGCGGCTCACCGTGCGCGGCCTGCTGGGCCGGGCCAAGCGCGTGCTGTCCAGTGAGTGTACCTGTAGCACTAACTAGCGGGCCCGACAGACGCTGCGCCTGCTGGAGCAGCACGACGCCATCTACCGGCGGCTCACCGTGCGCGGCCTGCTGGGCCGGGCCAAGCGCGTGCTGTCCAGTGAGTGTACCTGTAGCACTAACTAGCGGGCCCGACAGACGCTGCGCCTGCTGGAGCAGCACGACGCCAACTACCGGCGGCTGCTGGGCCGGGCCAAGCGCGTGCTGTCCAGTGAGTGTACCTGTAGCACTAACTAGCGGGCCCGACAGACGCTGCGCCTGCTGGAGCAGCACGACGCCAACTACCGGCGGCTGCTGGGCCGGGCCAAGCGCGTGCTATCCAGTGAGTGTACCTGTAGCACTAACTAGCGGGCCCGACAGACGCTGCGCCTGCTGGAGCAGCACGACGCCAACTACCGGCGGCTGCTGGGCCGGGCCAAGCGCGTGCTGTCCAGTGAGTGTACCTGTAGCACTAACTAGCGGGCCCGACAGACGCTGCGCCTGCTGGAGCAGCACGACGCCAACTACCGGCGGCTCACCGTGCGCGGCCTGCTGGGCCGGGCCAAGCGCGTGCTGTCCAGTGAGTGTACCTGTAGCACTAACTAGCGGGCCCGACAGACGCTGCGCCTGCTGGAGCAGCACGACGCCAACTACCGGCGGCTCACCGTGCGCGGCCTGCTGGGCCGGGCCAAGCGCGTGCTGTCCAGTGAGTGTACCTGTAGCACTAACTAGCGGGCCCGACAGACGCTGCGCCTGCTGGAGCAGCACGACGCCAACTACCGGCGGCTGCTGGGCCGGGCCAAGCGCGTGCTGTCCAGTGAGTGTACCTGTAGCACTAACTAGCGGGCCCGACAGACGCTGCGCCTGCTGGAGCAGCACGACGCCAACTACCGGCGGCTCACCGTGCGCGGCCTGCTGGGCCGGGCCAAGCGCGTGCTGTCCAGTGAGTGTACCTGTAGCACTAACTAGCGGGCCCGACAGACGCTGCGCCTGCTGGAGCAGCACGACGCCAACTACCGGCGGCTCACCGTGCGCGGCCTGCTGGGCCGGGCCAAGCGCGTGCTGTCCAGTGAGTGTACCTGTAGCACTAACTAGCGGGCCCGACAGACGCTGCGCCTGCTGGAGCAGCACGACGCCAACTACCGGCGGCTGCTGGGCCGGGCCAAGCGCGTGCTGTCCAGTGAGTGTACCTGTAGCACTAACTAGCGGGCCCGACAGACGCTGCGCCTGCTGGAGCAGCACGACGCCAACTACCGGCGGCTCACCGTGCGCGGCCTGCTGGGCCGGGCCAAGCGCGTGCTGTCCAGTGAGTGTACCTGTAGCACTAACTAGCGGGCCCGACAGACGCTGCGCCTGCTGGAGCAGCACGACGCCAACTACCGGCGGCTGCTGGGCCGGGCCAAGCGCGTGCTGTCCAGTGAGTGTACCTGTAGCACTAACTAGCGGGCCCGACAGACGCTGCGCCTGCTGGAGCAGCACGACGCCAACTACCGGCGGCTCACCGTGCGCGGCCTGCTGGGCCGGGCCAAGCGCGTGCTGTCCAGTGAGTGTACCTGTAGCACTAACTAGCGGGCCCGACAGACGCTGCGCCTGCTGGAGCAGCACGACGCCAACTACCGGCGGCTGCTGGGCCGGGCCAAGCGCCTGCTGTCCAGTGAGTGTACCTGTAGCACTAACTAGCGGGCCCGACAGACGCTGCGCCTGCTGGAGCAGCACGACGCCAACTACCGGCGGCTCACCGTGCGCGGCCTGCTGGGCCGGGCCAAGCGCGTGCTGTCCAGTGAGTGTACCTGTAGCACTAACTAGCGGGCCCGACAGACGCTGCGCCTGCTGGAGCAGCACGACGCCAACTACCGGCGGCTCACCGTGCGCGGCCTGCTGGGCCGGGCCAAGCGCGTGCTGTCCAGTGAGTGTACCTGTAGCACTAACTAGCGGGCCCGACAGACGCTGCGCCTGCTGGAGCAGCACGACGCCAACTACCGGCGGCTCACCGTGCGCGGCCTGCTGGGCCGGGCCAAGCGCGTGCTGTCCAGTGAGTGTACCTGTAGCACTAACTAGCGGGCCCGACAGACGCTGCGCCTGCTGGAGCAGCACGACGCCAACTACCGGCGGCTCACCGTGCGTGGCCTGCTGGGCCGGGCCAAGCGCGTGCTGTCCAGTGAGTGTACCTGTAGCACTAACTAGCGGGCCCGACAGACGCTGCGCCTGCTGGAGCAGCACGACGCCAACTACCGGCGGCTGCTGGGCCGGGCCAAGCGCGTGCTGTCCAGTGAGTGTACCTGTAGCACTAACTAGCGGGCCCGACAGACGCTGCGCCTGCTGGAGCAGCACGACGCCAACTACCGGCGGCTGCTGGGCCGGGCCAAGCGCGTGCTGTCCAGTGAGTGTACCTGTAGCACTAACTAGCGGGCCCGACAGACGCTGCGCCTGCTGGAGCAGCACGACGCCAACTACCGGCGGCTGCTGGGCCGGGCCAAGCGCGTGCTGTCCAGTGAGTGTACCTGTAGCACTAACTAGCGGGCCCGACAGACGCTGCGCCTGCTGGAGCAGCACGACGCCAACTACCGGCGGCTCACCGTGCGCGGCCTGCTGGGCCGGGCCAAGCGCGTGCTGTCCAGTGAGTGTACCTGTAGCACTAACTAGCGGGCCCGACAGACGCTGCGCCTGCTGGAGCAGCACGACGCCAACTACCGGCGGCTCACCGTGCGCGGCCTGCTGGGCCGGGCCAAGCGCGTGCTGTCCAGTGAGTGTACCTGTAGCACTAACTAGCGGGCCCGACAGACGCTGCGCCTGCTGGAGCAGCACGACGCCAACTACCGGCGGCTGCTGGGCCGGGCCAAGCGCGTGCTGTCCAGTGAGTGTACCTGTAGCACTAACTAGCGGGCCCGACAGACGCTGCGCCTGCTGGAGCAGCACGACGCCAACTACCGGCGGCTCACCGTGCGCGGCCTGCTGGGCCGGGCCAAGCGCGTGCTGTCCAGTGAGTGTACCTGTAGCACTAACTAGCGGGCCCGACAGACGCTGCGCCTGCTGGAGCAGCACGACGCCAACTACCGGCGGCTCACCGTGCGCGGCCTGCTGGGCCGGGCCAAGCGCGTGCTGTCCAGTGAGTGTACCTGTAGCACTAACTAGCGGGCCCGACAGACGCTGCGCCTGCTGGAGCAGCACGACGCCAACTACCGGCGGCTGCTGGGCCGGGCCAAGCGCGTGCTGTCCAGTGAGTGTACCTGTAGCACTAACTAGCGGGCCCGACAGACGCTGCGCCTGCTGGAGCAGCACGACGCCAACTACCGGCGGCTGCTGGGCCGGGCCAAGCGCGTGCTGTCCAGTGAGTGTACCTGTAGCACTAACTAGCGGGCCCGACAGACGCTGCGCCTGCTGGAGCAGCACGACGCCAACTACCGGCGGCTGCTGGGCCGGGCCAAGCGCGTGCTGTCCAGTGAGTGTACCTGTAGCACTAACTAGCGGGCCCGACAGACGCTGCGCCTGCTGGAGCAGCACGACGCCAACTACCGGCGGCTGCTGGGCCGGGCCAAGCGCGTGCTGTCCAGTGAGTGTACCTGTAGCACTAACTAGCGGGCCCGACAGACGCTGCGCCTGCTGGAGCAGCACGACGCCAACTACCGGCGGCTGCTGGGCCGGGCCAAGCGCGTGCTGTCCAGTGAGTGTACCTGTAGCACTAACTAGCGGCCCCGACAGACGCTGCGCCTGCTGGAGCAGCACGACGCCAACTACCGGCGGCTCACCGTGCGCGGCCTGCTGGGCCGGGCCAAGCGCGTGCTGTCCAGTGAGTGTACCTGTAGCACTAACTAGCGGGCCCGACAGACGCTGCGCCTGCTGGAGCAGCACGACGCCAACTACCGGCGGCTGCTGGGCCGGGCCAAGCGCGTGCTGTCCAGTGAGTGTACCTGTAGCACTAACTAGCGGGCCCGACAGACGCTGCGCCTGCTGGAGCAGCACGACGCCAACTACCGGCGGCTGCTGGGCCGGGCCAAGCGCGTGCTGTCCAGTGAGTGTACCTGTAGCACTAACTAGCGGGCCCGACAGACGCTGCGCCTGCTGGAGCAGCACGACGCCAACTACCGGCGGCTGCTGGGCCGGGCCAAGCGCGTGCTGTCCAGTGAGTGTACCTGTAGCACTAACTAGCGGGCCCGACAGACGCTGCGCCTGCTGGAGCAGCACGACGCCAACTACCGGCGGCTGCTGGGCCGGGCCAAGCGCGTGCTGTCCAGTGAGTGTACCTGTAGCACTAACTAGCGGCCCCGACAGACGCTGCGCCTGCTGGAGCAGCACGACGCCAACTACCGGCGGCTCACCGTGCGCGGCCTGCTGGGCCGGGCCAAGCGCGTGCTGTCCAGTGAGTGTACCTGTAGCACTAACTAGCGGGCCCGACAGACGCTGCGCCTGCTGGAGCAGCACGACGCCAACTACCGGCGGCTGCTGGGCCGGGCCAAGCGCGTGCTGTCCAGTGAGTGTACCTGTAGCACTAACTAGCGGGCCCGACAGACGCTGCGCCTGCTGGAGCAGCACGACGCCAACTACCGGCGGCTCACCGTGCGCGGCCTGCTGGGCCGGGCCAAGCGCGTGCTGTCCAGTGAGTGTACCTGTAGCACTAACTAGCGGGCCCGACAGACGCTGCGCCTGCTGGAGCAGCACGACGCCAACTACCGGCGGCTCACCGTGCGCGGCCTGCTGGGCCGGGCCAAGCGCGTGCTGTCCAGTGAGTGAAGCACTGCACCTGTAGCACTACTTGTCCTGTCTGAACGATCCTAGAACCCGACTGCAGCGCCACCTACAGGGTCCAATTGTGTTTTCAAACTATCCAGGAACGTATCTGTTTAGTGTTCGTGGCCCAGTGTGGGCAAGCCCTCACAAGTCGTTGTGGCGCTGCTGTTTGGGGGAAGCCAATATCCGGCTTTCGGCTGAATAGTAATGATGACTTCTCGTGCTAAAAGATCACCGAGACGTTACTGTAGCGTGTTGTATCCACCACTGCTGGGCACAGGGCTCGTTTGTTTAGTGCAGCCACTGAGAGTGCAGCTCTTCGCGCCAGCTTCAACTAATACGTCTAACAAAATAACTATTGCAGACGCTCTCTGGGCTCCGTCTGCAGTCTGCTCCTACGTTCGTTTGTCAATTTCTACTCAATGGAGTTATTCTGTTTGCAGTGACAAAAGCAGAAGATAAGATAAAGAACATAAAGGAGGCCATGGAGGTGTTCGAGAAGTGGCTCGCCGACCTCGCCGACGAGAAGAGCAAGAAGACTGACAAGACAGACGACAAGAGAGAGGAGAAGAGAGAGGAGAAGAAGAAGGTGGAGAAGAAGAGCGACAGCGATGACGTACGTGTTGCACTTAGTGTTACTTTACCATCATCATCTTCATAATCAGCCTGCAATGTTCCCACTGCTGGGACACAGGCCTCCTCCAGTGACATCAAGCACGCCGGCCCCGTGCGGGATGCGGGATATCACATTTCGGAGAATTTTTGGCTCTAGGTCTATTATTGTAGGTTGACTTGATGCTTGAAATTGTCAAGAAACCAACATTGGCTCAAATCTGGACCTAAATGAGGCAGCTCTTGCTAGTTTGTTAATAATGAAGACTCCGGCACCTGACTGCGTAACATACTGTTACAAGCTGGGTTCGGGATAAATAAGTTTATGCCAATTTACACCAAAAATTCATTTTATTTAAATAATCACAAATACAGTAATCAGAAACTTAAGCAGAATCACTTGTAGCTCACTGTTGTTCACTGTTTCGCATCCCTAGCTGAACTGCCGTACACCGCCGGCAACCCTCTATTTATATGACGAGTGTAAGTTCTAGAAAGTTCGAGAACATCATTCGAGAACATTCTAGTAGGTACCTACTTACGATAATGATCTAGAATACTGCAAAACGACACTTAACCATCTAAAAAATTCTGAAAGGGTTTAGAATGTTCTAGAAACATCTGCCACGAATCGTGTAGTTCTGCTACTCGATAACAGATGGCGTTAGCGGCTACGTAACAATACTATCAATCGGAATCTGAATCATTTTGAAGCAAATTGCTAATCCATCATGATTCTCCTGCCCCCTTATCCCATCAATTTGGGGTCGGCGCAACATGTCCCTTGTTCCCATACTGATGAAAGATGACATGATATCACTACTCGTATAGCCATCCACAAAACTCAAACTCAAAGCATTTATTTCAAATAAACCAATTACAGGCACTTTTGAATTGTCAAAGGGTCGCTCTTGGGTCGGTCAGTCACAAAAATGAAGCTAGATTGCCCATTCCAAAGCGTAGATCCTGGAGAAGAACGGGCAAGAAACTCCACGGACACTCTTTTAAATCAAATATTTTACATAATATTGGTTACATCGTTCATATTGAAAATATAGATGTGAGAACAATGTAGAAAGACGTGCACGTTAAAAGCGTCTGTAATGAAAAAGATAAAAACTAAAAACAACTAAATTAAAAATAAGCCGTGGCAGCTAAGAGACGACCAGTCCCAACTACGGCGCCCGTTCACGAACATGACGCATGGATCACATTCATACTCAAAACTTTCCTCACCACATTTTCCTCATTCCTCCGCATCACATGCCCATGCCAACCGGTTTCCGCACAACTTTTCAGTCACCGGTGCCACTTTCAAACTTCCTCTTATGTACTCATTTCTTATTCTATCCATTCGTGTAACCCCACACATCCCTCGTAGCATTCTCATCTCAGCTGCTTGCAGTTGCATTTCATTCATCCTGTTTGTGGCCCATTGTTTTGTATATCTTCCCCTCAAGCCTAAGGGGAATGCGGGAGTCGCAGATTGTTAAATGAAATGAAATTGTTTTTTTTTTTTTTTTTAATGTTTATTTCTCACCACAATATTATTGAAAATACACAATACACCATGAATACATTATTTGAATATTGTGGGAGACTGGTGCCTGAGCTAAGCTCTAGGCCTGTATTTCAGGACACCAGCACCCTAATTGCGTAACACATTATCAATCGGAGTTGGTTTCATTTTGACAGTTCAACAACATTCATTGCGTTATTTACGTTGCTGAGCAGACAAATTTTTTGAACATAAGAAACAATGGATTAGCAATTTGTTTCAAAATGATTCAAACTCCGATTGATAATGTGTTACGCAATTGGGGTACAGGTCTCCGCCCTTTTACAAAATAAAACTTTTTATGTACTTATATACTTGTACACTGACAAAAATTTAAAGATAAAAAAAGAAAAATCAAGATTTTATAAATATTGGTGGCTCGAATGAAAATTTCAAACTTTACATATACTTAAACTAAACTTTTTTTTTGAATTAGGTTACTTGTGTGTGGAAGAGTGTGAGGGTGTGTGTAAGGGGGGCTGTGTGTGTGTGAGGGGTGTTGGTCTGAGCGAGTGACGTGTGGGTGTGTGTATGTGTGTTAGGCGCTTATTAAATTGTTGTTGTTTGTTTGTTTAATAGGATATGGGAATCACACTTCTGTCCAAGTCCCCAACTGTTTTGGGAATATGGCATATGTCAGCTGTACGTTCGTCCCCCAAGACGATACAATTATAATAATACATTTAATTTGACTTTTGATTCGGATTTTAATTAATTTTGATTTTAATTGTAGTTGTGATTTTAATCTGATTTTTAATTTCGAGTTTAATTTTTGATTGTAATTCTGATTTTAATTAATTAGACTTTTAATTCGGATTGACCTATTAATATTAATTTTAGTTAAGTAGGTACTCAAATATTTATCTTTAATTATAATTCAGTGCTCGTGGCACATCTTATTAGTTTATGGGGCATGTGGTGCTAACCTATAATTAATTGTTACACTAACCTTAGATATTATATAATTACTTTAAATGTTATCAGTGTAAATAATTGTTGGTTGGCCAATAAAGGAAAATAAAAAATAAAATACATAAATACTTCCAGAGCTCCTCGTCCTCGGACGTGGAGATGGAAGACAAGAAGCCGGAGAAGAAGGAGCTGCCGCCAGACTCCGTGCCCGGGCTGGGCTTCAAGGACGCCGCCGCCGCGGAGGGCACGCTGCACGAGCTGCAGGGCCGCGACCCCGACTACCAGAAGCTGGCCGTCAAGGGGCTCATCGGGAGGGCCAAGAGGGTGCTCACGTGTGAGTACAGCATTACTGGCGTGCCTCTCAACGAGCCGAGGCCGGCATCAGTCAATGTTATCCAAGGAGTCCTTTTGTTTTAGAGTTCCGTAGCCAAATGGCAAAAAACGGAACCCTTACCGATCACTTCGTTGTCCGTCTGTCTGTCAGTCTGTCAACCCTTTTTCTCAGGAACGCGTCGAGGTATCAAATTGAAATTAATATCAAATACGTAGATCTATGGTCCCTTGGAGTTCTGAAAAAGTCAACCTTCTAAATCAACGCAATAACAAATACGGTCGTTTATGCGACATATTTAGATGCTCGCAAGAATCATGTTTGGCAAGAAGCGAGGTCTCATATCACAAGTAAAGGAAAAAGTCCGAAAATTGTTCATTATATGTAATTTAAATACGTAAAAAAATTTTTTTTGGATTACAATGTTAAGTTTGTTTTCGAGATACAGTAGATTGTTATACAAGGGCGGAAGGGAATCAATTCCCACACGAGGTAATTAGACCGGCTATAGTCCGAGTAGGAATTGGTGACTTTCACCCGTGTTAAACACTCTACTTTTCATTTCGAATATAAGGAAAGTAAAAAATAGCAGTTTTTTCTAAAATATTTACTGATAAAAATACATGTGTGCGAACATACATGTGTGTAGAACGAAGTACAGCTTACAGAGTTAGTATCCCGACAAATTATACTCTTTTTAGGGTTCCGTACCAAAATGGTAAAAAAGGAACCCTTATGTTGTGACTCAGTCTGTCTGTCTGTCACAGCTGGATATCTCAAGAACTACTAATGCTATCAACTTGAAATTTGGAACATTTTTAGATGACGTTTACCCAACTATGTTGCAAAAAAGAAAGAAATAAAAATATTTATATTTTTTTTACAACAGGGACTGAAAGTTTTCCTTTTTATTAGACCACATAGTTTTCGACTTTTGATGAAAAATGTAAAAAAAAATACCGTTCCCCCCCCTTTTCTCCGAAGTTTGCACAGAGAAAAATCTGAAATTATTCTATGTGATAGAAGTTTATGTAAAGATTACAGGAAAAATAAAACGATGTCTCTAAATAGCACACTTTTTCAGAAATCGGAACGGAACCCTCGGTGCGCGAGTCCGACTCGCTCTTGACCGGTTTTTTTTTTTTAATATTCACACTGGCTGTTTGTACACTCACAAGACCGCAGCCCGACTACCTAACCAAAAATTATATTTTTAAAATTCATTCCCGCCCTAGAAAGGGAAGCAATTACTAGGAGTCTTTCCCGACCAAGGGTGGGGAGCAGCGTCTTCGAGCCGCTACTCGGATCAAACAAACACCACTTTCCGAGTATGAGGAATGAAAAATACTTTTCAACTACGGAACCCTTCATTGAGCGTGGTCCGACACGCACTTGACCGGTTTTTTGGTTTTGAAAACTGAAAATAAATTAATTGAAATGAAATGGACGACCGCTGTTCATCCGGCAGCCACATGCGGTCGGAGCCCGCGTCCAGCGTCAGGCGAGGCGGGTCGTCGAGAATGTGTCGAGTTGGACACGACACACATCGGCAGACAGCACATCACTTCAATTAGGGCGAATGAAGGTCACCACAGGAGACCAATAATAAAACCACACAAATTCCAGGCACCCGAGACGAAACAAAGATCTCGAACATCAAGGAGGCGATGTCGATCTTCGAGAAGTTCCTCGACGACTTCGACTCGCTGCACCTCAGCAAGCAGAACAACCCGCACGTCAGCCTGGGCGTCGTCCGGACGGCGCAGAGCCTCGCCGGAGACCGCGTCAGCGAACAGCAGGTACTACTCACTACTAGCTCCAGGACCGACTTCATGAGGCTAAGACTTGCCTAATATTCTTGCTTGTTCTCCTCCATAGCAGCCTACTACACTTTGGAATGGGCGACTAGCTTCATCTTTCTGACTGCCCGACCCCTTGACAATACAAGAGACCAAGAGTGCCTATAATTGGTTTAATAAAACCAATTAACCAAACCAATTTTGGTTTGACTTTGGTTGGTTTTTTAGAAAGAATTAAAAGTTCTTCGTTGATGATTCGTAAATAAATGTTATTTATAAAACATCTTTTTTGCTCACCCTACACAATTTATTCGATTTGACAGCTATGACGTCACAACATGGCGCTAAGTCGATCCTGTTCTTATTTGAATCGCGTTGTACAAGTACTGCGTGCGCACGTGAACACAGTGTTGACAAGGAAACATGGCGACGTTATAACTCTGTTTTGTTCCCAGCGCGCGTTCATCGCGGCGTACAGCGGCGTGCGCGGCGAGTACAAGCGCCTGCGCACCGTGGCGGCGGCGGACGGCGGCAAGACCTGGGACATCGTGCGCAACGCGGCGCTCAAGGAGCTCAAGGAGAAGGTGCGCACGCGCAGCCAGTTATGCCTAACCCTTCGGCGGTCGCAGGCGCGGGGTTCTGTTATTCGAGTCACAATTATTATTACTAGCGGACGTAGCTAGACGTTGTCCTGCCCCAATTTCAGTTTTCCAGAATTTTCCAATTTTCCCGGCAACTTTTCCAATTTTTCTCATCGTTTAAACCTTCCCTGGACTACGTCAAACATTTCAAAACCAAAATCAGCTAAATCGGCCCAGCCGTTCTTGAGTTATAAAATTACAACGAAAAGCGGCATTGATTTTTATAGATATAGATTTGATAGTTGTATGAAGCGGCTGTTTTCATAAACAATAGGATATTACACCCATTTTTGAAAAGTGTCTCAATTAGATTCTATAGAAAAAAAAAATACAAGTTAATAAAAGAAGTTTTTTCTTATTTTGTAAGTATTAAAAAAAATTTTTGAATGTTTTCTTCAATGTTTAACAGAATAATTGTTGATTACAGCACGCCGACGCAAAACTGTTCAACGAAAAAGACGAGCCCACCGCAGAACACTTGGAAATGCTCCTCTGGGCGTACTCCCCCGAGCCCGCGCGCGTCAAGAAGTACGTGCCAGAGACTAAAGAGGACAAGGAGAAGGAGAACAGTGACAGAAAGAGACGGCACAGTGAGAAGGAGACGGACAGCAGCGATAGAAAGAGACGGAGCAGTGCGAGGGACGACGAGTCGCCGTCGAAGAAGAGCAAGGAGTGACCGTGATTGTTGTGCATTTATTATTAAATAAATATTTACTTGATTACATTGAGTTCGCTTATTTTTGTTTTTCCAAATAATAAAATTCACTGATGTCATCATAGACGTATAAAAAAGGAGGACTCCGCGCCACGCATGTCGAAAGTGCAGCACAGTAACTATGCCGGACCGTTTGTACAAACACGCCTCGCGCACACATTTATATCACAGTATGCCGACCGGCCGCCATTACGTGACACGAGCGACGCGACGGCGTCTTTGCAGGTACTCAAATCACGCACACATAGATCGGTACGGTGCTTCACTTTCGATATGCGTGGCGTGGAGTCCTCCTTTTTTATACGTCTATGCTTCTAATGTATGTTTTAAATAAATAGATGCGGAGGCTGTGGTAAGTGATACGCACATTGGTTGATAGCATTTGTGACAGAACCATTTTTTAAATGGCAAAACGTACATACATAGTTATTAGGTATATATAATTTTAGTCAAATTATAAATAGGTGCAACATCTCAAAAACGAAGATCATAGACTATACACTAATATCTGGAAATGAAGATCATGTCTAACCACCACAGAACTCCAATTCAAATAAATCATACCATCATAGAGTACGTTGATGAATATATCTGAGGAATATAATAAACACACACACTACACACTATTTCGTTATTTTCAGTTATTTCAATATTTTTAATCAAGTTTTTGACATAGAAAGTGTCGGATACATTGACTTATATACATGGGCGTACCCAGCTTTTGGCCCAGGGGGGGGCAAATCAGAAATTTCTTAAGCCGGGTCCCCCCACATGTTTTTTTTTCGCCTCATCAGTCTGCTCAATGACCTCGGCAAAATCTATGAGAGACTTATTTATAAGCGCCTTAAAGATTATGCCGAGATAAAGGGCCTAATTCCTTACGAACAGTTTGGTTTCGAACCCAACAATCTTGTGTACAACAGGTTCACTACATTAACGAACACATAAGCGTTGGTTTCCAACTTGGTTCGATGACGGGTGCTGTTTTCATCGATATAGCGAAAGCGTTTGACAAAGTCTGGCACAACGGTTTATTATAATAAGCTTTACAAACTCACTGTGCCAGACCATCTCGTGCTCATCTTACGAAACTTCTGTCTTTCCGCACTTTTCGCTATTGTACCGAATGAGCGCTATCCTCTCCCACCCCGTTCACGCAGGTTTCCCTTAGGGCTCTGTGTTTTCTCCACTCAGTTCCACGTTATTTAGCTACCAGCAATATCCCGAAAAGTAAAAAGGCACAGTTGGCTCTGTTCGCAGACGATACGATTATATTATCATTATAGTATCATTTACTATTCCGGCCAACGCCAAGAGCCGATATCTCGAACTCTCCAAACTGCAGTCGATAAACTCGGTGCGTGGTTTCGAAAGTGGAGAATCGTAGTCAATCCCGACAAAAGTCAAGCGGTTCTCTTTTTGAAACCGCGTCTCAATCGATCTCCCCCCACTGACCGATCACCATGTTTGACAAGCCGATCCCTTGGGAGAAGCGAGCCCAATATCCGGGTGTGACCCTCGATAAGCACCTCTAAGCACATAAAACAGTCTCGTTCTGAATGTACGTATAGCAAATTGTCACTTAATGCAAGTTGCGCATCTATACAGCATGTATTCTCACAATCATGACTTATGCGGGTTCAGTATTTGCACACGCAAAGTCCCAAAGCATCCATAGGATGCAGACCTTACAAAATCGTTACCTCCGAACGGCTACGGGATACCCTTTTGGTTCGTTCGGAATGAAATCCTCCACCTAGACCTTAAAATCCCAACTATCCATCAATTCTTCAAACGCAATTCCAAGCGTTTCTTCGATACCCCCGCGAAACATCGAAATCCCTCTGGTTATCGAATCGTCTAGTTAAATCCCCTCTAAAATCAGTAAAGTCAAAGCATGTTCTCACCGACCCCGATGACCCCTTAACCCTCTTCCAGGAGAAAAGTACCTCTACAGATTACACCAGCACCCTAGCACAGATTACAAACACAAATCTACATTCCGACTTCGCCGCCCCTTGCGACGACGACCCCCACGTAATTCCCCCCAGCCTTGATCGGTGAAGGAGTGCCAACTGGTGGCTTAGCTGAGCCTGTAGCAGTAATTATCCAGATATGATCCAGCCTATCCCTCCTTGCTGTACTCCCCCCAGCGACGGCCTAAGCCGAGCGACGTACACCATAGGGGGTTCCCTTATCATGCAGTCGCTTAATTCATAGACTAAGAAAGACAGGTTTATGGCCGCGCAGCGCAGTTTTTTCTAAAATTAATGCTTTTTTTAGTTTACTTAATTGTAAAGTAAGTAAACGACAACGTGACGTGGCTCTAACATAACTTTTTTCGACAACAGTACTTAGGCATACAGGATCCAGGGGGGGGCAGCTGCCCCCCCCTGCCCCCCCCTGGGTACGCCCATGCTTATATATTACTGCGTAGTTTTTATATCAATGGTCGGATATTAATAGTTATTTAGGGCGAGCGCGCATTGCGGTGCGTTTTTCTACCGCATAATCTGTGAAGTATGGAATGTCTTTGAAGTGCGCGCACTGCGGTCGTGCGTTTTGTTACTGTAGGCCCCGCCCAGTGCGGCAGAACTACCGGAAACGCACCGCAATGCGCGCTCGCCCTTATGCAACTGACGTATAGGTATTATGGGGTATTAAAACACGAATGTGGGTTTATCACACGCGGCGAAGCCGAGTGTGATAATAGTATCACATGAGTGTTTTAATACCTAATTATGGTGACTATGACACTGGCTGTTTTAATGTTGGCAATAAGCTAACTGTTTCAGAAACTTTTATAGAGAATTTATAGCATCATGGGTGTAGATCAATGATATACTATATTGGTTTAGATACGATAAAAACCTTTAAATATTTCCTCTGTTTACCTAAGTAATTTTTTTTAAACTTTACTATAGTAATAACTTTAATCCATAATCTTCTATTTTAGTGTCTCTCGGGAAATGGTGGACTCCAATTTCGGAGTATTTAGGAACACAATATTGATTACAAACTCGTAGCGAGTCAGAGCTAACCATATTATTATTCTAATGAACCGAGATCCTATACGCAGCTCGCTTACAACGGAACGTAGACTGCAGTGATCGATTTGACACTTTGACAGTAGATTGTAAACACAGGGTACAATGAACTCTTTCATTTTAAACACAAACATTAATTATATTGCAGTAATTGTGAATTAAAACTTTGTCGTACAGTGTCCCCGCAGTGTTCGGTACCACGACCTGCCAAGTTGGAGGTATGACTGGAGAGTTCTGTGCGCGCGTGTGGCGGGGCGTGTGAAGCCGCATTTCGTCTATTTCTGGACTAACAGTGAAGCAAAAAGTAGTGAAACTATCGCAAGTTCATGTTCAAGTGAGTCACAGAGCCTCTGTGGAGTGTCAGTGCGTTACAGTGAAGTTTTTGTGAAGGAAATGTTAGGGTTTTGAACGTAAGCTTACTTTCTTATTAGATTATTGTTAAGATTAGATTAAGTGAGTGGAAGAAGGTAATTAAATACAACAAATGATGCGCGGACTACTGCACATAGTGGACTCATTCACGACCGTCCTTTCTGTTCTGTGCGTAGGTAACACACACATAATAGTTAGGTAAGAAGTATGTGTTGACTATTATCAAACGTTACTGTGTCTCTCACATTGCTTGCCAGTACTAGTGCTCTGTAGTCACCAGCAATCAAATATCCAGTGACTAGTTTCTGTTTTAACTTAAGATTTAAAATATTACTTATATTCAATCAATCTGCCTAGCCTTTTCCCAATTATGTTGGAGTCGGCTTCCAGTCTAACTGGATGCAGCTGAATACCAGTATTTTACATGGAGCGACTGCCTATCTGACCTCCACAACCAAGTTACTGGGTAATACGATACCCCTTGGTAAGACTGGTTGTCAGACTTTCGGGCTTCTGACGACCTGTAATGACTGTCAAAGATCCACGAATGACAGCCGGGGCCAATGACTTAGCGTGCTTTCGATGGAGATGCTTAAAGATGGTCACCCATCCACGGACCAACCCGAAGCATAGCTTAACCTGAGGTATTGACCCGTGTGGCTGTTATTACTTAACCACGAGCTCCTCCTAAAATATTACTTATATTAAAAAATTCAAATAAGCATAAGCACCATTTAAATATTAAACACAAGCTTCTGTCTGTGACTTTGAAACGTTTGAACTACAACTAGCTGCGCCCCGCGGTTTCACCCGCGTAGACCGGGATAAAAAGTAGCCTATGTGTTAATCCAGGGTATGAGCTATCTACATACCAAATTTCATACCAATCGGTCCAGCCGTTTGAGCATGAAGAAGTAACAAACACACACACTCTCATAAACTTTCGCCTTTATAATATTAGTGTGATATAAGTATCCTGTGACACTCAGTAGTACTGTAGCCTCCCATGACCGAAAGAATTTCCGAAATCGGATCAGCAGTTCTGAAGATTACCCACTACTTCTAATTAGTATAGATAGATATAGATAAAGAAGATATCACAAGGCTGAAACGCACAGAGAGATTAGAAACTACTAAAAAATAAAAAATAAATAAATAAAAAAGTTTATTGCACATTATAATAACATACATGGACAGGAACTCTTGACTTCCAAACTAAGTAAAACTTGTATTATGGAATTCAAGGCGCTCTCTCATTCTATATGCTTAATTGAGTGCAATAAAAGTTAGGGATGCATGCAGCAGACAACAAATTAACATAAAATAAAACCAAAAAGGAAATTTAACAAAAAAATAAAAAGTAGGATAATAAAATGATGTTCTACGACTACCTGTGAAGTGCAGCGTGTCATGTGTGAGTCAGTGCGGTACTCTTATAAAGATAGCGAGAGTATTCAGTAGATCAATCAATCAATCTGCCTGCCTTTTCCCAACTATGTTGGGGTTGGCTTCCAGTCTAACCGGATGCAGCTGAATACCAGTATTTTACATGGAGCGACTGCCTGTCTGACCTCCACAACCAGGTAACTGGGTAATACATTACCCCTTGGTAAGACTGGTTGTCAGACTTTCGGGCTTCTGACGACCCGTTACGACTGTCAAAGATCCACGAATGACAGCCGGGACCAACAGCTTAACGTGCTTTCCGAGGCACGGAGGAGTCTTGGTATGTAATGATGGTCACCCATCCACTGACCAACCCCGGCAAGCGTAGCTTAACCTGATGGATCAACCCGTACTTAGCCACGAGCTCCTCAGTAGAATACCTCTCATATGTATAACCTATAGCAAACCTGACTGCAGACGGAGAAGAGGAGAGAAAAGTTTATTGAACTGTAACATCACATCCCGCACGTCCCCGAGGGTTGCGCAGACGTGTGCTGCAGCAGGGACACCCGCACTCCGCCTGATATGTCTAGCTGCCATGTAATGGGGGGCGACACTCCGCTGCTACCGACTACTCCCAGATGGAAAAACCCAATAACACTTAGCCCACCCTGGGAACTGATCCCCAGGACCTCAGTTAACTGTATTGTCATGTTAAACATAACGTAGCATTGTGGCGCCATCTACATCGCCATATATGAACCACACATCAATCAATCGTATCCACCAGATTTTTGAAACATATTAGCTAGGAAATTGTGCCCATCATAACTCACTTGGTTAATCTTTGTTTTACAAAGGGCGTATTCCCTGTGCCCCTTAAGCAATCAATAATCATTCCCGTTCACAAGGGCGGGGACAGAGACGATGTCAACAATTACAAACCAATATCCATTTTGCCAGCTTTATCAAAAATTATTGAAAAACTAATAAATAACAGGCTCTTGAAATTTCTACAAAAACTTAATACCTTAAGTAGCTCACAATTTGGGTTCAGACAAGGAGTATCAACTGAGGATGCAGTTACTGCTCTCAGCTCACTGGTGGCTGATAAACTGGATAGTGGTAGAAAATGTTTGACTATCTTTCTGGACTTAAAAAAGGCGTTTGACACCGTCTCTGTTCCCATCCTCATAAACAAATTGGAAGCGTCAGGTGTGAGAGGAATTCCGCTCAAAATGTTTAAGGATTACCTATCAAACAGGAGGCAAAGGGTTAGGGTGGGAGAACACTTTAGTTGTGACGCAAATGTCACATTCGGAGTCCCTCAGGGAAGTGTGCTGGGCCCTATGTTTTTTTTTTTTTTTGAGGGTGGGAAATCATCAAATAACTTCTCCCGCTCTGGGTGGAGCGGGAGGGCGTGTTAGACTTTTACTGACTAAAACCCACCCGTGTTCCTTCATTTGCCTATGCCAGGGCCGCGGTAACCCCTTCAGACAACCCGCGACCCCAGCGTGTTCCTGCTTTACATCAACGACCTCTGCAACCTTAAAATCAATAACGCTAAAGTGTTTTCCTATGCCGACGATACAGCTATAGTATTTTCTGGGAATTCTTGGCGTGCATATATGACCAGATGTATGAACGTAAACGAGGCAAAAGCAGTATGTAAGGATCGTAGCAGGAGGCGTTTTGTAGTTTCTGTCTACCGCCGTGGGGGGGAAGCATGATGTATGTACGTATGTCACGTGAAATGATTGTTAACATAGTCTGTATGTTTCAGAGTGCGATGCAGGCGCGGGCGGCGGGCGCGCGGCGCCGCAGCGCGGAGCCCGCCAGCGAGGCTAGCTACGGTACGTTGAGTCTGATCAGATCTTGTTTCCAAATTACTTTATTTCCACACTTTACTGGAGTGTAAATTATGTTAAAATGACAGAATTATAAAGGATCCTAGGCACTATGCCGGTGGCCCCATCTGGCGGGCGGCGGCGGCGGGGAGTTGCCGCTCGGCAAAAACCTGTATTTAGTGCTATTTGAAAATGTCATAAAACTATTAAAGATGCAGCGGACACTTGATTTCCATGAAACTAGCCACTAAGTGCAGTCAGCGACACCCGCGACCGATGACCTACATCGGAAACAATTGCCATACTTGCTGAGACCAGAGTCAAACAACCTGCCTAGCCTTTTCCCAGCTATGTTGGGGTCGGCTTCCAGTCGAACCGGATGCAGCTGAATACCAGTACCTATTTTACACATTTTTTTTACAGTATTTCTGGGTAATACGATACCCCTTGGTAAGACTGGTTGTCAGACTTTCAGGCTTCTGACGACCCGTAATGACTGTCAGAGATCCACGAATAACAGCCGGGACCAACGGCTTAACGTGCTTTATCCACACATAATCACACACACATACACATTGTACTTAAGATTGTGTAAGCATTCCAGTACTTATTAGGTATACTGGAGTGCTTACAAATAATTTTCTGTTCGTGTAACATGTAGCTTGTTGCAGGCGAGAAGGAGCCGTGGGAGGAGTGGGGCAGCCGCTCCTCGCTCAGCCAGCTGGAGGAGGTACGTACGGCTGCAGCTCAGCAGTCCTGCACACTTAGCATGGCGACGTTTTGTCGACGGAAGAATAGACAGAACTACACATTGCCATGCTTAGACGCGTAGAATGCGTACAAATATTTCAACTATTTTCCATTTTGTCTATTCTTCCGTCGACAAAACCCGTTTCTATGGCGGTCATGCTAAGCGTGCAGGTCGAATACGTTCCGCTGTTTTTTAATTCTTTCCCTCATCAAGTCAGAACATAATTAAGGCGAAAGCGCCAGGGTAGCCCGCGAAATTCAAAATTTCTTAGGTTTTTTGCAATTTGTAGGTCAGTGTGAGCTTGTATGTTGATTAAAATATCATTCGCGGCCGTAGCTAATATGGCTTTACAGAATTATAATCATTAGAATCAGCAATACAACTCCATAAGTTAGCATTTACCTCAAACCTCATGATTTCATGAAATTGCTAGATTTGAGGTAAATGCTAACTTATGGAGTTGTATTGTTGATTCTAATGATTATAATTCTGTAAAGCCATATTAGCTACGGCCGCGAATCATATTTTAATCAACATACAAGCTCACACTGACCTACAAATTGCAAAAAACGTAAGAAATTTTGAATTTGGCGGGCTACCCTGGCGCATCAACCTTAATACGTTTTGGAGCTACGGAACACTGAGCAGACTACTGCATTGAAAAGAATCCTTAACTACTTGAAAACAAAATTCAAAACGGCACAAATATTTTTCGTAACATTTTTTTTTTATTGTGAGTGTCCTAAACTCCTAAGTACCCTCAACAAAGTGTTCAAGCAGCAGGGCATGGCATACTTTCTGATCTTGGTAAGAAGGATGAAAGCACCACCACACCACCGTTCTTGTACCAGACATTAGTGTAGAGGCATGAGGAACAGGGTGTAAAGTTCACTCATCCTCCATAGAAAAAGCAGGTTCCTCCGACCAGACGGGTGTTCGTTCACTGTTCGCCGTTGAAGAAAGCCTAAAATAGTTTTCACTTCACTTTCGTCCGGAAAGAGAAGAAATCTTAGAAGTTTTCACCTCACAAAAAACTTTTTTACAAAAAAAAAATAACCGACTTCCAAACAAAAAACTGCAAGCGAAAAATAACTTTAATTTCGGAAGTTGGTGTCTTTGGATCTGTATTTTAGTTTTTTGTTTGTCGGTTTTTTTTTTGTAAAAAGTTTATATTTTGCACTTTTTAGTGGGTCAGTTTCTAATTTTATCAAAGTTACAATAGCCTAATGTCAACTGCTCATCATCTTTTACAAAATATTGCTTTTCCCGATGCTGGGACGTTAATTGTTGAGGAGTTCTCCTAGTCCTAGTCACCATCAGCTCCACTTCACCATATGCATTGTGACGGTGTTCGCTCGCTCGAGCCGCGTCCGAGCAGCCCGTGCCGCAGCCTGGTGCTGACTTGTGGTCTGATTGAGACGCTCTAGCTATTCCCCAAAGGGGCAGACGCAGACGTGTGTCGTGTGTTCCGTAGTTGCACATTATTGCGGACTAACAAGAGGGCTTTTTGTTGGTTCATGAATATCTGACTATTCTCGTAAACTTGAAAAGCCTGCCAGCCTTGAAAGCTGTGATAGTTTTCCTTTTAACTTCGTTAATATACTACTACTATTTGTTAAAAACTGTCTGCTGTAGATACCTATACATTCATGTGTTCAAGTTACTCAATCGTTAGTTCATGAGCAGTGTCCAATAGATCTTTGTATAAACTACGTCGTTTCATTCAAAATTCAAGCAAGCAAACCTCGACCTTATCACCTTAACAACTACCGTGAATTTTTTATGTCCGTAAGGATTGAGTCGCCACATTTCGTATCTTAATGAAATTTAATACTTATTTAGTAGTAAGTTTAAAAATTTTGTAGGTTCGATACTCGATTTTGTAGGTATAATACTTCAAAAGATATATGAACATAAAGGTGGCACCTCAATCTAAATATTTGGATTGAGTCGCCACGTCAGAACTAGGTACGTCATGGATGAATGTTTATCATTATTTGGTATGATTTAGTAGTAATTGTGTATAGTACCTACTAAAAATCTGAGTCCTGTACTGTTGATATTGAAGAATATACAATACTTTTAATGTGGCTCCTCAATCCATCAATCAATCAATCATAAGAACGTGAATTTCCATGAAATTAATTGGTCAATTTATATTCCACTCCAAAGAACATTTAGTAGTAAGTGTGTTCGAATTTGTAGTATATAGAGAAAGTAGTAAAACTGAGTGAATTTAGTAAATAAACGCATTTTATTTGGCTCCTCAGTCCTGACGTTCTGCAAATAAATAATTGATTGTATCTACCTGAGATCACAACGGAATCAATAACCAGAGACACTAACATTTAGTATAAATGTCTACTAAATACTTATGTACAAATCAACATTGTATATATTCGGGTCTGAAAAAAAAAATACTTTTCGATATTCATTAAGAATTCGCTATTGAGGGTGACCATGTTGTGTGTGTACCTGGGACAAACGGTCAAACTAGGTAAGTCCAACTTCGTTAAGTTAGGGAAGCTACGGAAGATCTTCTCGTCCAAAATATCGCAGTGTCTCGAAACAAAAGTCTTTGATCAGTGTGTGTTGCCAGTTATGATTTACGGCACTAAGACGTAGCGTTTTACAATGGGCCTCATAAGAAAGCTCAAGGTCACCCAAAAGCCAAAGAAGAGGGTTATGCTCGGTGTTTTTCTGCGAGATCGAGTTAAGAATGAGGTCCCTTTTGGGGGGAGCAGTGGACGTCTTTCGGCTGAAATGATGATGATGATGATGTTAAATGAAACCAGGATGACTAGTTTTTGAAATTTATTTTTTTAATAAAATCCCTACTTATTTCTAACAGAATTTTAATATTCACTTCGTAAAGGAGAAAAATAATAAAGTGTTCATCCTAAACGTTCTAAATAATTGCCACTTAAATACTAACTTACCTAATAAATAAACACATTATTACTAATTGTAAAAAACTATTCATACTGCCCATTGATACCTCTGATGTTATGGTAAGCGTTTATAACTAAGATTTTGTATCGAAGCGCTTTTGTGTTTTAAAACAAATCACAATTGAAATCAAGATTTGCCAACAAAGATAATTATGCAAATTACGTATAATAACAATGTTACAAAACCGGTCAAGAGCGAGTCGGACTCGCACACCGAGGGTTCCGTTCCGATTTCTGAAAAAGTGTGCTATTTAGAGACATCGTTTTATTTTTCCTGTAATCTTTACACAAACTTCTATCATATAGAATATTTGCAGATTTTTCGCTTCGCAAACTTCGGAGATAAGGGGGGGGGGGGAACGGTATTTTTTTTTACATTTTTTTTTAAATGTTTGAGAATGTGCAAATAGCGCTCTTTCATATGATACCCAATATATCATAGTAAACCCACTTTGAATTTTTAAGACCCCCTTTCAGTCAATGTTGCAAAAAAAGTATAAATATTTCTATTTCTTTCTTATTTGCAAAATAGTTGGGTAAACATCATCT
Source organism: Cosmia trapezina (assembly GCA_905163495.3). Taxonomy (NCBI): domain Eukaryota; kingdom Metazoa; phylum Arthropoda; class Insecta; order Lepidoptera; family Noctuidae; genus Cosmia; species Cosmia trapezina. The sequence goes on from LR991046.1 coordinate 126,554, forward strand.
AAAACTGTTCCTAATTTCAAGTTGATAGCATTAGTAGTTCATAGCATTAGTAGTAAGTTGATAGCATTGATAGTATTAGTATCCAGCTGTGACAGACAGACAGACAGACAGACAGACTGAGTCACACCATAAGGGTTCCTTTTTTACCATTTTGGTACGGAACCCTAAAAAGGAACTATACCTATACTATATGTTTTAAAAAACAGCACATAATAAGTGGTAGGTCCACTAATCGAATCGCAACCCGCGAAATACAATAATTGAGTAGTCCCGATGCCCATCTGTGGTCTCCGAGAGCAAATGCGCGAGTTAGGGTCAGCTCACACCGAGATGCGACGCAACGCGACGCTGCGCGCACATTTTAAAAGAGCGACTCAAAATATAACTTTATTTTCTACACGAAAATATACACATTTCATTGTGAGAATTTAGAATACGTTGCACCATGCAGCGCTACTCCTCGTGATGCCTCGCAGCGTATAGCGATGCATCGCGACACAGCGGTGCTTCGCCGGTACGCGCGTTGTGCAAGAGCGGTGCTGCGCCTCACGAAGCCGCGCGACTACTCTACTACAGTCTCTACTATTTCCGTCCAGACTTCGTGTAGAATTGAAGCAGTTTGGTCGAGTGCTCGAGTGAAATTATAATGGTAGACTGGGATCTTGTTATAATCGGACTTCTTGCAGAAGAGGAAGAGGAAGAAGAATACAAAAATAAAATTAAAAAGACGCAGGGCGGGGCGGGAGCACGTGGCGAATCTAGACACGTTCCGCTGCGCCGCGCGGCGTCGGCTTGAAATGGCGGCTGCGAAAATTTTTGCACCCGCCATCTTGGATTTCCATTTTGACCTCATTATCGTTTTAGGTGTTTTTTTTTACCTCTAGTGTTTTACACCCTTAAAAAATTTCACAAGTTCCATGATCAAACTATGATGATAATGAAGTTTGCTGTGTTGACTGTACAATATAATCCAAAAAAATAGGCTTGGTAGTGTCGTTAATTGGAAACGACACTACTGGTAGTGCGGCTGGTAGTGTCGTTGCCAATAAACGAAAATTTAAGGGATTCCCTCGATTTCCATGGGATCTCCTCATCAGATTCTGATTTGGTGACAGTGGGACCACCTCGAGAGCATAACCTTTCAAACAAAAAAATAATTGTGCAAATCCGACTATACAGGCTGACTTTGAAAACATGCGACAAAATAGATTTTGTTTCTATAAGCCACGAAACGTACATTTTCTTTTTAAATCACGTATTCATGGTCACCCTACAAAAAAAATTCATAAGAAATTAAAGAATAGCTAATAACTTCGTAAATATGTACTTTTTTTTGTATTTTTTTATACCTACATTTTGTAGAAATTTATACAAAATATTGGCGTTTTTTGTTCCAAATTTCGTCACATGATTATGTAGATTAGAGGCAAATCTATTTACCGAAGCATCTGAATTGAGGAGCCACATTAAATATGCTATATCTCCCATTTCTTTCTTTTGTGATTGCCGACTCTTATCCTACAAATCTAATATACTTACTACTAAATGATGTTGAAATTGCGCATTAAATTGAACTACTGCTTCTTTGAAAAATGACCAGTCGTATGTGTATGGTCTGAGGAGCCACACATAATATATTGTAACTTTTTTAATTTTAACACTACCGAGCTCAGATTTTGTCTACTAAATACTCTCAAATACTACTAAATCATACCAAATTATGATAAACATTCATCCATGATGTTCTTAGTTCTGACGTGGCGACTCAGTCCAAACATTTAGATTGAGTTGCCACCTATAAGTTCATATATCTTTTGAAGTATTATACCTACAAAATCGAGGATCGAACCTACAAAAATTTTAAACTTACTACTAAATAAGTATTAAATTTCATTAAGATACGAAATTTGGCGACTCAATCCTTACGGACATAATTTTTTCACCCATCCAAAACTAATCGTTTAGCAGGCGGGGGGGGGGGGGGGGGGGGACTTGACTCTAACATAAATTAGCACTTTAAAGCTAACTATTTCAGAAAAATCAAAAAATTGTTTTCACAAACCCGCAATATTTTTGAAAGACCCATCCATCAACACCCCACACCATGGGCAAGACTGGAATAGTACATTATTGCAAAGGCCGTGAAATAGGCAATTGCAGGTCGAGTATGAGTTTGAAGGCCGAGCCGTAGGCGAGGACTTCACTAATACGAGACAGGCAATTGCTATTTCCGCCGAGGCATATATAGTGCTTTTCTCAAAAGAATGCAGGGAAATAAAAGTAGGTAGTTAAGTTTCCATATTTTTTTAAGTTAGTGCCGTTTTTAATATGAACTGTACATTTCAGCATGGAATAAATTGTCCATAATGTAGATGGGTTTTTAGTTTTAGCAATCTCATTAAAATACGACAAAAATACTGTTTCAGAGAAAATGTTCACTTTTTTCTCGTTTTTCCAAATCATAAAATTTTCATATACTTACCTAGTTTCATGTATTTTCTTTTGACTTCGCTGGAAGCAGGTTTTCCATTGCCAATTTGGCTTCTGATCTTAAATCTGTGGAGTACCTACAATCAATCTTCATTTCACTTTATATTTATTATGAATGTAAATTTGTTATTTACATACCTACATAATATACTTAAATATAAATTTTCAAATCAAGATGAATTTTCAGCTTTGCCGCCAATTTTCTATCTAACATCTGTGCTGAAAGGCATTTGTTTATAATACTCGTAGTTTCATACAACATTGCTGGAGCGCTCCAGCAATGTTGTACATTGCTGGAGCGCTGTAATGTTCCAAATTCAAAAAACGCTCCTGCAATGGATTTGATTTTCTTTGACCGTAAATTCGATACTTCGCGTGTTCTTTATTCGAAAATAATGACAACATTTCCATGCATGTTTGAGAAAAAAAACATCCCCACTTGACGTGTACGGAAGGAACCCTAAAAAATATTTTTTCATGATTTTATTTTACCACTGTGTCGGCGTGATGAATATGTGCCATGCCAAATTATAGCTCTCTAGTACTAAGAGTCTCTGAGCTAAGCTGCGGACAGACATAGCGAAACTAGAACGGTTCCTTGTTGACTACGGAACCCTACAAAAGATAGATCCCTGCAAATGATGCAACCAGAGGAAGCAACAGTTGCTCCACAACGAGATGAGGGATAGTTTAATTCGGGAGTGCAATCATGCATCGCGTCTCGTCTCTAGACTCTGTTTACATAAAAATATCTCTCAAACTGGAGCCGCGTCAGCGGTGCTCAATCTTATTATGTTATGGCCCGCTATGATGCATGCCTTGCCTCAGCATTGATTTCATCCGATGCAGCCTGTCCTTTCCTGCCCTAAGCCGAGGTCCGTACCCCACGGGGGGTGGCCTTAAGGCCCTGGTTCCAAGCTTGGTTTAGCTCGGTGTGTAAGTGAAATGGCGTTATGGCTGTCTAGTTTGACGCACGAGATAGAAGATTCTCACGCGCACCGGAATTATGTCGTAAAAGTGCAAATAAAATCGTATAAAATTAGAAATTAACTATTTAATAAAAAGTAATCCATCACTGGATGCAGTTTGAAATTTGACATTTCATGGTATATTTTTAATTATAATTATAATTGCTAATGAAGGGATAAACAGCTTTTAAAGATTATTAGGGGGTATGTTTAAAGATTTTTTTGGTGCGTTAAAGTATGTTTAATTATGTTTTGGCTTCCATCACTGTATGCGAAAAGGACTTGAAAATATCATATTTTTTTTACATGTCAAAATTATTTACGGTTTATGAGATACACAGCTTTAAAAAACCACCTTTTTGATCGTTTTCAGGAAATCTGCGCCTTAACGTGTAGCCGCTAGTTAGTTAGTTTATGCCCTGGCTGGAGGCCTTCATTTAGTAAGGCATCCACAGGATAGTCCAGTTAGGCAGCTGATGAGCTGCGAGGTGCCATCACTCACAAAAAGAAAACAGCATGCAGCATTGCTTCTCGTTGGCTCGTAAATACTGTTTGGTAGAGGGTGTATCTTCCAGCAGGAGTGGCACTTAGCCAATGTTCAGGGAATATTCACTGAACAGTTTTTTGCGCCACTTCTTCTTCCTAGCTAGAGCACCAGGAAGTGGTAAAGGGCGAGCGTGCCAGGGGACTGTCCCACTGTCATTTTGACGTTCGAAAAGTGCTAATTCTCAGCCTGTTTAGATTAAATGACTTTTGATTTAGATTCAGCACCACTACACAACCACAGAAGCTGGACGTGTACGGTGTTTACTACATCAATAAACCTACTAAAGCAACTATTCCTTAGACCTTAATTTAATTTAAAAAACTGGTCAAGAGCGAGTCGGACTCGCGCACCGAGGGTTCCGTTCCGATTTCTGAAAAAGTGTGCTATTTAGAGACATCGTTTTATTTTTCCTGTAATCTTTACATAAACTTTTATCACATAGAATAATTTCAAATTTTTCTCTTTGCAAACTTCGGAGATAAGGGGGGGGGGACGGTATTTTTTTTTACATTTTTCCTCAAAAGTCGAAAACTATGCGGCGTAAAAAAAAGAAAAATAATTTCATATGATACCCCACTTTGAATTTTTAAGACCCCCTTTCAGTCCCTGTTGCAAAAAAAAAATCTTATTTGCCAAATAGTTGGGTAAACGTCATATAAAACTGTTCCAAACAAGTTGATAGCATTAGTAGTTCTTGAGATATCCCGCTGTGACAGACTGACAGACTGACTGAGTCACACCATAAGGGTTCCTTTTTTACCATTTTGGTATGGAACTTTAAAAATCATTTTAGATCACTAATTTTACTTATTTTTATTTTATTTTATTTTATTTTATTAACTTAAGAAAACATACAGCTAGGTAACATTCGTGAAAGAAGGCCAATTACAAGTTTTCACTGACAAAACTAGGATAGAACAAGAGACAGTAGACAGGTAAGAGAAAGTAAGAAGTAAAAGAACTCGGAGCGAATAACAATAGACCATGAGAAGTGTCAGTGATCGTCACAGAAGCGGTTACGTAGGGTTTTTTTAAGTTTAGTGACACTGTGACTAGTAACTAACGTGTAACTAGTAAATAGATCAGCACTGACTGGGTGTTCGGTATTCTTGACAAATATCTCTCTATTTCTTTCCTCGTCTTTACCCTAAGTTCGGCCAATCTTCCAATACAATTTTCGGCTCCCTCAGGGTTGAGCACCACTGCTCGTGTCAATAAAAAATGTGTGTCGTGTCCGCGTGTGCGCTTCCGCATCGCGCTCGGCGCAGCGGCGGGAGGAGGGCGGGCTGCCGCGGTAATGAGGGCGGGCAGACGAGCGAACTTATTACTTATTGGGATTTTATAAAAAACTTTTTTACAAAAACAAAAACCGACTTCCAAAAAAAACACTACAAAGTGAAAAATAACTTTAATTTCGGAAGTCGGTGTCTTTGGATCTGTATTTTAGTTTTTTGCCACCGACTTCCGAAATTAAAGTTATTTTTCACTTTGTAGTGTTTTTTTTGGAAGTCGGTTTTTGTTTTTGTAAAAAAGTTTTTATTTTTCACTTTTTAGTGGATCAGTTTGTAATTTACCTAAGTTACAATAACCCAATGTCAGTTGGTCATCACGTTTTACAAAATGTTGCTTTTCCCGATGCAGGGCCGTTAATTGTTGAGGAGTTCTCCTAGTAAGAACCAGGAGAAATGGAGCTCATGGTGAAGTCACCATTACCATTATTTTGACGAGCATAAACCATATTAAAGTAATCGAATCGCAACCTGTTATATACTTAGATATAATTGAGTATTTCCGATGGCCCTCTGTGGTCTTCATCATCAGTTCCAGCTCACCGAATGGTACTTTCCGAGAGCAAATGCACGAGTTACTATAAAAAATACCGAAATCGATATAGGTGCGCCGATAAAATTTGAGGGTTTCCCTCGATTTCCATGGGATCCCATCATCAGATCCTGACTTGATGATCATGGGACCACTTGGGACGTATACCCTTTCGAACAAAAAAAGAAAAATCCAAATCGGTCTAGCCATTTTCGAGTAATCGGGGAACATACATAAAAAAAAAAAATAAAAAAAAAAAATAAAAAAAAGGTTCCGACGAATTGAGAACCTCCTCCTCTTGGAAGTCGGTTAAAAAGACAGGTTCTGGCGGAACTTGGAGAAGCCTACGGAAGGAATATGGCAGCCTTAGCTAATGGATTGGTCGCAGCAGCGGCAGGGACGGGCTGGGGCGGCCTGCTCGGCTCACTTGCAGCGCGGCAGTTCGAATGGGGATGATGACTAAAAATTTATTTTTTTTCCGTCATAGAGATTATTAAAAATATTGGACACGTATTTTTTCTTTTTTTACGTAATCAAAAAATACGGCGATACATTGAGTTAAAATATGTCATGACGTCACGCGTAGCTAGGTTTTATACGTACAAGTGACGTAGCGAGCCCCCACTCCCCAACTTTAATGCGTGATAGCTAAGACAAGTATTTTTTTATTAATATGATAAACTTAGATTATGAAATGTCCAGATTCCGTGTTCAGTACAAAACGTAACATAAAACGTGAAGCCAATTTTTATACGTATGTGAGTGAGCGCCGTGTACTACATAACGCATTTGCGTATGTGTGCAACACGCGAGTAATACCAGCGCATAGAGATTACCCTAAAATAGTGGGAAAATTTAAATATAAAAGGAACTTAAAAAATAAAAGAAAAAAGTGTGAATTTGGTCAAAATTAAAATCCGGCTACGAAAATTTTCAAATTTTTCGTCATGGGTGTCGTTTTCATGCTTTTCCAGGGTGTGAAAGCTGACGATAACGAAAAATTTGAAAATGATTGCAGCCGCCATCTGGCATTAACATTTTAACGTCACTATCGGCTTTAACACCCCCGAAACCCATGAAAACAACCCCACCGATATACTTAACCATGTCCGGGGGCTTAACGTCCGAGGCACGGAGAAGACCCGGTGTGTAAAGATGTTCAACCATCCACGGATCAAAATTAATAAAACCACATAATATAAGAAGTTGTTTTCATACCATGTATCTGATTAATTGTGCATTCCCGCATTTTCTGGAATCCCGGGATTTATATTAAGAAAAAAAAAATACTAAGAAGCCGCGTCCACAGTTTGTTAGCCAAATATTAACTTAAGGTATATATGCATCCGGTTATCCGATCTCTAATCATCATCAATTCCCAAACACTAATCATCATCATCTTCCTGCCCTTATCCCATGTTACTCGGGGTCGGCGCAATACGTTTTCTTCTTTCATTCTCCCCTGTCAACCGTCACGTTATCATTCACTCCCTTCTCTTTCATATCATTCCTCACACAATCCATCCATCTTTTATTTGGCCTTCCTCTGCCTCTCCATCCATCAACATATATATTCATCACTCTTTTAGTCACATGCGTTTCGTCTCTACTCAACACATGCCCATACCAACCCAAACGATTTCCTTTTAACTTTTCTGTCACTGGCGCCACTTTCAAACTTCCTCTTATATACCTACTTATTTCTTACTTTATCCATTCTCGTCACTCCACACATCCATCTCAACATTCTCATCTCAGCTGCATGCAATTTTTTTTCATCCGTCTTCTTCACCGCCCAGCATTCCGATCCATAAAGTGCGACAGGCCTTATCACGGACTTGTAAAATTTTTCCTATAACTTGAGGGGATCCGTGGGTCGCAAATTGTTCCTGTAACCTGTCGCCATTTCATCCATCCTGAGTTGATCCTGTGCGTTACGTCTCGGTCTACTTCGCCATCCCCTTGGACAAGCGACCCGAGGTACCGAAAATCGGAGCAGATCGGTAAGGGCGTTCCGGCAAGAGACATGGGCACAGGACCCGAGAGGCCGCCAAAATCACAAAACAGATACTCCGTTTAGGTCCGACTTACTCCCATTTCATCCAATTCCCAAACACTAAAAGCCTACCTAAAAATGTATACTGGGCATTCTGTAGCAAACTATCAGAAAGTACCTATCAATAAAAACTTTTTTACAAAAACAAAAACCGACTTCCAAAAAAAACACTACAAATTGAAAAATAACTTTAATTTCGGAAGTCGGTGTCTTTGGATCTGTATTTTAGTTTTTTGCCACCGACTTCCGAAATTAAAGTTATTTTTCAATTTGTAGTGTTTTTTTTGGAAGTCGGTTTTTGTTTTTGTAAAAAAGTTTTTATTTTTCACTTTTTAGTGGTTCAGTTTGTAATTTATCTAAGTTACAATAACCCAATGTCAGCTGCTCATCACGTTTTACAAAATGTTGCTTTTCCCGATGCAGGGCCGTTAATTGTTGAGGAGTTCTCCTAGTAAGAACCAGGAGAAATGGACATAAACCATATTAAAGTAATCGAATCGCAACCTGTTATATACTTAGATATAATTGAGTATTTCCTATGGCCCTCTGTGGTCTTCATCATCAGTTCCAGCTCACCGAATGGTACTTTCCGAGAGCAAATGCACGAGTTACTATAAAAAATACCGAAATCGATATAGGTGTGCCCATAAAATTTGAGGGTTTCCCTCGATTTCCATGGGATCCCATCATCAGATCCTGACTTGATGATCATGGGACCACTTGGGACGTATACCCTTTCGAACAAAAAAAGAAAAATCCAAATCGGTCTAGCCATTTTCGAGTAATCGGGGAACATACATAAAAAAAAAAAATAAAAAAAAAAAAAAAAAAAATAAAAAAAAAAAAAAAAGGTTCCGACGAATTGAGAACCTCCTCCTTTTGGAAGTCGGTTAAAAATAAAATCCACAATAAATAATTGTACAATAAATTAAAATAATTTTGAAGAGCGAGCGCATTCCAAATTTAAATTCAATTATAGAAACAACTCAGCGTCAAATTCAATAAATGAGGTACCAGTGGTAATAAATAGGTCCTGTCAGTTGACTTGGTTTTAATATAATATCCTAAAAAGGTTAAACTTGCAATAGAAAAGTGTAAATTGCTATTTAAAAAAAACAATGTTTATTACATTTTATAGGATAAAACAATTTTATTTCAATTTCCAAGTATCGATTTCTGACTTTCGTCATATTAATTACTCGAGTCCATCGAAACAAGTTAAGATTAGGGTATTTTCTTGTGGTTTATTTATAATATTTTGAATAATACTTTTCACATTTTAAATCGTACTCACATGTGTGTGATATTTGTAAAAAGTAAAAATGTTAAAACACACTATTATCGCATTTACAGACTTAGATTTTATAGAGGTAAATTAATAAACTTGTGTGCTAAAGACAGATTCAATGCAGTTAAGAAATGAGTTTTTATGCAACTCTCTTAATTAACCCACGTTAAAAAGATTTGATGGGTAGCATAATACATTTTACATAATCAATTTAGGGTGTCGTATGTCGACTCCATTAATGAGCTGACGGAGGTTCGTGTGTTTGGGTCCAATTGGGAGCGCTTCCGAACCATACGGTTGAAGAAACAAACTAACACTCACAAAAAAAATCATCGTCCATGTTAATGAAACTCCTTAGTCATACCTCGTTTTTTTCGTGAGGTGTTGAAAATTTGGGTAAATTTTTTCATGCCCTAGGCAACACTTAACAGTTATTGTGTCAAATTCAATGTCACATTCTTATTTTTTCGTTTTCGAATTTAATTATGAAATACACGGTGAAATTGAATACTTTCGTATGAAATGAGATGTTAGTGCGCTTTTCTTTTTTTGTAGTGTAATTTTTGCACGATTTCACAGCACAGACTGACATTTTTTTAAAATTAAAACGCCCGGCTCGTGACGTTTGCAGGGCGAACGTTCCTTGACGTCTGGCGCGGGGATCGAACTAGTCACCAATGTTAGTTACTAAAATTTGGAATCAATTTACGGTAGCCTACTAGGAATCTGGACATTTCATAATCTAAGATGATAAAGCAAAAAATACGTGTCTAATATTTTTTTATTATCTGACTGACGGACTACATAGAATTTCTTTTTTTTTACCCAGGCATCATCCCTATTCAGGGGTGCGGGCACTTCTGTCATTCGTGGATCTTTGACAGTCGTTACAGGTTGTCAGTAGCCCGAAAGTCTGACAACCAGTCTTACCAAGGGCTATCGTAATACCCAGTTACTGGGTTGTGGAAGTCAGATGGGCAGTCGCTCCATGTAATCAGCTGCATCCGGTTAGACTGGAAGCTGACTCCAACATAGTAACACACACACATAGTTGGGAAAAGGCTAGGCAGATTGATTGCTCTCAAAACAGTGAAGGAAAACATCTTCAGGAAACTGACATGTCTTGGAAACAGCAAATCGAAGACATGTGACATCTAGCAACCCGCACGGGGCCCGCGTGGAGGTCGGCCGCTGCCTCACCGACAGGAGGCCTGTGTCCCAGCAGTGGGAACATTATGCTGCAGCCATAAGTAGTACAGTTGCAGACAGGAAGTTATTTTGACCGCCATTAGTGTGGACCATAGATATATTAGTAGTATGGCCGCTATTTGTGGCTGAACGCGGCGTTTCCTTTGCCTGTCTGTGCCACGGCAAGGGCTGTCACAAGCCAATTAATGAACGACTAATTAATGGTTTATTTTTGAACGAACATTGGAAAGTTCTCTCCACCAGCACGCCTCGTTATGACTCGCGTGTAAGTAGAGCGTTCAAACAATGTTTTGTAGAAGATCGAACGCCGTACGCGATGATCTAGCGAGCGTGTTGAACGCCCCGAAATTATCAGGCATTTTGAATGGGAATTTCGTTTGTATACAGGATCAAATTAATTAGCTAGGGAGACTCCGCACACGAATCGATATCTAAACACGATGAAACAAAAACCGGTCAAGAGCGAGGGGGACTCGCGCACCGAGGGTTCCGTTCCGATTTCTGAAAAATTGTGCTATTTAGAGACATCCTTTTATTTTTCCTGTAATCTTTACATAAACTTCTATCACATAGAATAATTTCAGATTTTTCTCTTTGCAAACTTCGGAGATAAGGGGGGAACGGTATTTTTTTTACATTTTTCATCAAAAGTCAAAAACTATGTAGCGTAAAAAAGAAAAAAAAAATGTTTGAGAATGTGCAAACAGCGCTCTTTCATATGATACCCCACATGCCCTAGTTGCCCCACTTTGAATTTTTAAGACCCCCTTTCAGTCCCTGTTGCAAAAAAAAACATAAATATTTTTATTTCTTTCTTATTTGCAAAATAGTTGGGTAAACGTTATCTAAACTTGTTCCAAATTTCAAGTTAATAGCATTAGTAGTGCTTGAGATATCCAGCTGTAACAGACAGACAGACAGACTGAGTCACACCTTAAGGGTTCCTTTTTTACCATTTTGGTACGGAACCTTAAAAAGAACAGATTTCTCAACTTATACTTCAAGTAACAACACCGCCAGCGGTCGTTGATACAAAAAATCATCAAATCTTTTTTATGTTGTCGTGTTTAGATATCGACACCATCACGCCACTCCCTGTGCACCTCCTGCGCTGTTGCGCGGTCCGACTGCGCTAATTGTCCTCCTACTTATTGCCCAACAGTTCAAGACTCGCTCACTGTCCCCTGCGGGCTGCGGCCGCTGCGACTGGCTCACATTCGTGATTCGCTTGCCAACGGGCACTTGTCTCGAGACGCGAGCTTGCACGTGTACCGCAGTAAGCGTAGAGAACCTCCGTTGCTGTAGGTACTCATATACAGAACCTCCGTTGCTGTGGGTACTCATATACAGAACCTCCGTTGCTGTGGGTACTCATATACAGAACCTCCGTTGCTGTGGGTACTCATATACAGAACCTCCGTTGCTGTGGGTACTCATATACAGAACCACCGTTGCTGTAGGTAGGTACTCATATACAGAACCTCCGTTGCTGTATGTACTCATATACAGAACCTCCGTTGCTGTATGTACTCATATACAGAACCTCCGTTGCTGTATGTACTCATATACAGAACCTCCGTTGCTGTGGGTACTCATATACAGAACCTCCGTTGCTGTAGGTACTCATATACAGAACCTCCGTTGCTGTAGGTACTCATTTACAGAACCTCCGTTGCTGTAGGTACTCATATACAGAACCTCCGTTGCTGTAGGTACTCATATACAGAACCTCCGTTGCTGTAGGTACTCATCTGAATGAGAACAGCCGCACCGCGGTTGGGGCCCGGACCACTTATTACCTACTATGGGAGCCAAATAAGAATAGGATCGCGCTTGCTGCCAACTTCACACGATAGCTGTCAAATTAGTACACATTGGTAATGAAGTTCGCGAGTATTGCGCAACAAAATGGCGTCTTGACAGCACTATTCATATTTGGCACGGATAGTACATATCGAGAGCCCTCCCGCTCCGTGCATTGATCGGCCGGCTGTCATTCGTAGACCTTTTTTGACAGTCGTTACAGCTAGGTAGTCAGAAGCCCGAAAGTCTGACAACCAGTCTTACCAACGGGTATCGTGTTACCCCGTGTGGGTTGTGGAGGTCAGACAGGCAGTCATACTACTAGTATTCAGCTGCATCCGGTTACACTGGAAGCCGACCCCAACATAGTTGGGACAAAAATAGGCAGATTTATGACTGTATACTTACAATCTGATGACTACGGGATACAATATTGCGTCGTCGGTAGCGTACACACGGCTACATAAGCTATACATTCCAGTATATGCTGATCTCGCGTTGTATAGGATTTTAGTACAATGAGAGGTCAGTTTATACTGGAATTGTACGGTTTGATATGTAGCCGTGTGTACAAACTCTATCTATCTATTTAAATAATTCAGCGCACGGAGCTCGCGCGTCACGCGCGTGACGTGTGACGTGTGACGGCCTGCGCTTTCTATCACGCTCTCTCATTGTATGGTCGCTAAAGAGTATCCGTGGAGTTTCTTGCCTGTTCTTCTCCATAGCAGCCTACTACGCTTTGGAATGGGCGACTAGCTTCATCTTTCTGACTGCCCGACCGCGACCCCTTGACAGCTTAAAAGTGCCAGTAATTAATTAGTTTCATTGAAATAAATGCATTTAGTACAGTCTGCAACAGAGATAAGTAACCAGTGTTGTAGTGTGCGTGACACTACAAAACTGTATTGCTACTGTTAAAACGATTCATTACGTACAGCACACAATGCCCTCAGGCACACATCGCGTTCATGTGCGAGTGAGTGCGCTAATGTCTTCTCAATTATAGTATAACATAATTTCGCGTTGAAAACTTAAGCGTTCGTAGCCCAACGAATAAGGCATTATACTTCTGAGTACTACGGTGTGAGTTCAAATCTCTGAAGTGATGATTCTTTTTGCGATTTATTATTTTAAGCTAAAGCAATTAGAACAATTTTTGTTAAGAAAATGTTTTATTTATTTAAAATTGCTTAAATAAATAAAACAATTTTTAATAAATATCTTTATTTAAAAAGAAGAACATCAAAAGTGAACATGTTTTATTATAAATACAACAATATGTTTAGAACATGCTATTACATCTTTTTATACCATTATATAATATGTATACAACAATGGGCGGAGTGAATAAACATGTCACATAGATAACAAATATAATCTGATCCAGTAACAATAACATCACTCACACACTCCTACCTACACAGTACCGCCGACTTAATTTATTATGGCTAAATATGCTGTGAAAGTATTAAGTATTTCGTTTAGGTATCTATTATAAAATAAAGTCGCTTTTCATGTCTGTCTGTGTAGCCGCGTTGTTCTTCTAACGCCACAGATTTTGATGCGGTTTTCACTATCATGATAAATATTTAACTTATATATTATAGAAACCTTCATGTTTTAACAAGTCGTAAAAACCGTGCGAATCAGGGCCGGGTCGCTAGTTCAGTTATATACAGATATGAATTACCTACATTTTTGAAAATTAAAATTAAAATAAAAACATTTACCACCTGTATCGGGAACAGTAGGTATTATAATTATTACCAACCATTATTAATTATTTCTAGGAAAATAATAGATTTAAAAACGTTAAAATGTCTGAAATTTAAAGGTAGTATATAATATGTATGTTACGATAAGTCGGTGGTGATTTTCGACGAAGACATTTTTCATCAGTAATTATGACGACATTGTTTTGTCAATCGAAGTGCCGATATTCCGCAATTTTGACGGTGCACGGTATATAACAAAATTTTACGCGTCGGTTTGCAACATGTCAAACCGTCTGCTTGCAGGTGGTTCCGTACAGTTTGCATAATGACGTTGTGTGCTGCTGCTGTTATGCTGGTCTAAGCGAATGGATCTGATGTATGGGTGGCAACAATCTCACGCACGATGCCGAGGCGAAACATTTGTGTAAGCCAATGGTGTCGGTCCAGGCAGGCGACGGTTTATTTCGCTTGTCTCAGTGACAATGCACCCACAGTCAAACGGTTTTTCTCTACAAAAAAAAAAGTGAAAATATTAGGTCTAAACATACACCTCCCAAATTATAAATTAAGAAATAAAAGTTACACAATATAAATACAATGCAGAGAATATATATTTATATACTTAAATACAATTGATATATAAGGCTAGTGGTCAGTAATAATAAAAATTATAATACGATAAAATGGAAATAAAAAGGCAGGGCGAGTGACCTAGGAAATACATTATATCATACTTATAAAAAATAAAAAATAATATAATATAATAATGACACAAATAAAAAAAACAAACAACAAATAATATAATATAATGATGATTTTTTATTTTTTCTAAAAAGTATTAAACAATATTATTATACTTTATTTAGAATAGAAATCCTTTGTTTAATTACCATACATGCAATTTACATTTTTAAATATTTTAGATAAAAAATGAAATCTTTTAAAATTGTATTTTATTATTATTATCTAATCATTTACAAACATATTCATTATTTTTGAATATTTTATTACAAAACACAGATAAAAAACTATTACTATAATACTGTGTAAACCAATAATGGAAATGATTAAATAATTATCGATATAATGAGTGGCTATGCAGTTAACAAAAATTGTATTTATTTGTTAACTGCATAGCCACTCATTATACTAAATTCAACTATTCCGGTGTCATTTCCTATTAGATTCAACTATTCATATCCACAATTCGTTAAATGAGATACAACAGACAATCATAATAAAATTACTGGGTGGGATCACGGTGACATAATAAATTAATACATTCTAATAATAATTTCACTCACCGATAGCATTGGGCGCCTTGCGATTTCACTAATAGAAATATTTTTTTTCTCATGCAAAACAATAATCTGAGCTTTTTGAAATCTTGTTAAATGATGCATGGTCTAAATTAATCAATATATCACAATCACAAACTTCAAGTGCAAAAGAAAGAGTATAATGTGTAGTTGCTAATGCAGACTGACTACATAAGTTCACAATTAAAGGCAGGAATATATTTTTAAAGCGGGTAGTTAGCTTCTAAACTGGGAAATAATTTTAAGTAGGCGAGAAACTTGTGGTAGATTCTCAAACTGGTCAGAATATCGCTTTATTCAGTTAGTATATTCATTTTAAATTACAAAATCTCAAAAATAATATTTTAGTAAACTCGAGGCTCGAACTCAGATCATTCTGTCACTGTAGGTTGAATGCTTACCTGTTGCGCCACGAGAGCAACTATCCTACATTGCGAAATTATGTTACACTATCATTTAAAAGACGTCAGCGCACTCACTCTATGAATGGGATGTGTGCGAGGCTGTCATTGTGAGCAGTACGTACAGTAGGATATAGTTTTGTAGTGTGCGTGTCTGGTTACTTAATTCCTTTGGCCTGTGTACTTCAGTATTTGAATGTTTTAACGTCCCAATTATCATAATATTTTATTTTGAAAAAGTTTTTTATTCTTGTGAGCTTTTTCAGAGCCGGAAATTGTAACGAAACACGATCGAGTGTGTGAACCGTAGTAGCACCGCAGAAAACCAATGACATTCATTATAATGTTGCCAACGACTCGACATTTGCCTTTTTTTGGAGAAAAAGTATTTCATTACTTCGTTCCTGACATATGACAGCTTAGTTATTAATTTTTAAAATTGTGATAGTAGTTACTTGTTTTTTGGCGTGAAGTTAAGGAAATGAACGTATATTAGAATTAGTAATTACCGTCTAATCACAAAGTTAATTATACATTTTCGAACTAATACGAAAGCTAAGTGCTAAGAGCTAAGTGTTTCGAATTTCTACTACAAATCCAATATCCTATACCTTTTTTTTATGTCAAACTAACATTTCTCAAATGAAAAGAAAGTGTGGTAAATTGTGTTGTCGTGATGGCAACTCCTGCTTAAATGCGCCATTCCGCGGCGCTCTACGCCACTCGGCAGCCGCTTCGCTCGACGCTCGCGTTTTACGTCATCAAAATAAACTTGAAGATAACATTTTACAACAAAACTACACACAAAATAAAACATTTACCGACGTTCATTACCGAAATAAAACACAGTGATTGTTGTTAGTGTTCAGTGAAGTGATAAAAACCGGTTTTCGAGTGTTTCGCAACAGAAGAAAGTGTTTTATTACGTTTTTGTGTTATTGTGAAGTTGTGAGCTGATTTAAACATTGCGTTGTGCTAGCGGTTGCCCACGGAGCACGCGGGCCAGCGCCCAGCGGTGGGCAGTGAGCCCTGAGCAGCCGGGAGCCGGTGAGCGACACTAGTAAATAAGCTCGGTAAACTTGTGTGCAACCGCAACGGAGATGACCTACATTTAAAGTGACGGTAATGCATCGTGACGTCAGCGGCTTTCGGCGTTCGATTTTTTTGGCGCGGATTTATTTGTTTTTTATTTTGTTTGGCGATGAGGGTTTTGACAGGAAGGACGGCCCGTATTGGCCGATGTTTTTGTAGGCAGGTTTTACGATTTACTTTTGGAATGTGCGTCCTTTCGTGGCTGCTGTGGCGAGTGACATGTTCGCTTTTAAGTTTATAGTAGGTACTTACTTATGATAAAGGAATTCAGTGTTCGTTTTCTCTGAAATCAAGCAATAACAACTCCAATAACAAAACAAGTCTGCAGGTCACGCAAATGTTTATTTAAAAACGTTCATAACAAACACAAAAGCTCTAAAAACCAAGTAGGTACTGACAGCAGTGAACTCACACAGTTTTAAGTAAATGAAAATGACTGCAGTGTCACCGCCAGCGTACCATATTAAAAGATTAACTTTTTTCAATCCATTGCTGTCTATGGCTTAGGACTTGCGGTAATCCAATCACGTGAGCTAGCGGCCGGCTGGTCGGTACACTGGGTACAACTGTAATGGAATGATCTCTGTATGTATTAGGTATCAAGTGATATTGATCCCTATTGCTACAGAGCCTACGTAATTAATTACATTTGCCGAGTTACTTATAATAATAATAATAAAGCTGCTATATCTACACTTTATGTACTTGTTTGGTAGGACCAAAAGAAAATCACAAGAAGCCTTGCAGTTTGATGTGCCTTTTGGCATAGGCCTCCTCCAATTGACTCCATTGTGCTCTGGCCTCTGCAACTTTGGTCCAGTATGGCCCCGAGGTTAGATAGAAATTGTCTGTCATTATATTTAACGCAACAACTAACCCCTAAAACAAACCAGTGACTGAAGTTTGAGTGTGATGTAGGGAGTAATAAGTAAATATTTTTCTGGCTTACGGATAAATACCGTCATCCAGTTACATTAAAAAAGGAAGCTTAATCTATATGTAATTATTTAGTGAAATATTATAGAATAGAATATTGTTTATTGTTGCTGCAGGTGGGTAACAAATAAAGTTGATCAAAAGAAAGGCTGTACGTACAACATACGTCTAGACTCGACGGTGTACAATAATAAGAAAATAAATAAAAATAATACTCTAACATGGATATAGGATAAACAGAAGACCGACTATGTACCAGACTATTGTAAGTAACACAGGCAAGGATATAATAAAGTATAAGATAGGATTAGGTGCACGTACAAGTAGTACAAAGTGGCCAAGTGCGAGTCGGTCTTGCACACAAAGACACCATACAAGTACAAAGTGGCCAAGTGCGAGTCGGTCTCGGCAGAGAATATAGGTCAGGAACTATGCATAGTCACCTAGAAGAGTGCACTGAAGCCTCTAAATATTAGATTAAAAAAAAAAAAAAAACAATAATTTAACACTACTTATAAATAACATATAAAAAAAACGTATTTAGTAGGAGTATGCAAGGACAGCACGAGACGTGCTGCAGTTTCTGCCCCCCCCGGGGAGAAGGCGTGAGGTTAATGTATGTAAATAATAATAAGTCACAGAAGTCCATATGTGCACCAAATTTCAACTTAATTAGTCCATTAGATTCGGAGCAAATTGACTGTGACAGACAGACAGACACTCAAGTGATCCTATGTTTTTTTTTCTATTTGATGTACGGAATCCTAAAAACACGTTTACTGTATGGGGGATCCCGGATATCTATCCGTATCTATATTATTTTTTATTATTTGTTGTTATAGCAGCCGTAGTACCTAGTACACACTACAAGTGTTTACATATCACAATTCAGAAGATACAGCCTTGAGACAGACAGACGAACAACAGAGTCTTAGTAATAGGGCCCCTTGGCGCCCTTAGGGTACGGAACCCTAAAAACTAAAGTAAGCTAATAGTATAGGAGTCTATTAATAGTTATTTATGCAACTGACTATAAGGGGTATTAAAACACGAATTCGCATCGTGTGATATTAGTATCACATGAGTGTTTTAATACCTAATTATGTACAGTTGCATACAAGACTTTATCTACATCCATGTTATGAATCCTCTATAAAAGGTTCTGAAACAGTTTTTTGCAATACTAATACTCGTATCGAACATGGCGGCCGGCGTCATAGTATACGACGTGAATTCGAATAAGTTCTTTTTTTAAATTACGGCGCTGTTGTAGTGAAACGCGTGCATTACAATGTTCTTTTTTTGAAAATGAAATTCAGTCTCAGAACAATAACAAAGCATAGAAGTAGTGTTAAAATAGCAACTGAACTCAATATATTTGTTTCATTTTGACTTATGGAGCCGCTATGATGTTAAAGAAGGACACGTATACAGAAGACGTTTCGAAATTTTGTAGGTTGTCATTCATTTTATTCTGACTAGTGATGTACCCACTAAATTTCAACGTCGATAGAATTTACAATGACATTCTTTCTTACACTGCCAAGAATAATAACCGTAGGTACACACGGCTACACATCAAGCTATACATTTCCAGTTTACACTGACCGCTCATTGTAAGGAAATCCTATACAATGCGAGATCAGCTTATACTGGAAATGTATACCTTGATCTGTAGCCGTGCGTACCAAAAATTTTGAAGTAACTAAGCATACTTATGATACCAATACTTAATATATTCGTTCAAAATGAAACAATACTTTAAGTATGAACTAAATAGTTCGTCATCATCATCACCAAAGTCTTCCTTGGTTCCCGACAGCTCTTCATGTATTAAATCTGACCCGGCTAAACCCGAATGTATTTAGTTGCCATAATAACTGATGAGTTTATTGAAAAGAAGTGGGAGACATTCGGTTTTGCAAATGTTTTTAGCAACTTACTTTCTCATATTTATTTGAATTTTAGATTACATCATAGACTACTCAACAAAGTCTAGGGAAAAAGGGTATTCAAAGTACCTAATAATTTTTATTTTAATACTTTTTATGTAACATATATTATTGTAAATCAGTAGGAGCGTAATTTAATAGAGATTTGAATTATTTGATTAAATAAAATGGTTGTTAGTGAAAAAATAAAATTTACTATGAAAATTTAAAATGGTACCAAAGCGACAAAAACTTTTCGTACATAAAAAAATAAATAACGACCAGATAATATTTTAAATAAAAAAATAAAATGCCTAGCCACTTTAATAATCTGTTAGTCGAATTCCAGCCCACACCATAATCATTCCGCCCTGGTACGGATGAACTTCCTGAGGATTCTGGAGTCGGCTCTGGCGACCAGGAACTCGCCAAAAGCGCAGTCTTCTTGAATCGGGATGGAATCCAATTATTTCTGAATTTGTTATTGTCATCTGTGTCAAGGATTCCTAAAACAAACAGTTCTCAATAAAATTTATGTAATATTTTTTATCAACATTTTTATTTAGGTAAATAGTTTTATTTGTATGTCTTACCTGACTGATGTGAGATGATTTCACGAGATGTCAAGATCAGTGGCGATTCATTAATTTGTACCGATGTACTAGGTCCTGTTTCAACTTCCATTGCTACGGGATCCTACAATTACGTATTTTGTATTAAAAATAAATAAATAAATTTGCACTCGATTATATTTCCGACTGGGATAATTAGAAGAATGATATCGCATCAATGATATTTTTAATATAATATCATTGTATCGCATATATCAAGTGAACATATTTCTGAATGTTATACCTGTCTTCATGTTAGATTACTGTTGATGGTGAGCGGTTTTTTTAATTTGCAGTATTGCGCTATGTCCTTCTTCGCAGACTTCCATAAGTATTTCCTGTAATGTAATAAATCAAGTTTTAATTTGAACGGGATACTATTTATTGCCAATAAAATACCTTAATTATATCATAATATATCAAGACCATTTCATCTGTTCTATCCATAACAAATAATGTAGGAACAGCATGTACTCTAAGTGACGACTTAAAGAACATGCTACATCCATTTCATAGGTTCATTACCAAATGAATACAAAGTAAAATGTTTGGAGCATATTATGTTGCTGTGCTGTTTGGAGTCCAATTTCGTCTACCAAAACAATTTATCCATTTTTTTTTCACATCGTCTAGGAAATCTGTAAAAGAAAAGTATCGACAACATTATTTACGTCACTATGGCTGATCAAGATAACCCCAAAACAATTTCCGAATATTCGCTAATAACTTCTATTGGAATAAATATTACGACTGGTTTCAGCTATATAGTGACACAGCAATATTTGTTATGTATTTATATTCGTTTATCAGATCTTAGGCAACAAGAAATTGAGCAAAAACTTACCGATGGAAGGTCAATATTTGTTGTTCATTTTATTTTCGCTATGAATGGGTCTTGCAGCCCCCAACCACACAAGAAATTGCTCCACAGCGTCCACACACTCACTATTTGTAGTTAAACAAAGAATTCATGCAATCTAACAGTAGAAATATTATTAAAACATCGCAAAACCATGGAATATTACGACAGACACGTAAACAATGAACACGCGAATAAGTCAGCTAGTTCAATGAACGAACTGTCAGACATTGAAACAAAGTACTATCAAATTTGGCCGCGTCATACTATAACTTTTTTAACCAAATGACAATTGATCTTGTGACCATGCCAAGAAAGTAAAACAAAGAGTAAAACATTTATCTCTTTCCCACATCCTTTATCGTACCTTTATCGTACCTAATAATAGAACGGGAATAAAGGTAGTTACAGAATTCTGTTTTTAGCCTTCCTTCTATGCTTTGTTATTGTTCTGAGAATTCAGTACAACATTAAAACACCCGTTTGGATGCTATTATGGTTACCATGGTTACTATGACACTGGCTGTTTTAATGTTGGCAATAAGCTAACTGTTTCAGAAACTTTTATAGAGAATTTATAGAATGAGTGTAGATAAAAGAGTTTTCAGTTTGCCAAATGATAACTCCAGCAATAGTTTCACCACTTCCAGACAAGTCTGGCTCGTGTGAGTGTGTGCGGCAGTCACAGCACACGGTACTCCTTCATTTGATTGTAGTCCATTGTGTGTCCAACGCATTGTGGCCGCAGTATGTGTGGAGCGCCCACTAGTGTACAATCTGTTCACAGGCCACTGACCATCACAGTAAGATCGTGACTCACTACATACTTGCTTCTTTTCAATCAAAATCAATCTGCCTACCCTTTTCCCAACTATGTTGGGGTCGGCTTCCAGTCTAACCGGATGCAGCTGAATACCAGTATTTTACATGGAGCGACTGCCTGTCTGACCTCCACAACCCAGTAACTGGGTAATACGATACCCCTTGGTAAGACTGGTTGTCAGACTTTCGGGCTTCTGACGACCCGTAACGACTGTCAAAGATCCACGAATGACTACCGGGACCAACGGCTTAACGTGCTTTCCGAGGCACGGAGGAGTCTCGGTATGTAAAGATGGTCACCCATCCACTGACCAACCCCGGCAAGCGTAGCTTAACCTCATGGATCGACCCGTGCGGCTGTTATTACTTAGCCACGAGCTCCTCCATACATACATACATACTTGCTTCTTTTGTGGATGGGAAATCATCAAATGACTTCTCCCGCTCTGGGTGGAGCGGAAGGGCGTGTCAGACTTTTACTGACTAAAACCCCCCCGTGATCCTTCAGTAGCCTGTGCCAGGGCCACAGTATCTCTTTCGAACAACCCGCGACCCCAGCGGCATCGGCCCTATCGGACCCCATCTTTTTGCTGCCATCTCTTTGAGGATCTCTTACCGGACGGCGAGCTATCCACTACTCGCCGTCCGCAAGCCCGCGCCTACGGTGGCCGGGAATCGGCTCTCGACTCCCGCCGCCCAGGGCGTCTCCTGCGGCGACTGAGGGCGTGAGGTTGTCTCTCCCTCACGCGTTCTGCCTCCTCCTTCGCGAGCATTACCGCTTCGCAGTAGGAGGTGACGGCCTCCCATGCACTCTCGCTCCGTACCATGGCCTGGAGCAGGTTCGGACGCGAGAGAACGCCGACTACAGACACCGCCTCGTGGCTTTCGTGTGGGCGCGAAGTCTGCTGAGTGGGGAACTGGGTTCGATCCGAATAAAAATACGATGTTTTTTTTTAATTTTAATTTTGTCTTGTCTGTAGTTTTGATTTAAGATGGAGGAAGAGGTTTATGAGTTACACATCGATTGTGCAACAGGTGAGGGTCGACTTCCGAGTTCCGGCCGCTCCTCGCCAGTAACACAGCGCAAAGAAAGCAGAAGTTATATATAATGATCCCACGCGCGAAGTCGGTATCATAAGCAATGTGAATAATGTTCGAGCTCTAAAATAATCAAGCTTCTAAGTGAACGCAATAAAAAAAAAACTGGTCAAGAGCGAGTCGGACTCGCGCACTGAGGGTTCCGTACCATCATTTATCTACTTTTTGTTTCATGAGTTCTCAAAACCTTTGCTATTCAGATACATCGTTTTATTTTTCTTGTAATCTATAAGTACTACATAGGTAAACTTCTATCACATAGAATAATTTCTGATTTTTCTCTATGCGCTCTTTCATATGATACCCCACATGCCCTAGTAACCCCACTTCGATTTTTTAAGATACCCTTTCAGTCCCTGTTGCAAAAAAAACAAATGTATTTTTGTTTCTTTCTTATTTGCAGAATAGTTGGGCAAACGTCATCTAAAACTGTTCCAAATTTCTAGTTGATAGCATTAGTAGTTCTTGAGATGTCCAGCTGTGACAGACATACAGACTGAGTCACACCTTATGGGTTCCTTTTTTACCATTTTGGTACGGAACCCGAATACGGCCATTTATGCGACACATTTTGATAGGTACTGGCATGCAAATAACCAAAACCTTTATAAGGTACTTCCCGTTGACCTATAATCATGAAATTTGGCAAGAAGCAAGATCTCACAGCACAAAATTTGTTTATTTGTAGTGACTAATTTTTGGAACATATTTTATAAATAAATAAAATAAAATAACCTTTATATCGGACAAGTTACATCCATAGTGGGTTAGTAGTTCACAGAAATCTTAGGACTATGTTAGTAAAGCTTAATATTATTACTTGGCAACAAGATTATTCTGAGAGATACATCTCTTAATAATGCTATGCATTATCGAAGAGTCGTATCTCCCAGCTATGATTTTCAGAATGGAGTTGAGGCTGGCCCGCACTCTGCAGAGCCATGAGGCAGATTTCTGTCTACTGACGGCATGGAAGCCATCAGCGTGACTCTGCGCGAACATAGCAGATGCACTGCAGAAACGGGGCAGCCCCAACAGCATCCTGAAGCCATTATATTGCACTCGCAGGGCGCTGATGGCCCGCTGCGTATATTAGTCCACAGGCTGCACGTGTAGAACACCTGGCAGTAAGCTTTAAAAAGAGTAACTTTAACTTGTTTATGAAGCATTGGATTAGCAATTTGGTAACGGTACGGTACGGTTACATTATTTAGAAAGAAAGAAAGAAAGAAAAAGTATTTATTGGGACTCGCACAGAACTAAAACTAAAACACAAAAAATAAAAGTTAAAAACAAACAAAATATATATAAAAAAAAAAAAAGTAATTAAAAAACAAAAAAAGAAGTCCTGTACGAGGCCAAAAGGTCCCTATCTCAGCATGATGCTGCGGCACTTAACATGAGTATTATTTAGGGTGCAGGCAAATGAAACAGATCAAGGGAACAATAAATGCGGTCCATACAAAACACCACAGAATACCTCCATCTCCGCGCACGTACTGCGTACCGCACCTGACCTCTAGGAAGGACATCGCCAATTAGGTCGGCCGTGCCCTCCCAGCTCCCAGCCCCCTCCTGCCGGCCGGCGCCACCCCGCGCCGCTAGCGCTAATATTATATTAGCTATCCTTTCGGCTGGACTCATCTCGCCATCACTGCCGACACGGTTGGCGCAGTGGTTCAGCGATTGACTGCTGCGCAGCATGTCGCGGGTTCGATTCCCGCACGGAACAAATACTTGTACGACCTACAAGTATTTGTTCCGAGTCTGGGTGTTTTTCTATCTATAATATGTATGTATTTACAAAAAAAAAAATGTATACAAGTAGTTTATCAGCCATCTCGTTACCATAACACAAGCATTATGTTGCTTAGCTTGAGACTAGATGGCGTTGTGTGAAATGTCCAAGATATTATTATTTATCTGCCTAGCCTGCCCCCTATGTTGGGGTCGACTTCCAGTCTAACCGGATGCAGCTGAATACCAGTATTTCACATGGAGCGACTGTCTATCTGACCTCCACAACCCAGTAGACTGGGTAATACGATACTCCTTGGTAAGACTGATTGTCAGACTTTCTGGTGTTCCGGCGACTCGTAACGGCTGTCAAAGATCCACGAATGACAGATTTTCTCTACTCATACTTCAAGTAAGTAACAACACTACCAGCGGTCGTTGACACAAAAAAAAAACCGGCCAAGTGCATGTCGGACTACGCACAATGAAGGGTTCCGTAGTTGGGATGAAATTATCCCAAGAACAAACTTAACATTGTAGTTGAAAAACATGTTCTCCCATACATTCCAACTGTCAATGTAAGTTTGTACTCACACTATTGAGAGATTTACCATGTTATTTTAAGACCACAAACTTCTTGTATAATACAATTATTTTCTGTATTTTTTTTCAAAATTTTAGGCTCTGTAATTTCGGAGATAGTTTATATATTCATAGTTTCAAAATAATAAAAAAGACAGACAGACACACGAGTGATCCTATAAGGGTTCTGTTTTTTCCTTTTGAAGTACGGAACCCTAAAAAACATCAATATATTTTAATTTTGTCGTGTTTATACAACGTGTAACGTTAAATGCGCAAAACCTCTTAAGGGGTCATTGTACTCATCATTATGAACAACTTTTACTATGGGACCAAACCTGAAATCGCGAAAAAAAAATCAGCTGTTCAGTACATTTCCGTTTGAATAATTCGTCAAAATGTACTGAACAGCTGATTTTTTTTCGCGATTTCAGGTTCGGTCCCATAGTAAAAGTTGTTCATAATGATGAGTACAATGACCCCTTAAGAGGTTTTGCGCATTTAACGTTACATGTTGCATATCAATGTAGATCATGACTGCGAAATTCGCAGTTTTGTTCGTTCGTTCGTTTGTCGTTTCGCTAGCTAATTTAATTTGACGTTTGTCAAAACACAAATGTGAATAGCATTCATAATTTATACATGAATGTAGAACATACCAACCACAGCGCAGCGGCGGCATCAGCGCGGCCACCAGCCGACGTCAGCCCGCGCTCGCCGCAACCACACAGCGGTCCGGTGGCCCGGTGCACAGCTCCCGTGTGCAATGTGCCGATGTGAGCCCTGAGCCGAGCTGGCCGCGCGAGGCGGCGCGCTGTGACAGGGTCGCAGATGCGGCCTGACACATGCTAGCGAACGAGAATTAAAACCTAACCGTAATGCAGGAATTCTTTAAGGGCGGTGCGCTGTGCAGGGCACGGATACCGGTAAAATTTTCAAACCGTTATTATGTAAGTACTATTCGGACTATTCGGTTTCGTTCACATAAACCGGTTTTTAGGGTTCCGTACCTCAAAAGGAAAAACGGAACCCTTATAGGATCACTCGTGTGGACGGACAGACAGACAGACGTCTGTCTGTCTGTCTGTCCGTCCGTCACAGCCAATTTGCTCCGAATTTAATGAACCGATTAAGTTGAAATTTGGTACACAAATGGATTCCTGTGACCCAAACACGTACGGGAACAGTAAATAAATGAATTTTGAATATGCGGGTCAATTTTAGGGGGCAAATAAGAAAATTAAAAAAACTTGTGTGACATATCAAATGAAAGGGCTTACTATGAGGATCTCAAATATATTTTTTTATAATTTTAAAATAAATAGTTTTAAAGTTATTTAAGAAAATAGACAAAAATTGACCATTCCCCCTCCCCCCTTATCTCCGAAAGTACTGAGCCTAAAATTTTGAAAAAAAATACAGAAAATAGGTCTATAACTGTAGATTACTGGAAAACCTATAAGAAGTTTGTGGTCTTAAGATAACATGGTAAATCTCTCAATATTGTGAGTACAAACTTACATTTACTGTAGGAATGTATGGGACAACATGTATTTCAACTATAATGTTAAGTTTGTCCTTGGGATGATTTTATCCCAACTACGGAACCCTTCATTGTGCGTAGTCCGACACGCACTTGGCCGGTTTTTTAAACCGGTATTTGACAGAACTATACACAAAAGTTTTTTCAGATTAAACGGATTAGAGCAATAAAAACCGGGACGCACGATAAGCAAACGTCGCGTGCTGTTCAGTTTTATTCAGTAAGCTGCGCGGCGTCCTACAAGTAGTCACAAGTTGCAATGCACGTTTACATGCCGCTCGTCGGATAAACCGGTTCGTTTAGGTTAAAATAAGGTTCTTGAAACGTTCACGTTCTTAAGAAAAGTTCGGAGGAAAACCGAAATAAATCTGTAACAACCAGTATTTTTTAACCCGGTTCCGAGCCTTTGTGGTTCAATTTTTTTTTTGGGTTTTTTTGCAATTTGCAGGTCCGTGTCAGGTTGTTTCTTGATCAAAGTATGATACGCGGCTATAAAACAGGTATTTATATAATTTTAACCATAAAAATCATCAATACATCTCTATAAGTTAGATTTCGTGCGGATTCGTTGGATTTCGTTCGAACGATTTGCAAAAAAACCCAAAAAAAATGTATTTCGCGGGCTACCACTGAGCATCCTCCATAATGTCGATAAAATAATTCATAATTCATTTATTAATTGTTTGTCACAGGTGAAAATAGTTCTTACAGTTATCATTTTTGTGTCACTGAAACATACCCATGGGGTGTACAATATTTATTACGCATGTCAATATTATTGGCTATGTTAAAAATAATTTTATAAAAATACAATTACATTTTTTTAATGTTTGGTGGTTATTATCCCACCAAAATCCCAACAAAACAATCCAACCAAATCCTAAGAATATCTTGATTAAATACATAAAATTCTATTCAAAGAGCGTCAAATATAGGTCACTGGTTATCGATCAAATACTGTACAACTACTTCGTAGAAACCGCATATTATTAAACAAAACATAGTTCCAGTTAATAGAGGAGCTCGTGAGCATAACAGCCGCACGGGGCGATCCATCAGGTTAAGCTACGCTTGCCGGGGTTGCTCCGTGGATGGGTGACCATCTTCACACACCGAGACTCCTCCGTGCCTCGGAAAGCACGTTAAGCCGTTGGTCCCGGCTGTCATTCGTGGATCTCTGTCAGTCATTACGGGTCGTCAGAAGACCGAAAGTCTGACAACCAGTCTTACCAAGGGGTATCGTATTACCCAGTTACTGGGTTGTTGTATAATACTGGTATTCAGCTGCATCCGGTTAGACTGGAAGCCGACCCCAGCATAGCTGGGGGCAGGCGGCAGATTGATAATGTGTTGTCGTTCTACCCGACTGTTCAGTTCTGCTGACGTCACTCCAAGATGTGGGAGTAACGATTATAAGTAACGCGCTACAGAGGTCAGGGCGTGACCTTACACAGAGATTGTTAGGACATACGTCTGACCTCGAAATGTAATGTTTTATTCACACGTTACGAGTAGCTCATAAATATGTGGGAAGATGTTACAAATGTAAACTATTTCTTTAGGGGGGGTGTTAAAACACGCACTAGTTATTTAGATGAACATATATTACTTTGGAAATCACACTACACAAAATCAATCGCGTTACGTGACTTCAGAAACCACAATGCGAAATGACAAGTCCCTTTGGTCCCAAAACTTCACGGCCATTCCCCGAGTAGCTTCACTCGGTGTTGCCAACACAAATAGAGGATCTCGTGGCTAGGTAATAACAACGATCAAGGCTGACCATCCGTTACATATGGAGACCTCCGCGCCGCGGAGTGGTCCGTGCGCAGGTCTCACAGCCGGCACGTCACGGTGTCGTGTTCGTGTGCCCAGCGTCTGGTAGTAGCGGTGACATCGGCGTCGCTTCCTGTACAATACAGTAATATAATTCAGCTGCATCGCGCTACACGCCGATATAGTTGCGCAAAGATTGATTCGATGTTAGAAATTCGCAAATAGAGAACGTTACTATAGCAACCTCAGGGCTTAATACAGACGGGACACTCCGCAGTGTAGATATGTGGCTACAAGTACGCGGCGGGCTCAGCTCACTGGGTCAGCTCAGTGCGGACAGCCGCGCGCGGCCGGGGAGCAGAAGACAACCCTACCGAGTCAGAAGGTGTAAGAGTTACGGGATAGAAAGAGTGGCAACTGTAACAATAAGCGTTCAGCGACCTGAATTGCACTTTATTGTGTCGTAGCAAGAGTCGCTTTTTATTTATATGATTTTGCGGAGTGTCCCAGCTGTATTAATCTGTGGCTTAACTGAAAGTCTAAATATAATAGGATCATTTTCGTGATGTTAAATTAATTGGCCTGTTAGCCTTGCTCGACAATTGCGCTATCAAATGCAAAAATTTTTGAAATCCGATTGGTAGTTCCAGAGATTAGAGCGTTCAAACAAACAAAACAACAAACTTTAAGCTTTTTTATTTAGTATAGATTCCTATACATCAACTAGCTTTTGCCCGCGGCTTCGCCCGCGTGGATGTCGGAAATTATCCCACGAGAACAGCACATTTTTCCGGGATAAAAAGTACCCTAGAAGAAATAGATGTGCTATTCCAGACTATAATCTATCTGTGTGCCAACATCCAGGGGGCTTACTGTGAGCTCTTACAGCAGGGCAGAAGTTGAACGTTTCCAGTGAGAGAGAGTGACGGCGCTATAGGTCGTATATAGCTCCGTCTCTCTCTCTCTCACTGGAAACGTTCAACTTCTGCCCTGCTTTATGAGCTCACAGTAAGCCCCCGGATCAACTCAGCCGTTCTGGCGTGATTGAGTTGAACACACCTCCATCATCCAAACTTTCGTCACACTAATATTATAAAGTCAAAAGTTTGTGAGTGTTGTATGTTCGTTATTTTTTCACACTCAAACGGCTGGACCGATTTGGATGAAATTTGGTATGTAGCTGACACCCTGGATTCCAGTCTAACTGAATGCAGCTGAATACCAGTATTTTACATGGAGCGACTGCCTATCTGACCTCCACAACCCAGTTACTGGATAAGTCGGTCAACACTCGATACTATCGAGTAACGATCCGCGCTACTCACAGAGGCGCAGCCGGAACACATTACAATACCGCGATACCCGCGGAGGTCGCGAGGTGAAGCCACCACACAACACAACAGGATGCACTATTGCAATAGGCAACCTGTTTACGACTCTCTCGCAAGAGCTTTCTGTTCGATTATTCCCGACTAGCTTTTTCCCGCGGCTTCGCCCGCGTGGATGTTGGAAAATATCCCAAGGGAACCTGTTACCGGGAATTCCTTCCTTATTCCTTGTCTATATTATAAAGGGAACCTCTGTGCAAAATTTCAGCTTTCTAGGTCCAAGGGTTTGGGCTGGGCGTTGATGAGTTAGTCAATCAGTCAGTCAGGACTTCTCTTTTTATTTTTATAGAAGATAGATAGATAGATAGAAGAAGATAGATGCCCACCACTTGTTTGGACACCACTGGGGGACAGCGAAACAACTTTTTAACCGACTTCTAAAAAAGGAGGAGGTTCTCAATTCGGATGTTTGTATTTTTTTTTTTTTTTTTTTTTTTATGTTTGTTCGCGTATAACTCCGTCGCTTGCCAACCGATTTGAAAAATAATTTTTTTGTTGGAAAGGGTATACTTCCCAAATGGTCCCATTTTTGTCAAAATCCAGTTCTGATGATGGGATCCTGGAGAAATCGAAGGAACTCTTCAAATATTATAGGCACACCTATAGCGATGTGGGTATTTTTTATAGTAGCTCGTGCATTTGCTCTCGGAAAGCACCACTTGGTGAAGTGGAAGTGATGATGAAGACCACAGATGGCTACCGGAACTACTCAATGATAAATAATGGGTGATTCATTCGGAGTTACTTTTTTCAAAACTATGAATAAAACAAATTTATCGGGTAATCTTTATTATAATACAAAAGAACCATTCCTTACATTTACTTTTTAAAGATTATTTCTTTCAAATGTTGTCCGTAACTGCGATTAAAGTGGTCCGTCACTGTCAATGGTGACCGTTATCGTACCATGATAACGGACTATTTGTTTCCTGAAATTAAAGCCCGTGATCTTCAGAACTTTTGGTACCAACAAGACGGCGCACCTTCCCACACAGCACGTGAAACCATGGCTTTGTTGCGAGAAAAATTTGGTGAACAGTTTATTTCGCGATTCGGACCAGTCAGTTGGCCGCCTAGATCCTATGATATCACACCCTTAGACTTTTTTCTGTGGGGTTATGTAAAGTCCAAAGTTTATATGGATAAGCCGCGTACGATTGATCAACTGGAAGCCAACATTAGTCGCGTTATTCGCCAAATACCACTGGAAATGCTCGGTCGGGTCATCGAAAACTGGAACTCCAGAATGGACCACCTTAATCGCAGTTACGGACAACATTTGAAAGAAATAATCTTTAAAAAGTAAATGTAAGGAATGGTTCTTTTGTATTATAATAAAGATTACCCGATACATTTGTTTTATTCATAGTTTTTTTAGTTTTGGAAAAAGTAACTCCAAATGAATCACCCGTTATTTCACGGGTTGCGATTCGATTACTTTAATATGGTTGCTAAGCAATTTCCGCTCGTCACACAATGCGTGTGGTGAGTGGTTGTTGAGGAGTTCTCCTGGTTCTTACCAGCAGAACTCCTCAACAATTAACGTCCCAGCATCGGGAAAAGCAATATTTTGTAACATGTGATGAGCAATTGACATTAGACTATTGTAACTTATACAAATTATAAACAGACCCACTAAAAAGCGAGAAATAAAAACTTTTTAACAAAAAAACAAAACCGACTTCCAAAAATCACTACAAAGTGAAAAATAACTTTGATTTCGGAAGTCGGTGGCAAAAAAAAAGAAAGTAAATAAAAAACGAAAGACACCGACTTCCGAAATCAAAGTTATTTTTCACTTTATAGTGATTTTTGGAAGTCGGTTTTTAAAAATTATTCTCGTTGTCCACCACTGGGGGACAGACCTACCTAACTTCAAAACACTTTGAAGTTGCTTCTGCAACGTCTCCGGCGCTGCGGGAAGTGCAACCCCTTCGCCCTTACGTAACAAATGATCCGCTAGTAGAAATATAAAAAAAAACAATATACATAATATATCTATGTCTTGTATGTGAACCATAAAAGCTAAACTAGAAAGCTATTCCAATGCTCTCTTGTGCGACACAGGCGCAGTAGAGCTGTCCTGGTGACGTCACGGCCTCCCCCCGCAGCCCCCGCCGCCGCCTCACGGCCTGGCGACAGAGGGTACACAGACACTAAGTGCTAGTGTCACCCAAGCTTAGCGTTCAGACATTCTGGTACTGAGTCACTTTGCAACTTGCTAATAGTTCGTTGTGAAGTAGCCCGTATGTGCAGGAAGTTTTACTACCATATCTAGTTCTGCCGAGGAGCTCGTGGCTAAGTCATTACAGCCGCACGGGTCGATCCGTCAGGCTTGCCGGGGTTGCTCCGTGGATGGGCGACCATCTTTACATACCTAGACTCCTCCGAGCCTCGGAAAGCACGTTAAGCCGTTGGTCCCGGCTGTCGTTCGTGGATCTTTGACAGTCGTTCCGGGTCGTCAGTAGCCCGAAAGTCTGACAACCAGTCTTACCAATGGGTATCGTATTACCCAGTAACAGGGTTGTGGAGGTCAGATAGGCAGTCGCTTCATGTAAGATACTGGTATTCAGCTGCATCCGGTTGGGCTGGAAGCCGACCCCAACATAGTTGGGAAAAGATGAGGACAGTGTCGTCGAGGAAGTTTGGATTTGAATGTGGATGGCTATAAGAGTAGGGCAAGACCAAAGAGACGATGGATGGACTGTGTGAAAGATGACATGGCTAGAAAGGGGGTGACTACCGAGATGACGACTAAAGTTATCACAATCTAAGAAGTCCGATAAGGACATAACGCCATTTCACTTACACGCCGAGCTGAACCATGCTTGGATGTAGCGCCTTGAACGACTTCGGCACAGCTCCGGCGTCGGAAATTGATGTACTAAGTTTACAACGGCGATACGACGCAGTCACGATAACTATCAGTAAGTATTATCAGCTCACTATAGGTATCATTTAGCACGTTTTGTGCATAGTGTGCTTTCCGTTTTATTATCCTTGAAGTTTATCTCTGTAACATGTAAGTACGCAGCGGACACTATTCAAACACTTTCCCCCTGTTTCCGAGAAAGGCGATAAACGTAGCACGACAGTGACGTCACCTACCCTCCCAACCTCCGCGGCGACAGACAGGTACTACTCGCTCTCGCTGCTGACTCGGCTTGGTGAGTCTGCCAGCGAGCGTCACTGAGCCACTACTGTCTCTCGTCGCTGCGACAAACTAGTACTCTTGTACGTACACGGGACTTGCAATCTGTTGTACGCATATAAGAAAGAAGGAGATGGTAACAGTGTGTTAAAATGTATCGGAACCCTGTGGCTCCACTTTGTCCCTTTGTCACTTTCATGATTTTAAAGACAAATACGGTAAAATACACTTGTACTTACAAATGGAAAGTGCTATCGAAACGGGTCTTATCGCGATATTCTTTTTAACGAGGTAAACAGGTACCTACTTGTTTCCCGACGTTTCGAAACGTCGGGAAACAAGTAGGTACCTGTTTACCTCGTTAAAAAGAATATCGCGATAAGACCCGTTTCGATAGTGTTTTATAAATGGAAAGTGATTCTTGGCTTCGGTTTGTACAAGAAACCGCTGAACAACACGGCATTCTTATAAACTGTCACGGCCACAGTCGAAAGCGCACTAGTTCGCGGAGACGGAATTAAAGTAACCGTCATGAGAAGCTATAAATTTTGTAAACAAGTGTTCAGGAGTTCACAACATTTAACCAACAAAAAAAATGAATTTGTTTAAGATTTAATAAATTATTAAGTAACAAATATTAATTAACATATATTAACGAAACAATAACAAAATTAACAATAACAACCAGCAGCCTAATTGCGTAACACATTATCAATCGGAATTTGAATCATTTTGTCTTTTCAAAAATTTGTCTGCTCGACAATGTAAATAACGCAATGAATGTCGTTGAACTGTCAAAATGAAACCAACTCCGATTGATAATGTGTTACGCAATTAGGGTGCAGATCCGCGATATATGCAAAGCAATGAAACAAACTCGTACGCATTCGAAACTCGAATGACGCGTTTATTTCAAAATGGCGTCCCGATAGTTAACAATCCCTGCAACGGACGCGTTCCGGTACCAAGAAACACAAACGATAGCGCTTTGCGTCGTTAAAATATGATCCGACTAAATTAAATAGGTTGTTACTTTCATATAACCCGTCTATATTTCATGTCGATTGAATATGGTCAATTTATTATTATCTCGCAGTATAAAATGTTTACTTAGGTCCGATTTCACCAAACTAGAATAAGTTTTATTCCAAGGATAAAGCTACTATTTACTCTCAGATAACCATGTTTTCGTTTCACCAACTACTTATCCTGAGAATAACAAAGATATACGAGAGTAACTCTTATACCACCAATTTTGAAGGAATAACAGGCTTATTCCTCAGATAAAATCAAAATGGCGGCAATTTTTATGTCAGCTGAGCGGAGCTACCGCCTACCATCACCACATCGTCTTGTCTTGTGTGAGCGACCATTGATGTGCATTGCAATTCAAAGAAAATAAGTATACAAGTAGTTAAAGAAATGCAGCGTTTGAGAAGAATGAAAGTGATAGTGAAGATGACTATGTTATTGTGAGACGTTCAAGATGGTTTAAAGAAAGAAATGAGCATTTTTACATCTACGACGAAAAGGATTTCATGATTAGATTTCGTTTATCTAAAGCAGCAGCATACAATTTATTATTAAAAATTGAACATCAATTGGAATTTATATCCGAGACACATTGGCACAGATGCTAAAAGTAACGACTAAATTAAAAAGGCCTTGTTATGCTATACTGTACTGAGAAAATCACAAGCCTATTGAATTTGTCTGCATTCACATTCCTTTGTTTATCACTGCACATTCAACGTGCCACAGATAACAAAAAAACACATAACAAAGAATAGTTATACTAGGAGTTACTTTTTGTCTTTACAAAGTGGTGAAACGTAATATGAGTTATTCTGAGAGTAAATGCAGGTAATAATTTTATCCCTGGAATAGTTATACTTGGATAACGACGCCATTGGTGAAATGGGCCCTTAGTAAAAGATGTTTGTTTACATAATTTATAGCTTCTCGTGACGGGTACTTTAGTACTATGAACGGCTCATACTGAGCATGTCGCGCGGACACTGGTGCGCCCGCTTGCCACTTCTCCTGTTTTGTATTATCTATGGTTGTACGCGTCTGGAGCGAGAACATCGCAGGTAGCGGGCGCTTCCTCGGCGCAGACAGTTCACACACTTACTACAGGATTGACTGACACTGAATGTTCTTCACTTGTTCGGTTATCTCGCAGTACTCGCACGTTCTGTACAAAGTAGATCAAAGAAGCGTTGAGCGTGACCTTGATGTGGTTAGTTCTTGTGCTGACCTGCTGACTAGCTCAGTTAGTTGACCGTCGCGTTGTTTTTGGAAGTCAGATCTTTTTATATAATCGTGGGTCAGCATCTAAGAGCAAACGCGGTGAACGTCAAAATAAAAATATTCTAATAGCATAGAAATATACCGCGAAACTGTCGACAATCCGGGTACTGCGGACGTGGTTGATATGTCGCAGCCTCGCAGCCAACTTTATTTTATTAGCCGTTTCGTCAACCGCCTAGCCATTTCACTAATCGCCGCCATTCAATTAAACGGCTAAGGCAAATTACTTGGATCGATAGCGTTTAACTACTTGCCTAGCCCAGACATGGTTCACGCCTCTGGTGCTGAATCCACACTTTCAATATGCGTCGACAAGCCACAACATTCCTGGTGCTTCTCACAGTTTAAATGCAAAACCGCATCGGGGCACCGACTCCACGTAGCCTTTTGGCTGCTACCCCTAGAGTGTATATAA
Source organism: Cosmia trapezina (assembly GCA_905163495.3). Taxonomy (NCBI): domain Eukaryota; kingdom Metazoa; phylum Arthropoda; class Insecta; order Lepidoptera; family Noctuidae; genus Cosmia; species Cosmia trapezina. The sequence goes on from LR991046.1 coordinate 162,431, forward strand.
AATCCGGAGGCGCGCAGGGAGGGCAGCCCCGCCCGCTGTGACAACACACAGGCACCCGCGCGAGCCGCAGCGGCGGAGGCTGCTCCCAGACCAGCCAGCCGCTGCGGAGGTGAGCATATCAGCATACCCATGCCATGCTCACCTATCCTTAACCTTTGTTACGCAAGGGCGCAGGGCTGCACTTCGCGCAGCGCCGGAGACGAAGCAGAAGCACCTTTAAAGTGTTTTGAGGTTAAGTTACAATAATTTGTTTTACTCAAGAACGGTGGATCTTTAGTTTTTGTTTACACTAAACTGAAAAAGGGGTCATTGTACTCATCATTTTGAATAACTTTTTCTATGGGACCAACCTTGAAATCGCGAAAAAAAATCAGCTGTTCAGTACATTTATCTACATCAAACTCGTTAAAATGTACTGAACAGCTGATTTTTTTTCGCGGTTTCAAGGTTGGTCCCCCCGTTGTCCAGTTTAGTGTAAACAAAAACTAATGTTGTATATCTAAATGACCTACCAAAATACCCTATTGCGTGGTCCTATTGTATAAATGGCTGAGCATCAGCCAGCCCGTTTATTAAATGTTATATTAGACGTATCGGCTGAATATCATTCAGGCCGTTGCTTGATTGAATGGCAGCGTTTAGTGGAATTGTGAAATGGCTAGGCGGTTGACCAAGCGGCTGATTCAACCGGTTGACTGCGACAGATATAATACGTCTGAAGGAAATAAGTACAAATAGAAGTCGATCGATCTGTGACGGGTCGAGCTATTTATATCCGCCGCGCGCCCACGCGCTACCGCCCGCTACAGCCTCGTCTGAATATTGTCTAATCTTGCTAACATTTCCAAAATAATAGTGGTGAAAAATAGTAGATTGTTGAACATGGGATGTAATTGATCACTTGCACGCGAGTTGATCACTCTATTTTTCATCACTAATGCGAGGAAATTAGAAAAAACAGGGTAATAATACGATACGCCTTGGTAAGACTGGTTGTCAGACTTTCAGGCCTCTGACGACCCGTAACGACTGTCAAAGATCCACGGATGACAGCCGGGACCAACGGCTTAACGTGCTTTCCGAGGCACGGAGGAGTCTCGCTATGGATGGTCACCCATCACTGACCAACCCCGGCAAGCGTAGCGACCCGTGCGGCTGTTATATACTTAGCCAGGAGCTCCTATGATATTTTATGATAATAACTATGAATACAAAATCTTAATCTAGGTAAAGCCGGTCGATTCTGTAAAAATGTCACCGTGAAAACTTGGTGAAGTGAGTTTGTTTTTGCTAGGAATTGACACTATTGACAGCTCACTCCACGCTCACTTCACCTAAATTTTCACGGTGAGATGGTTACAGAATCGCACTGCAGGTCTCTCAAAGTCCGCCGGGGTCGCGGGTTGTTTGAAGAAGATACCGTGGCCCTGCCATAGGCAACTGAAGGAACACGGGTGGGTTTTAGTCAGTAAAAGTCTGACACGCCCTTCCGCTCCACCCAGAGCGGGAGAAGTTATTTGATGATTTCCCATCCACAAAAAAATGCGCATAGAAATGTTCGTCACTGTTCGGCAGCGGTCGTATTCCCGAGCGTCGGAAGACGACATGTATATAGAGTGGTGAAGTGCATTTTCTTCACGCATCATTTAGTAGAATTATGTGTTTTGTGATGTAGAATTATGGGGATACGACAATTAGCGAAGATCTGCATGCGCATTATTAATGTGGGAATACTGTAAAATGTGACGCGGACGAAGCGCGGCCACTGTGATGTAGGTTGCGAAGCTGAGCAAGCAATAAGAACATGGCGTGACCGACCCTCGCTCTAGTCTAGTGCAATATAACGAGGGCGGGGCGGGGGGCGCAGGTATTGTCGTGACTCCTACTGCGGTGCTATAAGTTTATATTGACGCAGTCTCTGCCGTGTGACGCACTCCGCGAAGGTCTGACCGCAACGAGCTGAGGAATATTGTCTGTTACCGCATGTTACCGTGGGTCGTTAGATACCACACAACAGATTATCTGTTCTGTGGTAGATTCCATGTGGTTCTAGTTAGTGTCTAAACACACTATGCCGAAGTTCGGCCATGATTACGCCTGCAATGCTATTTGAATTACTGACGACACACTATGCCGAAATTACGTTGCGTTTTAGCGTACAGTCGAACTTCGGTCTGCTGTACACATTATACTAACGCGACCGAAGTTCGGTTCGAATACCGAAGAAGATCCGGGGCGGGGAGCAGCGAGAGGCAGGCACACAAAGTTCCGCAACTGAATTTCCGTCGCGTAAGTTCGGCACTTATGGTGTGTCGTATCAGCCGAACACGTCGGAACGTAACATCAGCCGCGGAACTTCCGTCGCGTAACTTCGGCATAGTGTGTTTAGACAGTTTTAGAGTAGATCGCGTTATTTTGTCGCCGATAAGGTATGAAGGGAAGTGCTAAATTGCAAAATGTGCGCCACTTGTTGTTCCCAGCTACAGCACTAGGAAGTGGTGAAGCGCGAGCGTGTCGGAGGATTGTCCCACTGTCATTTTGTCGTTCGAAAAGTGCTGATTCTGAACCTAGGCAATTGAATTTTGATTTTTGAAAAGCCCAGAAGCTTGACTTACATAATAATTGACTGAGATCAACAGTACTCGCGTCGCGTACCATTCTACGACAGTAATATGAACACGGAACACTTTCTCTTACAGACTGATTGTACCCTTCATTGACGTTTAATTCCTGGAACAGGTGGTGTGATATACAACGTGTAGCGTTAAATGCGCAAAACCTCTTAAGGGGTCATTGTACTCATCATTATGAACAACTTTTATTATGGGACCAAACATGAAATCGCGAAAAAAAAAACCGGTCAAGAGCGAGTCGGCATCGCGCACCGAGGGTTCCGTTCCGATTTCTGAAAAAGTGTGCTATTTAGAGACATCGTTTTATTTTTCCTGTAATCTGTACATACTCGTAAACTATCACATAGAATAATTTCAGATTTTTATCTTTGCAAACTTCGGAAATAACGGGGGGGAACGGTATTTTTTTATATTTTTCATCAAAAGTTGAAAACTACGCGGCCTAAAAAAAATAAAAAAAAAATGTTTGAGAATGTGCAAACAGCGCTCTTTCATATGATACCCCACATGCCCTAGTAATCCCACTTCGATTTAAGACCCCCTTTCAGTCCCTGTTGCAAAAAAATATATAAATATTTTTACTTACTTTCTTATTTGCAAAATAGTTGGGTAAACGTCATCTAAAACTATTCCAAATTTCAAGTTGATAGCATTAGTAGTTCTTGAGATATCCAGCTGTGACAGACAGACAGACTGAGTCACACCATAAGGGTTCCTTTTTTACCATTTTGGTACGGAACCCTAAAAAGCATGATGCTGATGCTGAAGGCTGCACCGTTTCGTTCGATGTAACCGCTGCGCATGCAGAGTGCAGCCCGCTGACTGACGTCAATCTTACTTATCTTGTGGCTGCTGTAACGGGCTATCTGTAACATTTATAAGTTAAACTCGCTTCTATGTCTGGCTGTGTGACTGCGAAACTTTGCAACGGATTTTGATGCACTGTTTTCACCATAATTTTTTTGAGAATTTATTCCGGAGCGTTTATGTGTATAGACCAGTACCTAATATCAAACTTACATAATCTCGATGTTTTGTTGACTCGAAAAAATGGTGCGAAGCAGGCACGCTCTCGGAGAACTTACCGACTTCAGATTACGCATGTTTAAAGTGGCTTATGGCTAGCAGCATCCTTAGCTCCACTGGTAAGAGAAGAATTTCACTTTGCAAACTTCGGAGATAACGGGGGGGGGGACCGGTATTGTTTGGGGCGCGGTGTTGCAACAGATCAAACGATGTTGCGGTGCATTCCATCTTGTTGGTGGAAACAATACCTTTTATGAGTGATCTCTATACTATACTACTTATTATAATTATAATATAATAATAATTAATAATTATTATATATAATAATATTATAAAGAGGAAAGATTTTTTTGTTTGTACCGAATAGGCTCCGAAACTACTGGACCGATTTTAATCATTTTTTAGCCAATAGAAAGTGACATTATCAGGAAGTAACATAGGCTATAATTTATTTTCGAAAAAATTAGAGATCCTTAAGAAAATTGCAATAATGTAATGCAAAGTAGCAAAATATAGCCTATAAAATTCTAAAACTAAGTAATAGCGTGGGCGATGCGACGGGGTGGGCCGTGAGACTGGTGAACAAGAAATTTCACGCGGACGAAGTCGCGGGCAGAAGCTAGTTTTGTATAAAAGTGCGCCGCGTTGCGTCGCGTCGCGTCTCGGTGTGATCTGACCCTTCCTGGCTGCACACGTACGACGCGATGCGTCAGCTCGCACATAACACGCGAGCTAACCGCTCAATGCCACTGGCATATAATATATCTGCGTCTTAAATGAACTTAAATGGACACAAGCATGCTACTTCTGATTGCCGAACGGATGCCGCGCGGACCTGGGGGCCTACTCCCTAAGCACGAAGCCCGTAGTTTCGGCCTTCGTTACGGGCGTTTCTTACTCCGTATCACCTACGGATGTATGATTGGTTCGGGGCCCGAATGAAGTATGAATGACAACATGATTTGCCAGTTGTTCCTCTCCCGATGTGTTTTTGCCCGTCCGAAACATTTAACTTTTACACTTGTTTTGATGGATCGTAATGTCAGACGGACGGATGAACGGACGGACGGAAAGATGGACGGACTTAGGGAGTAGGCCCCCTTACGCGGTACCGTAAGTGTAGCGATGGCGGACGCGCGGACGGTATGACCTCCTACTCGATGAAGGGCGACCCTAACGCCGGTCTCAATGAGTGGCGCGGCTCACGGCTCAGTAACTTGACATGCGTTACATTAGACGGTTACAGAAATATGTTGTAATCTGTTTGGACAGATGTCGGCCGTAATTAGGTCAGCTCGGCTGCCGGAGCGCCGCCGGGCTGACCACACCGCGGGGAACTGTGCTACTAGCTTACACATCGCATGAAGAAATGGCCATTTTGGGAAATCACTAAAGAAGATCTTGCTGTGAGGACTTATCCTACTTGTTGAGGCATAAAAATAAAACTGAATATATATTAATCATGAATGCTTGTATTTTGAAATTAATAAACCAATCTTTCGAACAAGGCGTTTTCCCTGATCAGCTAAAAATCGCATTAGTGAAACCCTTACACAAGAAAAATAGTAAAACAGACCCCAATAATTATCGCCCAATAGCTCTTCTGCCTACAGCTTCCAAGATTTTTGAAAAAGCAATGTGTAATCGTGTGTACACCTTCTGTGAGAAATATAAAATATTCGATGAAAGCCAAAATGGCTTTCGAAGAAATAAATCCACTTCTTTAGCAGTTTACAACTTTATACAGGAAGCACTAAATATAATAAATACTAAACAATACGCAATCGGTATACTGCTCGACATGACCAAAGCCTATGATAAAGTGCAATATGGAATATTATTAAATAAGCTATACGGAGTGGGAATCCGCGGAAAGGCATATGAATGGTTTCAATCTTACCTAGAAAACCGAGCGCAATTAGTTGAAATAGAATTCTTCGACAATAAAAAGAATGAACTTCAAAAATTTCGATCCGACAACAAGGCAGTACACGCCTCAATACCCCAAGGGAGCGTTGTTGGATGTTTTCTTTTTCTCATTTACATCAACGATCTTCCAAAAACCATAAAGGAATCCGGACCATGCGTTTTGTTTGCGGACGATATTTCTATTATTACTCCCTGTCATGATAACGTACATTTAAATAATACCCTTAACAATATATTTACCAAAACAATCACCTGGCTGAACGAACATAATTTGGAAATAAATTTTGCTAAAACTAAATTAATAACTTTCCACCCCTACCAAAAAAAACCTATTTATGTAAATTTTTCTTATAATAACCACAAAATAGAATCAGTAAATGAATTTCCACTATTAGGCTTAACTATAGATTTAAATATCAATTGGAAACCACACGTACAGAAAATAAAATCCAAACTTTACAAATTTTTGTACGCTTTTCGAGAATTAAAAAAGACCACAAACTTGCAAACTGCTCTGGTCACATACTATGCTTATGCTCATGCTTGGCTTAGCTACGGCGTAATAATGTGGGGAAATAGCACAGACGCACCGGCGCTGTTCACAACTCAAAAAAAGTTACTTCGGATTTTAGTTAATTTAAGACAAACGGATAGCTGCAAACCCCATTTCATAAAGCTTAACATTTTAACTCTTCCCTCTTTATACATACTGGAGATCTGTAAATTCGCACACACACACCAACACTTGTACACAAAACGAGAAGACATACAAACTAGATACACACTCCGACACAAAACACGTTTAAACCTACCGACATCCCGTTTAAAAATGCACTCATCTAGTCCACTGGTTATGTCGATAAAAATGTATAATAAACTACCTGAAGTACTCAGAAATGAAAAGAAAATTGCTATTTTTACAAACAAATTAAGAAAAATATTAATTAATAAATGTTATTATAGTATAGAAGAATATTTAATTGACAAATCCATAGACTAACTGACATAATTATATAAATGAATACATAATAAATAATTTAGATTAATTAATAATTAATAAAATGTTACCCAAATTTTACTTAGATTAAGTTAATTTGCATGTATATATAAGTCCTCTTCTCTCTAACTTTTTTGCTGTGCCCGACAGGGTCCACGATTGTTACTACAAATGTCTACTTACCACCTAAGCATAAACATTGTGGAATGCAATAAATGATTGAGTATTGAGTATTGAACGTCTGTGATTAACTATTGATGAGATCTGAGTAATAAAAACTTTTTTACAAAAACAAAAACCGACTTCCAAAAAAAAAACACTACAAAGTGAAAAATAACTTTAATTTCGGAAGTCGGTGTCTTTGGATCTGTATTTTAGTTTTTTGCCACCGACTTCCGAAATTAAAGTTATTTTTCACTTTGTAGTGTTTTTTTTTTGGAAGTCGGTTTTTGTTTTTGTAAAAAAGTTTTTATTTTTCACTTTTTAGTGGTTCAGTTTGTAATTTATCTAAGTTACAATAACCCAATGTCAACTGCTCATCACGTTTTACAAAATGTTGCTTTTCCCGATGCAGGGACGTTAATTGTTGAGGAGTTCTCTTAGTAAGAACCAGGAGAAATGGAGCTCATGGTGAAGTCACCGTTACCATTATTTTGACGAGCATAAACCATATTAAAGTAATCGAATCGCAACCTGTTATATACTTAGATATAATTGAGTATTTCCGAGGGCCCTCTGTGGTCTTCATCATCAGTTCCAGCTCACCGAATGGTACTTTCCGAGAGCAAATGCACGAGTTACTATAAAAAATACCGAAATCGATATAGGTGTGCCCATAAAATTTGAGGGTTTCCCTCGATTTCCATGGGATCCCATCATCAGATCCTGATTTGATGATCATGGGACCACTTGGGAAGTATACCCTTTCGAACAAAAAAAGAAAAATCCAAATCGGTCCAGCCATTTTCGAGTAATCGGGGAACATACATAAAAAAAAAATTAAAAAAAAAAAAAAAAAAAATATTCCGACGAATTGAGAACCTCCTCCTTTTGGAAGTCGGTTAAAAAACCGGAAATACTCAATTCTGATCGGTCAATGGGTCAATGTTCCACTAAGCATGTAGGTACAGTACAGAGCGGATAGCGGATACTATCAAAAGTCTAAATATTTTATATCACACAAGCTTCTGCCCGTGACTCTGTCCGCGTGAAAGCCTACTATTAGCTTTTGCCCGCGGCTTCGCCCGCGTCCCACCACCAGGAAATTATTCCGCGGGAACGTAGAACGTACTCAATCTACCTAGCCTTTTCCCAACTATGTTGGGGTCGGCTTCCAGTCTAACCGGATGCAGCTGAATATCTGTATTTTACATGGAGCGACTGCCTATTTGACTTCCACAACCCAGTAACTAAGTAATACGATACCCCTTGGTAAGACTGGTTGTCAGACTTTCGGGCTTCTGACGACCCGTATCGACTGTCTGATATCCACGAATGACAGCCAGGACCAACGGCTTAACGTGCTTTCCGAGGGACGGAGGAGTCTCGGTATGTAAAGATGGCTACCCATCCACGGACCAACCCCGGCAAGCGTAGCTTGACCTGCTTATTACTTGCCACGAGCTCCTCTAACGTAGAATTTACTACCGGGATAAACAGTAGCCTATACGTCCTAATCCAGATCATGGTCTACCCATGTGCCAAATCTTATCCAAATCCGTTCAGCTGTTTTAGCGTGAAAGCCGTGTGGCTGTAATCACTTAGCCACGAGCAATGTATGTGTATAGTACTTACATGAATCACCGCAAACACGACACTCGCGCCAGTCCGCCAGTCCAGATGTAAAGTGTGGCCATAGTATAAAGAGGGGTACTATGGCGTGGCACTCATAGATAATGTATCGGAACGCTGTTTCCACTTCGTCCCTTTCTCACTTTATTTATTTATTTATTGAATCTTTTCGCACAGGAGGAGCTCGTGGCTAAGTAATAACAGCCGCACGGGTCGATCCGTCAGGTTAAGCTACGCTTGCCGGGGTTGGTCAGTGGATGGGTGACCATCTTTACATACCGAGACTCCTCCGTGCCTCGGAAAGCACGTTAAGCCGTTGGTCCCTGCTGTTATTCGTGGATCTTTGACAGTCGTTACGGGTCGTCAGAAGCCCGAAAGTCTTACCAAGGGGTATCGTATTACCCAGTTACTGGGTTGTGGAGGTCAGATAGGCAGTCGCTCCATGTAAAATACTGGTATTCAGCTGCATCCGGTTAGACTGGAGCCGACCCCAACATAGTTGGGAAAAGGCTAGGCAGATTGATTGAATATTTTCGCACAAAACACAGTACAAATTCGGACTTAATGCCTTAGGCATTCTCTACCAGTCAACCAAGGGCGGTGAAGAGATTGGTGGCAGGTGCTCAGTAAGAGAGGAATAATTATAGATAATATAAAATAAAACTATATCTTAATTAATTACAAATAGATTACGTATACAAGTACATAAACAGGTAATAAACTAATAATACACATACATACCTACTTACACTTTCATGATTTTAAACACAAATACGGTAAAATACTTGTACTTACATATGGAAAGTGATTCTTGGCTTCGGTTTTGCAAGAAACCGCTGAACAACACGGCATTCTTATAAACTGTCACGGCCACAGTCGAAAGCGCACTAGTTCGCGAATCGCGGAGACGGAATTAGTACTATCACAGTATATGATTTTTAGACTGTGGTACTATGAACGGCTCATACTGAGCATGTCGCGCGGACACTGATGCGCCCGCTTGCCACTTCTCCTGTCTTTTATATTTCTATGGTAGCATTGAATATTGAGTCACATTGGCGCTGATAACGTAGCCCTGCTCCGTGCTCAGGTACTGCGCGGGCGCACATTTGTGTACTAAGATAACGGTTTCGCTTTCCCACGTATAGTCCAGTAGACAAAAGAATATGCCCTTCGATAATTCCAAAGTTTTTTATTTTCGCGGAGTGGATTACTTTCGTGAATTCATTGCTATGTACAAAAATGCTAACAGTTTAGAGTTATGCTATAGGTATTAAGTAGGTATTTCCTATTATTTCGTGTTATAACAATAATATAAAATTTAAATTAAAATACTACACTGTTTCTTAATTAGTACTATCTAAAGTATATATTACTGAAAATGCTAACAGATAGGTACTGTGGAACAATGGAAATCTGAAAATGTCCTTTAACTCATTCAATAAAAAATTTAAGTTTTTCAAATCATTTCCTATACACTTAAAGGGATTAGTTATACCTTACAACAAAAGTTCTAACAGCTAAGTAATATGCTTCACAAGTAATTGTATTTTTACTTTGTAATTAGCGAAATATTGAATTTAAGTTTATAAATTTGCGCCCACATATTCGTGATAATAAGCTCTGCTACCATACAAAAGTTTCAACTTGTACGTGCTATGCCTTTTTTTTTAATAAATAAAATACAATTTGGATATTGTGGCGCGCGGTGTAAGTACGACAATTCGTGCAGCGCGACGCGGTGACAATCAGACCCACACTCACTGCAAACGTGCACGCGGCTACACATCAAGCTATGCATGTCCAGTTTACACTGACCTCTCATTGTAAGGTAATCTTATACAATGCGAGATCAGCTTATACTGGATATGTATAGCTTGATCTGTAGCCGTGCGTACCTACCTCTATTGAATGAGGCGCAAAATCATTTCATTACAGTCACATCTCACAAATGACTAATACGAGTACAGTCAGCGTCAAAAATATCGGAACGAACAGACTGTTCAAAATGATCTCAAAAACTAAGAAAATTAAACTACTCAATTGGGTAAAGCTCTTGTCAGAATTACAGTGTAATATTATCGTATACTGTCTTCATTCTGAAAACAGTCTGTTCGTCCCGATATTATTGACGCTGATCCAATACAGTCAGTTATTTTTTCTGTTCCATTCCGTGACCGTGACTTCGCCCGCGCGTAATTATCAACAATTGTCAAAAATAGTCAAAATCCCGGATTCCGGGATTCACAGATTTAGAGTTCTGATTATAGGATCGAATGTATATTTATGTATTGATCGTCAAAATGTCGTGATTCCGGAATTGATAAATTAAGTATTTTTTTTACCATTACTGGGTAACTTGTTTATCACTAAATTTTCACAGGGGATCATCTACTATGAACAACTTTCACTATGGCATCAACACGTAAATCACGAAAAATAAATCAGCTGGTCGAGTAGGTATTGAGCTTTTGTATCAAACATCGTAATTTTTTTCGTGATTTCAGAGTTGGTCCCATAATGAAAGCTGCTGAAACTGTAAATCCAAGATGGCGGCTGCGAACATTTTCAAATGTTTCGTCATGGGTGTCGTTTTCATTGGTTTCGAGGGTGTTAAGGCCGATAGTGACACTAAAATGTAAATCCAAGATAACGGCTGCGAATATTTTCTAATTTTTCGTCATGGGTGTCGTTTTTTTGGTTTTCGATAGTGTTAAAGCCGATAGTGATACTAAAATGTAAATCCAAGATGGTGGATGCGAATATTTTCTAATTTTTCGTTATGGGTGCTGTTTTCATTGTTTTCGGTGGTGTTAAAGCTGATAGTAACATTAAAATGTAAATCCAAGATGGCGGCTGCCAGCATTATTAAATTTTTCGTCATGGGTGTCGTTTTCATGCTTTTCGAGGGTGTTAAAGCCAATAGTGACATTAAAATATAAATCCAAGATGGCCGGTGCGAACATTTTCAAATTTTTCGTCATAGGTGTCATTTTCATGCTTTTCGAGAGTGTTAAAGCCGATAGTGACACTAAAATGTAAAGCCAAGATGGTGGATGCGAATATATTCTAATTTTTCGTCAAAGGTGTCGTTTTCATGGTTTTGGGGGCTGTTAAAGCCGATAGTGATGTTAAAATGTAAATACATGATGGCGGCTGCGAACATTTTTAAAATTTTCGTCACGGGTGTCGTTTTCATTATTTTCGAGGGTGTTAAAGCCGATAGTGACACTAAAATGTAAATGCAAGATAGCGCCTGCTTTAAAAATGTTGATGGTTTTTTAATTACTATCACACGTGTTTTCAGGTTGTAACGCGATACGCTGCACTGCCGCAGGGTTAGTTAAGTAGGCATCAGCCAAGCGTCACGCATTTTGACTCCTCTATCGGCTTTAGCACACTCTAAAACCATGACGGAAAATTTTCGCAGCCGCCATCTTGGATTTACATTTTAACGTCATTATCGGCTTTAACACCCTCGAAAACCATTAAAATGACACCCATGATAAAAAGCTTGAAAATTTTTGCAGCCGCCATCTTGGATTTACATTTTAACGTCACTATCGGCTATAACACCCTCAAAAACCATGAAAACGACACCCATGACGAAAAGTTTGAAAATTTTGCAGCCACCGTCTTGGATTTACATTTTAGCGTGGCGTTAAAATGTAAATCGCCTTTGAAACCCTCGAAAAGCATGAAAACGACACCCATGACGAAAAATTTAATAATGTTCGCAGCCGCCATCTTGGATTTACATTTTAATGTTACTATCAGCTTTAACACCACCGAAAACCATGAAAACGACACTCATTGAGAAAAAATTAGAAAATACTCGCATCCACCATCTTGGATTTACATTTTAGCGTCACTATCGGCTTTAACAGTCTCGAACACCAAGAAAACGACACCCATAACGAAAAATTAGAAAAGATAGAAAATATTCGCAGCCGCCATCTTGGATTTACATTTTATTGTCACTATCGGCCTTAACACCCTCGAAAGCCATAAAAACGACACCCATGATAAAACATTTGAAAATATTCGCAGCCGCCATCTTGGATTTACAGTTTCAGCAGCTTTCACTATGGGACCAACTCTGAAATCACGAAAAAAATTACGATGTTTGATACAAAAGTTCAATACCTACTCGACCAGCTGATTTATTTTTCGTGATTTACGTGTTGATGCCATAGTGAAAGTTGTTCATGAGTAGAAGATTCCCTGTGAAAATTTACTGATAAAAAGTTATCCTCTAATACTCGTAGTAAAAAAATACTTAATTTATCAATTCCGACATCCCGACATTTTGACGATCAATACAAAAGTAGGTACATTCCATATTAGCCAAAGCCTAAACGTAAGTAAATATACATTCGATTCTATAATCAGAACTTAAAAATTGTCGCTCCGGAATCCCGGGATTTTTTCGATACATAAGTGTGGCTGACACTGGCTTGGCCACCATCAGGGATTTTACTTTTGATAACACAAAGATTTAGTCGTTAATTAGTCGAAATTTGTTGCCAAATATCAGAATTTGTCGGTCACTGGTTCAAAAGTTATAAGGGGTCATTGGTGGCCGATCTGTAGAGAGTCTCCCCAGCTTGGCCACCTTTATATCTCAAAAACTAGGGCACCTAGCGAAGATCTGTTTTCTCCCAGATTTAGTCGCTAATTAGTCGAAATTAGTCGCCAAGTCACAGATTTAGTCGGGTCTTAGTTTAGAAGATATAATGAGTTCAATTTTTAAGTATAGACCAAGAGCTAGATCAAAGATTTTATCGTAAACTCTTCTAAACTAAGACCCGACTAAATCTGTGACTTGGCGACTAATTTTGACTAATTAGCGACTAAATCTGGGAGAAAACAGATCTTCGCTAGGTGCCCTAGTTTTTGAGATATAAAGGTGGCCAAGCTGGGGAGACTCTCTCCAGATCGGCCACCAATGACCCCTTATAACTTTTGCACCAGTGACCGACAAATTCTGATATTTCGCGACAAATTTCGACTAATTAACGACTAAATCTTTGTGTTATCAAAAGTAAAATCCCTGATGGTGGCCAAGCCAGTGTCAGCCACACGATACATAAGTGCAATCCATATTAACTAACATCTGCACTTAAGTAAATTATACATTCGATTCTATGATCAGAAGTCAAAATTTGTGAATCCCGGAATTTTTTTGATACAGAAGTGCAATCCATATTAGCCAAGACCTGAACGCAAGTACCTAACTAAACATTCGATTCCAAAATAAGAACTTAAAAAGTGTCGTTCCGGAATCCCGGCATTTTCTCGATGTATAAGTGCAATCCATACTAACTAACATCTGAACTTAAGTACTTAAAACATTCGATTCTATAATTAGAAGTCAAAATTTGCCGATACCAGAATTCTGGGATCTTTCAATCCAAAAGCCCACTCCATACTTAGCCAACACCTCAACTTTAGGTTAATACGCATCCGATTATCCGATCTCTAGTAATAATGTAATGTCCCAAAACCCGGGAGATTAATTATAAAAAAATAAAAAATAAAAATAAAAAAGCCTTTTATTTCCAGTAAATTTACATTCCTTAAAATCTATGTATGTGTTAGTTTTGTTTAGTTCATTCTATGTTATTTATTTGTCTCTTACTTAGTATAATTTTATGTGTATCCTATGTATTATATCATAGTATTTATAGTTAGGTACTTCATTTTTTTATTTAATCTACAGGAACCCCAGAATGGGTGAAGGCCTCCTCCAGTGATGCCCATTTGACTTTGTCTTCAGCTACTTTTCTCCAGTTTGGATCAGCTATTGCTTTTATATCATCTTCCCATCTTGTAATAGGTCTACCTCTTGTTCTTTTGCCTAGTAGGCCATTCCAGAATGTTACTCTTTTGGGAGATTAATTATCCCGGAAAAAATGTTGTCCTAAAGAAGTCTCCACTGTTTGTCTCCGTTCCTCGAAGTTCTATTCCGTTCTTTATTTATTACCAGAGATAGTATGTTCGGACGCATATTTACCTAAAGTTGAGTGTTGGCTCTATAGAGGAAAAATAGAATGGATTAGATGGGGTATAGGATATTGATAGTAGGAATTATAAATACAACTAGAACTTACTTTGTTGGCTCCAATCGTCGTTATGTATTCCGGCAGCCCATAATATGGTCTCTTGTGTCTCTGATCGTCTAACTACAGAAACCTTTATTCTTTTGTCAGAGGAATATTTTTGTTGCGACTGGAACGTATGTCCTACTGGTGCGGTCATTTGTTTCTACGAGTATCTCAGATTGACTTACGCGGCTTGTTATGGAAAATAGTTATTCGCAATTTAAACAAAAGCCATAGCACGTATATGTTGAAACTTTTGTATGGTAGCAGAGCTTATTGTATCGAATGTTCAGGCGAAAATTTACAAACTTAAATTCAATATTTCGCTAATCGCAAAGTAAAAATACAATTACTTGTGAAGCCTGAACATTCTTGTGAAGCCTTGTGTTGTACTTAGCTGTTAGAACTTTTGTTGTAAGGTATAACTAATCCCTTTAAGTATATATGAAATGATTTGAAAAACTTAAATTTTTAATTGAATGAGTTAAGGGACATTTTCAGATTTCCATTGTTCCACAGTACCTATCTGTTAGCATTTTCAGTAATATATACTTTAGATAGTATTAATTAAGAAACAGTGTAGTATTTTAATTTAAATTTTATATTATTGTTATAACACGAAATAATAGGAAATACCTACTTAATACCTATAGCATAACTCTAAACTGTTAGCATTTTTGTACATACTAGAGTAAAATTAGAAAATATTCGCAGCCGCCATCTTGGATTTACATTTTAGTGTCACTATCGGCCTTAACACCCTCGAAACCAATGAAAACGACACCCATGACGAAACATTTGAAAATGTTCGCAGCCGCCATCTTGGATTTACAGTTTCAGCAGCTTTCATTATGGGGCTAACTCTGAAATCACGAAAAAAATTACGATGTTTGATACAAAAGCTCAATACCTACTCGACCAGCTGATTTATTTTTCGTGATTTACGTGTTGATGCCATAGTGAAAGTTGTTCATAGTAGATGATCCCCTGTGAAAATTTAGTGATAAACAAGTTACCCAGTAATGGTAAAAAAATACTTAATTTATCAATTCCGGAATCACGACATTTTGACGATCAATACATAAATATACATTCGATCCTATAATCAGAACTCTAAATCTGTGAATCCCGGAATCCGGGATTTTGACTATTTTTGACAATTGCTGATAATTACGCGCGGGCGAAGTCACGGTCACGGAATGGAACAGAAAAAATAACTGACTGGATTGGATCAGCGTCAATAATATCGGGACGAACAGACTGTTTTCAGAATGAAGACAGTATACGACAATATTACACTGTAATTCTGACAAGAGCTTTATCCAATTGAGTACTATAATTTTCTTAGTTTTTGAGATCATTTTGAACAGTCTGTTCGTTCCGATATTTTTGACGCTGACTGTACTCGTATTAGTCATTTGTGAGATGTGACTGTAATGAAATGATTTTGCGCCTCATTCAATAGAGGTAGGTACGCACGGCTACAGATCAAGCTATACATATCCAGTATAAGCTGATCTCGCATTGTATAAGATTACCTTACAATGAGAGGTCAGTGTAAACTGGACATGCATAGCTTGATGTGTAGCCGCGTGCACGTTTGCAGTGAGTGTGGGTCTGATTGTCACCGCGTCGCGCTGCACGAATTGTCGTACCTACACCGCGCGCCACAATATCCAAATTGTATTTTATTTATTAAAAAAAAAGGCATAGCACGTACAAGTTGAAACTTTTGTATGGTAGCAGAGCTTATTATCACGAATATGTGGGCGCAAATTTATAAACTTAAATTCAATATTTCGCTAATTGCAAAGTAAAAATACAATTACTTGTGAAGCATATTACTTAGCTGTTAGAACTTTTGTTGTAAGGTATAACTAATCCCTTTAAGTGTATAGGAAATGATTTGAAAAACTTAAATTTTTTATTGAATGAGTTAAAGGACATTTTCAGATTTCCATTGTTCCACAGTACCTATCTGTTAGCATTTTCAGTAATATATACTTTAGACAGTACTAATTAAGAAACAGTGTAGTATTTTAATTTAAATTTTATATCATTGTTATAACACGAAATAATAGGAAATACCTACTTAATACCTATAGCATAACTCTAAACTGTTAGCATTTTTGTACATAGCAATGAATTCACTATAGTTATCCACTCAGCGAAAATAAAAAACTTTAGAATTATCGAAGGGTAAATGGAAAAAATATTATATCTCTACTGGACTAGTATTTAAGGTTGATGCGCCAGGGTAGCCCGCGAAATTCAAAACTTCTTACGTTTTTTGCAATTTGTAGGTCAGTGTGAGCTTGTATGTTGATTAAAATATGATTCGCGGCCGTAGCTAATGTGGCTTTACAGAATTATAATCATTAGAATCAGCAACACAACTCCATAAGTTAGCATTTACCTGAAATCTAGCGATATCATGAAATCATGAGGTTTGAGGTAAATGCTAACTTATGGAGTTGTATTGCTGATTCTACTGATTATAATTCTGTAAAGCCACATTAGCTACGGCCGCGAATCATATTTTAATCAACATACAAGCTCACACTGACCTACAAATTGCAAAAAACGTAAAAAAAAAATGCATTTCGCGGGCTACCCTGTGTTTTAGCATCATAATATTGTTTAATGGCAAAATGCCCTTTATTTCATGGGACATAAACCGAACCGCGATGTATTATGAAATACATCTCCTCTGCCTCACCAGGTCCAAAAGTCTGACAACCGTTCTTTGGTCAGTTACACTGTGCAGGTCAGATGGCAGTGGCTCCATGGAAGTGACTGGTTCTCATGCACATTTGTCTATGTTACCTACATCCGACATGTACATAATATAGCTTTTAAGGCTGGCAAATATAAAATATAAATAGGTATACCAATCACCAGACAAGAAGACAGCAATCTCCACGGCCCTCACATGATCCGACAACACTATAATAATAATAATAATAACCCCACCGCCGTATCTCTACGTTGACGTCGTGGTGGGGCTTGCGCGCTCCGAACTCTGGGCCTGTGCCGGTAGAGTTCACTTTGCCGACACAGGTCTAGGGTGAGGAGCCAGACCAAGAGAGATACAGAAACCCGCAGGGCAGCATGTGGCGAGCTGTTGGGCAGTAGCGACCCCACGGACCCTATCTCCCGGGAGTAGTCTTGTTCCTCATCTCTGGCTTGCCTTTATTGGCCGGCTGGAGTGAACACTGACGGGAACAGAGCTCCCACCTCATTCTTGCCTTTATTGGCTGGCTTGAGTGGAGATTCGCAAGAGCAAACGTGCTCGGAGGAAGGAAGTATTCCAGTAAGTGTTTGTAGGGATCTTGACCATCTTCCGGGCTCTGGGATTATTCTGAGAACCGTGGGATACCTCTCCACTCCTCACAAGCACCTCAGGACATGTTGCCCCCTTGCCGCTACGACACTATGTGCTAGCGACCGTTTTCGGGGGCCCATTATTGAGTGTGCAAGTCACCCCCTGCCATTTTATCCGTGTATTATAAAACATTGATCCGGCAGGGGCCATAGTCAGTTCATAGTTTTAGGTAACCAGTCCACAACCACCCAAATCCATAGCCCAATATGTTTTGTATCCATGTTCTGCAATAGTCCTGCACCAACCGGGGGTTGTCCTTGGGTGCACATGCATAGTGCATACAGGGATAATCGTCGGCTGGTGCCGCCTCGTCATTTAAAATTGTCTAAGGGGCCTCTGCGAGTTGGCTTCGGCCCCTCATACGCCTTCCAAAGGTCCGGGACCCCAGGGTCCCGAGATATGTCAAAGAAAAAAAAAAAAAAATAATAATAATATTTATTCAAGTTAAAAAGTAAAACAGTAAATTACAATTTTGCTTAAATATATGTCAAGTTCACTAGTGTTAATTGCCTGAACTAGGACATCCTGTGTTTCAGACGAGAGAAAGGTAAAAACATTATAAAATAATCACTGTAATTATATAAAATAAAATAGTCTTATAATAGGTATTTATGTAAAGTGTAAATAGTAAAAAATAAAAAAAATATTACTTCCTAAAATCTTAGATACTGACTTAGCGAACTAATTAAAAATAAATAGTACACCAAACAATCTTTATGAAATTACAACTAACAATTTCTCTGTATCTTCATAGGACAAACTTTGAAGAGCTACCTTGAGAGCTTTCTTGCAATTTCCATAATTTAGGGAATAGATATTTGCTTTAGCATTTAGTCTGTTATAGAGTAGCGGTCCAAGGAAAAAATGAAATTTGGCTGTGAAAGCATGTCTTGTACTATTTGTGGGGCAAACAATATCTTTTCGTCTCTTTTTAGTAAATTCAGTGTTGTAGGGAAGGGCTGCGTGTTGTTTTAGTACAGTGCTCATTATGAATAGTTGTCGAACTGTTAGTACTTCACAAGATTTATAGAGCAGGTTAGTGGGAAAGAGGAAAGGACGGCAAGTTGATACCTTGAGAATCGCTCTTTGAGCTCTTTCGATGGTTAGCAATAGAGTTTTACATGCTCCACCCCATGAGGTAATGCAGTACGTCAACATTGACTGACATAGAGCAAAGTAAACTTGCCTGATTAGTGTTGGGTCAGCAATATATCGTAGCTTCTTGAATACGAATATCAGCTTACGAATTCTACTATTTAGAGCTTCCATATGTTGTTTAAATGTCAGGGTTTCATCAATTATAACACCCAAGTATTTAATTTTACCAGACTTATTAATTTTGGGACACATGAACGGGCAATCAGCAGGTACTGTACAACAATGAGCATACAACGTTGAAGGAATATTAGAAGTTTGTTTTCGCATCGAAAACTTTATATAATTTGTCTTGCCCGTATTTAGAGTTAGTGAGTTAAGCTGAAGCCATTTATTTACAACACTTCCGCCGTCTTGCGCGAGCTTGTAGACTTCATGTTCCGATTCAGCCGAAAAAATAAGGGCAGTGTCATGTAATGTCATCAGCGTAAGATATTATTGTGCCATGCTTTAGCTTTAGATTACAAAGGTCATTTATGTATATCAGAAACAAAGTGGGCCCTAAAATACTTCCTTGGGGAACACCAAAAGAAGTATTTTTTTGGTCTGCGCTGAGAACACTGCCAATCTTCACGCACTGAGTACGGTCTTCTAAGTAACTTTTGAAGAGTTTCAGCTGAATACCTCTTATGCCCACTGTCTCAAGCTTGCGCAAAAGAATAGGAATGGAAACTGTGTGGACTTTCAAAGAGGCCCCTGGGTTTGTGTCGCCATTTCTTCTCAGAGTGGTCAGATGGGAATTATGTCGGCTCCACCTAGCTTATTGAAGTGACAACTTCTTTAGGCGCGTTGAGCAATTTTGATCGGGGGAAATGTAACGCGTTCGCGTCACCTCGACACCGACACATGCTTATGCACAGTTAAGGCTCTTACAGACAGAGGCGATATCGCGTCGCGACGCGATATTGTCTGTAAGAGCCTTTAATCGGCAGTATGCGCACTGCCGACTTGCAATTTTTAGGGTTCCGTACCTCAAAAGGAAAAAACCGGCCAAGGGTGAGTCGGACTCGCGCACCGAGGGATTTTTATATAAACTTCTATCACATAGAATAATTTCAGATTTCTCTCTTTGCAAACCTCGGAGATAAGGGGGGGGGGGGGGGGACGGTAATTTTTTTACATTTTTCATCAAAAGTCGAAAACTATGCGGCCTAAAAAAAAAGAAAAAAAAAAAAGGTTGAGAATGTGCAAACAGAGCTATTTCATAATTATGATACCCCACTTTGATTTTTTAAGATCCCCTTTCAGTCCCTGTTGCAAGAAAAATATAAATATTTTCATTTCTTTCTTATTTGCAAGGGTAAACGTCATCTAAAACTGTTACAAATTTCAAGTTGATAGCATTAGTAGTTCTTGAGATATCCAGCTGTGACAGACAGACTGAGTCACACCTTAAAGTTTTCTTTTTACCATTTTGCTACGGAACCCTAATACGGCCATTTATGCGACATATTTTGATACTCGCAAGTAAATCAAAACCTATAGGGTACTTCCCGTTGACCTAGAATCATGAAATTTGGCAAGAAGCAAGGTCTCACAGCACAAGTAAAGGAAAAAGTCGGAAAATTGTTAATTTGTAATTTTACTACCTAAAAAAATGTTTTTTGGGATTACAAAATTATGTTAAGTGTGCTTTTGGGATAAATTCTTTTCAACTACGGAACCCTTCATAGTGCGTGGTCCGACACGCTCTTGGCCGGTTTTTTCTTTATGACGTGTAAAAGTGATTCCAATATGTCCTATTACAGAATAAACATGTCATGTAACAATCAACAGTTCTACGATACTTAGTGATAATTATGATAATATCGGAAGCCGGGGCATGACCCGCGGGGGTCATGAGACTCGGCTCATTCAGGCGAGGCCGGGAAAACGTTCAATATAAAGACTTGCTTCTTTTTCAATAGCCGAGGGTACCGCCGGAGCTGTCTGTGTGGGAACTTTTTAATTTTCCGGAGAGGAAAGTTCCGGGGTGATAATGTAGAGTACCGTATCTCCATTTAACAACTGCCGAAAATATTCCAAACCAAAAACAACACGACGACTTCACTCAGGTTACAGACTAATACAGATGGGACACTCCGCAGTGTAGGTATGTGGCTACAAGTACTCCCTGGGTCAACTCAGTGTGGGCCGCGCCGGCCGGGAGCACGTTAGTTCGATACTCACGCGCCGCGGCGTGACAGAACAACCCTACCGAGTCAGAAGGTGTAAGAGTTACGGATAGAAAGAGAGGCAGGTAATAAGCGTTGTGCGACCTGTATTGCACTTGTGTAAGCAAGAGCAAGAGCAAAGCGTAAAGAAGAGCAAGAGCAAGAGTCGCTTTTTAGGGTTCCGTACCAAAATGGTAAAAAAGGAACCCTTATGGTGTGACTCAGTCTGTCTGTCTGTCTGTCACAGCTTCATATCTCAGGAACTACTAGTGCTATCAACTTGAAATTTGGAATAGTTTTAGATGACGTTTACCCAACTATTTTGAAAATAAGAAGTAAGTAAAAATATTTATAATTTCTTTGCAACAGGGACTGAAAGGGGGTCTTAAAAATTCAAAGTGGGGCTACTAGGGCATATGGGGTATCATATGAAAGAGCGCTGTTTGCACATTCTCAAACTATTTTTTTATAGGCCGCATAGTTTTAGACTTTTGATGAAAAATGTAAAAAAAAAATACCGTTCCCCCCCCCTTATCTCCGAAGATTGCAAAGAGAAAAATCTGAAATTATTCTATGAGATAGAAGTTTATGTAAAGATTACAGGAAAAATAAAACGATGTATCTAAGTAGCATACTTTTTCAGAAATCGGAACGGAAACCTCGGTGCGCGAGTCCGACTCGCTCTTGACCGGTTTTATTTATATGATTTTGCGGAGTGTCCCATCTGTATTAATCTGTCCCCAGACAGAGAACCACTTGTTTTACTCCGCCTGACGTACAGAAGATACGATGCTTTGGCTAAAATACGGCACGCCGCGGCGTGCCGTATTTTTGCATGGCGAACTTTCAAATGTTAGCCAAACAATAGTATATTATGCAATTAGTGAATAAAGGACGGATTTAAAGCGAGGGCCATAGATGAATCACGAGCTAGTGAAGGATTCTAATGATTGAATCACGACCGTAGGGAGTGATTCATGATGATTGAATCACGAGCGTAGCGAGTGATTCAAGTGTTAGAATCCTGAGCGACGCGAGTGATTCATGGCCCTCGATATAAATCCGTTTTATTCAAGAGTTGCATACTATACTTTATACCATGACTACGAGAAAAAGAAAGATTTAAGTGAAAATAGACATATAATGAAGAAAAAGGAAAGTTAAATTGGCTTTGATGTAAACCAGCCATGATTTTTTGGGTAGCAAGTTTTCCACTATATCGGCCGCCCTCTCTGTTATAAACTCAGGTGTTAACACATCTTCATCACTAGAATGCATTTTTAATCGATTAGAACAACACTAAACAAACACAAAAATAAAGATTAAAGTAACACTAAACTTTGTGTTCGTACAACTTACAGTATTCAAAATAGCGCCAATTTACTAAAGACAGCAAAGAACATAAAATAGTTTTTATTCTAATGCTAAACTCCATGTCGAAAATGTCGACCAATCAAATTGAATTTAGAACACATCAGTATAGGTCGAATACAAAGATTACACTTACACTAGATATGGCAAGCCACGACCGAGCGTGCCCTGCATGTTCGACTGTTCGTACTAAAAAAAGTCTGTTAGCTCAGTGACGCTTAGCGATTGAAACAATTCTGTTTACTTTGTGCACATCACTAAATGGCTGGGGTGAAGTTATCGTACGTATAATAAAAAAGATGACACGTTCGGTTTTCATACTATCTAATAACATGCCGTATCTAGCCTAGGTACTCTAAATCTGTGGTCGAATACATTGGTGTGTTCCATTTTCAAACATCAAAACAGTGAGTAAAAGTGCTTTTTATTCACTGTTTTCAGTGAATAAAATAAGCTTTTTAGAGGGGGAATGGTATAAAGTATTTTTACTGTTACAATAGTATATTATGCAATTAGTGAATAAAGGACGGATTTAAAGCGAGGGCCATAGATGAATCACGAGCTAGTGAAGGATTCTAACGATTGAATCACGACCGTAGGGAGTGATTCACGATGATTGAATCACGAGCGTAGCGAGTGATTCAAGTGTTAGAATCCTGAGCGACGCGAGTGATTCATGGCCCTCGATATAAATCCGTTTTATTCAAGAGTTGCATACTATACTTTATACCATGACTACGAGAAAAAGAAATATTTAAGTGAACATAATAATATAATGAAGAAAAAGGAAAGTTAAATTGGCTTTGATGTAAACCAGCCGTGATTTTTTGAGTAGCAAGTTTTCTACTATATAGGCCGCCCTCTCTTTCATAAAGTCAGGTGTTAACACATCTTCATCACTAGAATGCATTTTTAATCGATTAGAACAACACTAAACAAACACAAAATTAAAGATTAAAGTAACACTAAACTTTGTGTTCGTACAACTTACAGTATTCAAAATAGCGCCAATTTACTAAGGACAGCAAAGAACACAAAACAGTTTTTCTTCTAATGCTAAACTCCTTGTCGAAAATGTCGACCAATCAAATTGAATTTAGAACACATCAATATAGGCCGAAACACAGATTACACTTACACTAGATACGGCAAGCCACGACCAAGCGTGCCCTGCATGTTCGACTGTTCGTACTAAAAAAAGTCTGTTAGCTCAGTGACGCTTAGCGATTGAAACAATTCTGTTTACGTTGAGCACATCACTAAATGGCTGGGGTGAAGTTATCGTAGGTATAAAAAAGATTACACGTTCGGTTTTCATACTATCTAATAACATGCCGTATCTAGCCTAGGTACACTAAATCTGTGGTCGAATACATTGGTGTGTTCCATTTTCAAACATCAAAACAGTGAGTAAAAGTGCTTTTTATTCACTGTTTTCAGTGAATAAAATAAGTTTTTTAGAGGGGGAATGGTATAAAATTTATTTTGCGTTGATAAATTTAACTTTTTTGGCCAGTTTTTGCATTGTGCGTGTGCATATGTATTGACATGGGTTTCAGTCCAAAATATGGAAAATTTGTTACGTTAAACTTCATATTATCTAAGGGTATGTAATGACGGGCACCCATCCACGTACCGACCGCGGCTAGCGTAGCAGCCATGCGGCTGTTATTATTTATCCAATTGGCCGGGGATCAAAGAAACCACTATAGACCGACGAGGTAAAAAACCAGTTTGCTCGTAAAATAATTCCGAAATAGAAATATTCAGTTTCGAATGCATAAATAGATCTAAGTTTGGGTCGCGACGATCTCTTGTACCTCGCGCTCGCGCCGCCGCTAACTTTTTCAATTACAGTCGTATCTGAAGTCAGACAATGCCTTGTCTGACTTCAGATACGACTGTAGCCAGCTGCTTACATTACTGGAGCTATAGAAGAAGGCGGCGAGCTGGACACTCATCGGCCAGAGTTCATTATGGAATCTTTCTTCATTTTAGGGTTCCGTACCTCAAAAGGGAAAAACGGAACCCATAAAGGATCACTCGTGTAGTCGTGTGTCTGTCTGTCCGTCTGTCACAGCCAATTTGCTCTGAATCTAATGGAACTAATCTAACTAATAAATAATTTAAAAGCCGATTATTTTTAAAAGAGTAACCATGGAGTTTGTTGCCGACTCTTCTCCGCAGGAAACGACCGATGGGAACCGAGCCCCCTTCTGACGAGTCAGAAGTGTCCGTGTCGCAATATTTACATTTTGATTTATTGCAATATGTGATACTTACCCAATGTCGTAATACTATAAAACAACTCGTGGCATACATCCTTCCTGAACACCTCTTACACATTTCCTACCCTATTTCCTTAAGCACAAAGTTCTAAATCCCATTTACATAAACATTTTCTCTATGCAGACGTCACACTTTCCTAATCGATTCTCTGAAAGTGCCTGTGGGTATAGAACTAGCCCAAGTATTTGAACTTTAGCCTTATAACTATAAAGCCCACATTTCCATGTACTCGTGTTTAAGTATTTAGGAACTTGACCGTGAATTCTGAACGTGGGAACATTATGTAAGTAATACCACAGATTAATACAGATGGGACACTCCGCAGTTTAGGTATGAAGCTACAAGTACGCGGCGGGCCCCGTCCGCGGGGCTAATTCAGTAGGTCAGAAGGTATAAGAGTTACGCGATAGAAAGAGAGGCAACTTGTAGTTGAATATAACTGTAGGTAATAAGCGTTGTGCGACCTGAATTGCACTTTATTGTGTCGTAGCAAGAGTCGCTTTTTATTTAAATATTTTGTCCCATCTGTATTCAATCTGCCTAGCCTTTTCCCAACTATGTTGGGGTCGGTTTCCAGTCTAACCGGATGCAGCTGAATACCAGTATTTTACATGGAGCGACTGCCTATCTGATCTCCACAACCCAGTACTGGGTAATACGATACCCCATGGTAAGACTGGTTGTCAGACTTTCGGGCTTCTGACGACTCGTAACGACTGTCAAAGATCCACGGATGACAGCCGGGACCAACGGCTTAACGTGCTTTCCGAGGCACGGAGGAGTCTCGGTATGTAAAGATGGTCACCCATCCAGGGACCAACCCCGGCAAGCGTAGCTTAACCAGTGTCCCATCTGTATTAATCTATGGGAATACAGAAGGTCTGCTCCGCACAAAGCCAGCTAACAGCTTGTAGGAATGAGTATCAACGACAGACCTTTGATTATTTATATGTCTAGATAGTGCCGAGGAGCTCGTGGCTGAGTAATAACAGCCGCACTGGTTAAGCTACGCTTCCGGGGTTGCTCCGTGGATGACCATCTTTACATACCAAGACTCCTCCGTGCCTCGGAAAGCACGTTAAGCCGTTGGTCCCGGCTGTCATTCGTGGATCTCTGTCAGTCGTTACGGGTCGTCAGAAGCCCGAAAGTCTGACAACTAGTCTTACGAAGGGGTATCGTATTACCCAGTAACTGGGTTGTGGAGGTCAGACAGGCAGTCGCTCCATGTAAAATACTGGTATTCAGCTGCATCCGGTTAGACTGGAAGCCGACCCCAACATAGTTAGTAAAAGGCTAGCCAGATTGATTGATAGTGTCGCGCTGCAAAAGAACTCAAACAAACAGGACAACTGTTGGACGCTCATTTTTCGACGAGTTCACAGCTTTGACTGTCCATATAGACATATTTTTAAGTTCGCAACAGTCATTGGACTGGTCGCGCCAATTAGAGACATTTAAATTAATTGGAGACGCAATTAGACCGCAGTCTTACCACTAATGACAGCAGACATGCAGTGACGCATCACAGATCATAGCTCCCAGTCAGCCGCTCTACACGCGCGGCTGAGGCTTCCGGGGGCGAGCTGTCCTAGGGAAGCGGCTCCGACATATGATGACGGCCGTCACGATAATCTGGCATTTTCAGTACACAGTCGTTATTGTGTGACCCTTCACCGCTTTTAGGAAGCCAAAGCTTGACACTTATATTGCCTAATTCATCATATCAGCCTATAATTGTTATTGCTGGGACACGGGCCTGCTCTCGGTGAGAGGGAGGGGTCTGTATAGGGATGTGATATTATACACAAAAAATCGATTATTAATCGATTATTTTGCCTAGTAATAAAATCGATTAAAAAATAATCGATTTTTGTAATTAAAATAATCGATTTTGTTAAAAAAATCGATATTTTACAATTTCCAAGTCAGTATTAGGTTCTATGATGATCAAAATACGATTTGTGACCATAAAAAGTATCCATTTACAATATTATAATCAATAAATTCATCAATACAACTCTGTAAGACCCAAGTAATCATATCGAATTCCTCAAATGTCAATATTTCATGAAATGTTATTCTATTTCATGAAATATTGACATTTGAGGAATAAACTAACTAATCAAGGTAAAGTTCATACATTGTTCCTAACAAATTACTAGGGCGTAAAGTGGCAAAAAGATTTTTTTCTTTTCTCCTTTCGCTGGAAAAAATGTACATAAGTAAATAAATTAATTAAAAGCCTGTGGGCAATGAATTTGCGAATAAAAGTTTTGGTAAACGCTTAGAAAGTACGGGTTCGCGGCACTTTACGGCCTCGCGCTCCTGACTAAAACGCTGGATGTTGCAGCCGTTGCGGGTGAAAAAAATCGACAGTGAAAAATAAAACGATTTTTTATTAATCGATTTTTTGTATTATATAAATCGATTATAATAATCGATTTTTAATGAAAAAAATTCGATTTTAATCGTTTTTTTCCATAATCGATTATTTTTTCACATCCCTATCTGTACTCCACCACGCGGGCCCAGTGCGGGTTGGTAGTTGTCACGCGTCTTCGCATTTTTGCTTTTAGGACATGCTGGTTTCCTCACGATGTTTTCCTTGACCGTTTTGAGAGCAGTGGTGATGAAATTATTTACACAAAGTAAAGCGCCTGCCGGGGTTCGAACCCACGACCTGTAACTCGATAAGTCGCGGCCGTTACCACTGGGCCACCGCTGCTCACCCTGGCTATATAATACTTAAATAAAACCGCGCTGTTGGATTTCCAACAATCCAACAGCGCGGTTTTATTTCGGCTGTCGCCTAGTGTTCAGTTCGTGAGAGCTGGTATGTGTAATGTACCGTGTGGAAAGGGGCCTGCAGTCCTTCCCTATAGAGTATAGAGCCACTGCACTGAGATTGTGTCGGAGATATCGATTGAGCTGTGCGGTGCTCCATGCCTGCCTAGCTGCCTGCGTGTTCGGGAGCGCTTCGCTGAAGATCCCGGATGATTAGAGCGGCCACCAAGCCCGATGCGTAATTTTAGAGCAAACGAACGATTTACAGTGGTGGCCCAGCGGTAACGGCCGCGACTTACGAGTTGTCGGTCGTAGGTTCGAACCCTGACTGGCGCTTTACTTTGTGTAAATCATTTCATCACCGCTCATTCATCGCTGCTCTCAAAACATTGTGAGGAAACAAACAACAAAAAAAATCAGAACCAAAAATATGAAGGCATATTATGACATCTACCAACCCGCACTGGGCCCGCGTGGTGGATTGCGGCCTACTGCCTCTCACAGAGAGGAGGCCGCAATCCCAGCAGTGGGAACATTATGTGCTGATTAAGATAAATTATTTACTGCATTACGAAAATGTTTACATTCCCGATGTCCACCACCTGTTTGGCCACCACTGGGGGACAACGAAACAACTTTTAAAAATAATTCCCGCTGTCCACCACTTCATGGTTAAAATAGGTCGAATCTATTCCAAAACCGAATCGGAACACCCCGACTTTACGTAGTCTTTTGGCTGCTACCCCTTGTATAAAAACCGGAGGCGCGAAGGGAGAGCAGCCCCCGCCCGCTGTAACACAGCATAGGCACCCGTGCGAGCCGCAGCGGCTGAGGCTGCAACAAGCCGACGCTGCGGAGGCGAGCACGGCTGTCTATGCTGTGTTACGTAAGGGCGCAGGGGCTGCACTTCCCGCAGCGCCGGAGACGATGCAGAAGCAACTATAAAGTGTTTTGAAGTTAGGTCTGACTGGTGGTGGTGACTGGTAGTCTGGTTGGTTAGGATTTGGTCTGTTAGGTGGACATCGGGAAAAATCGCGAAAATGGTTTTAGAAATAACAAGTGCAATTATTTGCACTTGAGCTACATCAAAACGAGTAATCTCTGTTGACTCTATCTGCCAGAATCTACTCAAGATGCAACTGATGTCCCTAATGCAGTAACACTAATAATATTAAGAAATCAGCATAATGCCTTCGTCTGCGTCAAGGTCGGAAATTATCCGACAACGTACTACCGAGATAAAAATCTTAAATGTTAATCCAGGTAAACTGTCTGTGTGCCAAATTTCATTCAAATTAGTTCATCCGTTGTTGCGTGATACATACTGTCACGTTATAATATTACTAGCTGTGCCCCGCGGTTTCACCCGCGTAGACCGTGATAAAAAGTAGCCTATGTGTTAATCCAGGGTATAAGCTATCTGCATAGCAAACTTTCATCCAAATCGGTCCAGCCGTTTGAGTGTGAAGAAGTAGCAAACACACACTCACACAATGACAAACATTCGCCTTTATAATATTAGTGTGATAGTAGGAGAAAAGTCTTAAAATATGTCGTGAATAAAGAAATAATCGCCGTCTCTACGTTTTAGTGCGAGTTCCTTACAGCATTACTACTAAACCTTTTGTCTCCGTGTGGTCTGGTTGGTCGATATTGTACTGTATTGAGTACACGGCACACTACCGCCGCTGGGTCTGCGACTCGAGTACCGTAATCCGTAACTTATAGGTCACCGCGTACGGTTCGGGACCACTCGGCAGTCGGGAGCTATCAAACCTTATGCTTGTTTTGTTAAAAGGTCAGCATTGATGTTCCCCAATTGAATGTACCATATATCCTTTTTACATATTTTTACCCGACTGCGCCAGAAGGAGGGTTATGTTTTTCGAGAGTATGTACCTATGTATGTATAATTGTTTGTCACGCTCTGCGGCCTGAACGGCTCGATGGATTTTAGCTCCAGAGGTGTCGTTAGATTCGTATTTACTGTGAGAGTGACACTGGGTATATCAAAATAAAAAAAAACAAAATGGCGGATTTTTGGCGCCAAATTATGTCTTAAATTTTTTTTTTTTTCTCAAAACCTGTCGAGTGGGGTATCAAAATAAAGCAAGTAAATAAAAACCCGACTGCGGGAAAAAATGAGTTAAAAAAAAGTAATTAAAAAAATTAAAACACCTGACTGGGGTAAAAGACCTGAAAAGCTAAAAACAAGCCCAATTTAAATTAAATAAAAGTTGGAAGCAGGCGGGACCCGTTTGTGTTTGAAAATATAAAAATGGAACGGGTCCCGCCTGCTTCCAACTTTTATTTAATTTAAATTGGGCTTGTTTGTAGCTTTTCAGTTTTTTTTAAACTTAAGTCTTAAGTTTTAATATATTCTATCTATCTATACATACATACTCTCGAAAAACAACCCTCCTTCTGGCGCAGTCGGGTAAAAAACTGAAAAGCTAAAACAAGCCCATTTTAAATTAAATAAATGTTGGAAGCAGGCGGCACCCGTTTAAAAATATAATAAAAATGGTATGGGTTCCTCCTACTTCTAACATTTAAAATGGTCTTGTTTTTTTAACTTAAGTTTTTTACCGCAGTCGGGTTTTTTAATTTTTATGTAAGAGGGTCATCATCTGTCTAGTCTTTTCCCATAACTATGTTGGGGTCGGCTTCCAGTCTAACCGGATGCTTCTGAGTACCAGTATTTATATATACAGTATATGGAGCTCCTGCCCGTCTGACCTCCACAACTCAGTTACTGGGTAACACGATACGCTTTGGTAAGACAGCTTGTCAGACTTTCGGGCTTCTGAAGTGACTACCCGGGCCGTAAAGACTGTCAAAGATCCATGAATGACAGCCGGGACCAACAGCTTAACGTGCTTTCCGAGGCACGGAGCAGTCTTGGTATGTAAAGATGGTCACCCATCCACGGAGCAACCGCGACATGAACGATCGAGCCGTGCGGCTGGTAAATATTTCCGGTTCTAGCTGTTCGCGCTACTGAGATTTATGCTTGTAATCGTAAACTGAATGTATTGATTGGTAGTCACTGCTCCTCACCGCATATTGACTTTGAGAAATTATGACTTACTGCTTTTGAACTGTTATTTCAAGGTTGCATAGGATTATTTACCTTCAAGACATTTTCCATTCGTGTGGTTTTAGTACCTACTACTATACTGTTGCATAGGATTATTTACCTTCAAGACATTTCCATTCGTGTGGTTTTAGTACCTACTACTATACTGTTGCATAGGATTATTTACCTTCAAGACATTTCCATTCGTGTGGTTTTAGTACCTACTACTATACTCTTGCATAGGATTATTTACCTTCAAGACATTTCCATTCGTGTGGTTTTAGTACCTACTACTATACTGTTGCATAGGATTATTTACCTTCAAGACATTTCCATTCGTGTGGTTTTAGTACCTACTACTATACTGTTGCATAGGATTATTTACCTTCAAGACATTTCCATTCGTGTGGTTTTAGTACCTACTACTATACTGTTGCATAGGATTATTTACCTTCAAGACATTTCCATTCGTGTGGTTTTAGTACCTACTACTATACTCTTGCATAGGATTATTTACCTTCAAGACATTTCCATTCGTGTGGTTTTAGTACCTACTACTATACTGTTGCATAGGATTATTTACCTTCAAGACATTTCCATTCGTGTGGTTTTAGTACCTACTACTATACTGTTGCATAGGATTATTTACCTTCAAGACATTTCCATTCGTGTGGTTTTAGTACCTACTACTATACTGTTGCATCTTGACGAGTATCTTGATTTAGTACCTACTACTATACTGTTGCATCTTGACGAGTATCTTGATTTAGTACCTACTACTATACTGTTGCATCTTGACGAGTATCTTGATTTAGTACCTACTACTATACTGTTGCATCTTGACGAGTATCTTGATTTAGTACCTACTACTATACTGTTGCATCTTGACGAGTATCTTGATTTAGTACCTACTACTATACTGTTGCATCTTGACGAGTATCTTGATTTAGTACCTACTACTATACTGTTGCATCTTGACGAGTATCTTGATTCAAGTGTTGCCTTTTATCACGTATACAATATTAGCTTTATTAGGGTTCCGTACCAAAATGGTCAAAAAGGAACCCTTATGGTGTGACTCAGTCTGTCTGTCACAGCTGGATATCTCAAGAACTACTAATACTATCAACTTGAAATTTGGAATAGTTTTAGATGACGTTTACCCAACTATTTTGCAAATAAGAAAGAAGTAAAAATATTTATATTTTTGTGTAAAAGGGACTGAAAGGAGGTCTTAAAAATTTAAAGTGGGGCTACTAGGGCATGTGGAGTATCATATGAAAGAACGCTGTTTGCACATTCTCAAACATTTTAATTTTTTTTAGGCCGCATAGTTTTCGACTGTTGATGAAAAATGTAAAAAAAAAATACCGGTCTCCCGCTTATCTCCGAAGTTTGCAAAGATAAAAATCTGAAACTATTCTATGTGATAGAAGTTTATGTAAAGATTACAGGAAAAATAGAACGATGTCTCTAAATAGCACACTTTTTCAGAAATCGGAACGGAACCCTCGGTGTGCGAGTCCGACTCGCTCTTGATCGGTTTTTTTATCATGTTCAGGGTCTCAGAGCGCAGGTCATTCCTCCTCCCACCTTTAAATCATGTCAGTGCTCACACAATAGCTCACAGTATGACGCGTGTGACGAACACATCAGCATTCAGTAGTCTGACCTTCAAATTATACAGTCACATACTTCGAGGATATGATCAGCATTGCGCACCAATTCTTTGTTCTGCTCAGTTTGGGGTCTAAAACATAAATAAATTAGTTCAAGACGACTTGGTAGGACAAATTGTGTGATAAATTGGACACTTGTGATTATTGTGGATGATTTAAAGCAGTTTTTTCGACCCTTTCTGCTGTCTCAAGTCTCTAATAATGTTTTATCGTGTAATTTGTTTACGGTGACGATTATTTTGAGCGCCAAAGTATGAGTACATACCTAGTTTCTTACACTCTCTCAGTCGACAGCGATCCGTTTGAAATTTTGCATATAAAGGGTTGTGATTCTGAATTCTGACTAAACTTTTTGTGAGAATTTGAACTAATCCGTCTATAGATTACATGTGTTTGAAGTACACAGGACAATCTATTACGAGATTAGTGTGTTAACAAATAGCAAGAGAGTACAATGTTCTTAGTGCCTTTCTTGTTTCCACCCGCTCCAAGTGAGTCTCGTGTCGGAAATTACTCGTCTTCATTTCCTTGAGTAGTTCATTGTGTATTGTGTCGTGCCGCCGGAGGAGACGAGCTCAATACCGGCCGGGACACGTGAGGTGTAGCCGCGACTTGCCTGGAAACTCCCACAATACCTGGGGACGCGAGGAGCAGGGACATGATGTATTCAAGGGAGGGACATGTATGCATAATTGTACTACAATAAGTAGGTACTGCTAAAGTTGCCTCAGCGAGGTTTTTTCTACTTGATGCAAGTTTCTTGCCTGTGGTTTACGGAGAATTTAAGCGAAAGCGTCGCTTTAGGACTGTTTAGATGATTCAAGTATTTGTTTGCTTCAAGTTACGGTATGACGTATGCTACAGGCAGATCACTCGCACTGAGTACATCAGGATTCACCGATTGCGGATGAATGTTATGAAGGAAGCCTTAAGCTTTACGTACTTGTGGCGAGCAGGTGTGGCTCCGTGTAGCACGCAGCTGTTTGCTGATGGACCTGGGGGCTTACATGAACTCTTACAGCAGGGCAGAAGTTGAACGTTTCCAGTGAGAGAGAGTGACGGTGCTATAGGTCGTATATAGCTCCGTCTCTCTTCTCACTGGAAACGTTCAACTTCTGCCCAGCTATGAGAGCTCACAGTAAGCCACCTGGTGTTCAGTGGGGCTGTTTTATGTTTTGCTGCTATCGTGAACTCTTTGTCCAAAGCTCATCACAAATCCCTCGCAACAGTTCCTCATTAGAATACACAACATACACGAGTTCAGTTGCTGTAGAACACAGCGCGAGCATTGCAGGTGACTCGGTCAAGGTCACGCCTCCCCCGCCCCCGCCCCGGCTCCGTCGCGAGGGGACTATGCGCGAAGGAGACTTGTCGTGAATTTGTGATCGCAGATATAGGGAGAAGAAGCTATACTATGACGTTAGGGCTGTTGTTAGTAAAAGTTAGGATCTTCCTGCAGCGCAGAGTCGTGTCGCAGCACTCTTGTGGTCCGTCACGAGTGCCTACATCTCATAATATAATTATGAACACAGACTTCAAGCACTTTATGTAAATATATTGAAGTTTTCCTCCAACGAGCGTGTTCCTCTAATATTAACAAGTTAGAAGCATAGAGCACATCAGCCAAACGTTGCCACTGCTGGCACTCGAGCTCCTCGCTGGGAGGGAGCGCAGTGCGGGTTGGTGCCACACGTCTTCGAATGTTTGGTTCTAGGACATGCCGGTTTCCTCACAATGTTTTCCATCATCATTTTGAGAACAGTGATGATGAAATAATCGATGACACAAAGCTAAGCGCCTGTCGGAGTTCGAACCCACCTACAACTCGTAACTGGGCCACCGAGTTAGAAGCGCTACACGCAAACCGCTGGATATTTTGCTATACTACTTTCCAACCCACTGAGATAAAGTTCTACATTAGTCCATAGACAGGGTGACAAGACTGACGCAACGGCTAATCCCTTGCGTTGAATGTATCTGCTGTTGGCGGCCCTCACATCCTCGCGTTGAATGTATCTGCTGTTGGCGGCCCTCACATCCCCGCGTTGAATGTATCTGCTGTTGGCGGCCCTCACATCCTCGCGTTGAATGTATCTGCTGTTGGCGGCCCTCACATCCTCGCGTTGAATGTATCTGCTGTTGGCGGCCCTCACATCCTCGCGTTGAATGTATCTGCTGTTGGCGGCCCTCACATCCTCGCGTTGAATGTATCTGCTGTTGGCGGCCCTCACATCCTCGCGTTGAATGTATCTGCTGTTGGCGGCCCTCACATCCTCGCAACTTGTACTTAAGGCGCGGTATTAGCTCAATATTCACAAAAATTGGTTTCTTGTATTGTCGATTATGACGTAACGCAATGAACTATCCGACGCAAAAAAATACAGTGGACATAGAAGGGTTTAAAGAAAATTTGAACCGAATAGAATAGTAAAAAATAGTTTGATATTCCTAATGAAAAATTTGGAAGTTGCTCGACAAAAATAAACTTTGGCGTCGAACATCTCTGTATTTTCAGCGATAAAGACATTCTTTTTTTTTAAGAATTTAATAGAATTAGCATTTTTTTAAATCTTTAAACCGGACAATTATTTAAAATATTGTGTATATTCTGAATAATATAAAAAAGACCCGGAAAATAAATGCACATTCGCAGCTTAGTCACACCTCGGCAACACAAATATTGTTTTAAATTTCCAGCCTTATTTCAAGCCAGCTGCTGCTGGCAATAGATTACGCGGTTGTGTGCCGTTTAAAATCGTAGTCAGTCCGCGCCTTAAGTATAACTTTGCAAAGACCAATACTGTAAGCACAAGAATAAAACAAATTGTGCTGTAAGTGCGCATCGGGTGACTCGGTCAAGGTCACGCCCCCCTCGCCCCCCCGCCCCCTCGCGCCCGTCGCGCTGCAGGGAGCTCTCGAACTGTTCGCTGGGTGCGGTCGCAGTGTTAGCGAGAAGGAAGATTTTGTGGACAATTCAGAAGCTATTTAAAACGTTTATTTTACGTCAAAACAGTGGTACCCAACTAATAAGGCGCGTCGTGAATGTTCGTTCGCACAGAAAAGAAAGTATGGCCCCGAAGATAAAACTTACAATCAACCTTAGATCACTATTATAAGGTTCATAATACACTGCAGCTGTTAGTTCCGTCTCACTCGCAAGTATGGCGGCTGACTAACATCATGGCAGGGGCTGCCGACCAATAGCGATACAGGAATAAGAAGCGCGGTGCGTGGAGCGTGCCGATTGGTCAATAGCATTTCTCGCGCTTTGAAAATTCATCTTCTGCGCAGGTACCTCGGTAAGCCATGTCAGTTGGGTACTACTGTACACTGCAGCAATGAACAGCAGAAAAAGAACTCATTCAATCTACCTAGCCTTTTCCCAGCTATGTTGGGGTCGGCTTCCAGTCTAACCGGATGCAGCTGAATACTAGTATGTTACATGGAGCTACTGCCTATCTGACCTCCACAACCCAGTAACTGGGTAATACGATACCCCTTGGTTGGTTGGTGGTTGTCAGACTTGCGGGCTTTTCTCTCTCAAAAGAACTCTCACAATGAAAGTGAAGTAAATGCTAATCAGAAGATCTAAGGCACTAGCTAGGTGTTCATTGTGAGAGTTCTTTTCTAATAATTACGACTTGCCATTCAAAAATTTCGACCACACAGAAATGGAACAGATGAGTTTAATAAAAAAAACCGGTCAAGAGCGAGTCGGACTCGCGCACCGAGGGTTCCGTTCCGATTCCTGGAAAAGTGTGCTATTTAGAGACATCGTTTTATTTTTCCTGTAATCTTTACATAAACTTCTATTATGTAGAATAATTTCAGATTTTTATCTTTGCAAACTTCGGAGATAAGGGGGGGGGAACAGTATTTTTTTTTACATTTTTCATCAAAAGTCAAAAACTATGCGGCATAAAAAAAATAAAAAAATGTTTGAGAATGTGCAAACAGCGCTCTTTCATATGATACGATATGATCATTTTGAATTTTTAAGACCCCCTTTCAGTCCCTGTTACAAAAAAAATATAAATATTTTTAATTCTTTCTTATTTGCAAAATAGTTGGGTAAACGTCATCTCAAACTGTTCTAAATTTCAAGTTGATAGCATTAGTAGTTCTTGAGATATCCAGCTGTGACAGACAGACAGACAGACAGACAGACAGACTGACAAACAGACAGACAGACAGACAGACTGAGTCACACCATAAGGATTCCTTTTTTACCATTTTGGTACGGAACCCTAAAAAAGGAATTTAAAAAAAACTAAAAAACCCGATTGCGGTAAAAGACATAAGTTAAAAAAAAAACTGAAAAGCTAAAAACCAGCCCATTTTAAATTAAATAAATGTTGGAAGCAGGCGGGACACGTTTGAGTTTGAAAATATAAGAAGTATAATATATAGTAGTAGTCCGTAGTATAGTCCATATAGAACTATTTAGTTCTTGAGATATCCAGTTGTGACAGACAGACAGACTGAGTCGCACCATAAGGGTTCCTTTTTACCATTTTGGTACCCTAAAAACAAACGACTTCCAAAAAAACACTACAAATTGAAAAAATAACTTTAATTTCGCAAGTTGATGTCTTTGGTTTTTGTACGACTTCCGACATTAAACTTATTTTCCACTTTGTAATGTTTTTTTTTTCCAAGTCGGTTGTATTTTTATGTAAAAAAGTTTTATAGAACAATTTGGAAGTGAAGCTAAAGATTTAAGAATGTCTTGTTTACTCTGGCAGGGTCTGTAATGGCCGCGCTGTCGTTGGACCGATTTAGATAAATCTGTTTGTTTGTGTTAGATTGTTGGCGCGTCTCTATACAATATCCAGTATCGTATCCAATCTGTTTCCGAAACGCCTTGCTTATTATCGTAATTATTAACGGCCCACGCACCAATGCGTGCCACTAAACGCTCGTGCACACGAGACGGTTTTAACACGGTCCGGTTTTTTTGCCGGCGCCGGGTAGAAACCGTCCGAGCCTGCACACTAGACGGTTTGTACACGACCCGGTTTCATGAAGGTGCCGCCTTCATTCGCTCTTTTTATTCTGTGAATTGTGGATGTACAAAATGTTGAGTGTTAAAAAGAGAAAATGTATTATTGCGTGGTACATGTTTAAAAAGCTAAAAAAGACGACAAAAAAATACAAAGACGATATTGGGTACATTCCATGCTAACAGAAAGAGAAGATTATGGTGCATTTCATACGCTCATCTAGAAGCAACTAATGAAACATGACGAGAAATTTGAGAACTACTTTCGAATGAAAAAAGAAACAGTTAACAAAATGTTACATATGTCTTGTGCCACAACACGGGCCTCTCTTCTACCAAATTAATTAATAATTCGTGGTTGAACTCCATAATATTGCGGTTCGCGCAGGTAGTCGGCACGCGCCGGGCACGTGTACTTACTAGGGCATGCAAACCGGATACCCGGATAACCGTAAAAACCGGATAACCGACTGATTTGAAACCCGGGTTTTTTTGGATAACAAAACCGGGGTTTTCGGTTTTTTCGGTTATGTTTCTCCTATTGTATTGATTTAATAATACTTTAATTTTCCCAAACAAAATAGGTATTTTTGTCACTGACAAACGTGTACAGGGGGTTTACTATGAGCTCTTATAGCAGGGCAGAAGTTGAACGTTTCCAGTGAGAGAGAGTGCTATCGGTCGTATATAGCTGCGTATCTCTCTCTCTCACTTTAAACGATTAACTTCTGCCCTGCTATAAGAACTTGATTTAGAAACGAAAATCAGGGTGAAAATGGCACTTTACGACGGTGGAGGAAAAATGGGAGAGCACTTTAGTATATAAAACTTTGAAATCTATACCTCCAACAAGTGTGGAATCAGAGAGAGCCTTTTCATCAGCGGGTCTCAAGTGTAATAAAATCCGTAGTACTCTAAATGAGGACTCCCTTGATGCACTTGTATCCTTACGGTCATTCTATCAAAGTAAAAAATAGTAATTTGGTTTAGCTGTGTAACTTTAATTTTGAATTTTTAATGTATAGAAATCTATAAGAATGACTGATTTATTTTGTTTTGGTAAATTAGGAATAAATAATTATTTTGATCGCATTGTACCTACTGTTAATTTTGCCTGTTTGTATTTTATGATAGTTAAATTGTTACCTATTTAGTATTTTGTGATTTTAGACCTTTGTGTACTTACCAAATGTTTTTACTAATTTTGTATGTTAGGTATCTTAAGTTTTGAAGAATATATTTTTTTCCTAAATAATAAGCTTTATTCCATATTATGTATAAAGATAACAAACTTTTTGTATTGTTACTTAGTAGTTGTAGCTTATTTCAGTCATAACAAATGCTCATTAATATAAAAATAAGTTAAACAAACGTAAAAAATACATATTTTGATTAGACTTCAGCATTTTCATTGCTTTACACATAATAGGTCTTTACCTATGAAATTGCCGTTTTGTATGAAAAAATTTAAACGAATTTTTTTCATGTATTTTTTATTTGTATTAATCGAATTAATCACCCATGCAATCAATGCATCTTTGCCAACGCAGTGGCAGTTTATTGATGCCCTTCTTAAATAAATCAGCTGGTCGGGAGGCAACAAATTCTTCAAAGGCATTTTGTACTGCCTCTCGGGTATTGAATTTTTTTCCCGCCAAGAAGTTATCCAAATTCTGGAAAAAGTAGTAGTCTGTAGGCGCAAGGTCTGGTGAGTAGGGCGGATGACGGAGAGCTTCCAACCCCAGTTCTTGTAACTTGGAGACCGTCTGCTGTGCAGTATGAGGTCGCGCGTTGTCGTGCAGGAGCAGCGGAGACGAGCGATTGACCAATGCTGGTTGGAGATGTGCCAGCTTCTCCATCATTGTGTTCAGTTCTTCACAGTACACATCTGCAGTAATGCTCACCTCGTTTGGTAAGAAGCTGTGATGAATCACACCGGCGCTAGACCACCAAACAGTGACCATCACTTTTCTAGGG
Source organism: Cosmia trapezina (assembly GCA_905163495.3). NCBI lineage: Eukaryota > Metazoa > Arthropoda > Insecta > Lepidoptera > Noctuidae > Cosmia > Cosmia trapezina. Next base: position 201,785 of record LR991046.1, read on the forward strand.
GTAAGTTTTCGTTTAGGGCATTGTTTAGGTGCTGAACCAGGATCCAACCAACTTGCTGAGCGCTTGCGGTTATCAAACAGAATCCATTTTTCATCGCAGGTAACAATGCGGTTCAAAATTCCTTCATTTGTGTGTCTGTTGAGCAGTGCAAGGCACGTCTCGACGCGTACTTCGCGCTGGCGATCATTGAGTTCGTGGGACACCCATTTGTCAAGCTTTTTTACCTTGCCAATTTGACGCAAATGGACCAATATTGTTTTGACGCTAACGTCGAAAGCTGCTGCTAATTCAGCCGTAGATTGTGTATCATCAGCTTCCACAATCGCCTTTAATTCGTAATTGTCGACCAAAGTCTTCGGACGACCGCGAGGTTCGTTTTTCAGGTCAAAATTTCCAGAACGGAAGCGAGCAAACCAATAACAGGTGGTGCGTTGGTTTGTAGTGTTAGCTCCGTAAACGTCGTTGATGTTGCGTGCCGCTTGTGCCGCGTTGCTGCCACGACGGTACTCATATTCCATAATTACTCGAATTTTTAACGTATCCATGATGACGAAAAAGATTGAAATGCGATGAAAATGTAACACTAATCAATAAACAAATGACTACTTTTGGAAAACAAAATCCATGTTTTTAAAATAAAATTAATTTGAAATTAGAATTCTTAGCCAAACAAAAATTATTTTGATTTGAAATGGCCAGTACTGCAGAACGGCAATTTCATAGGTAAAGACCTAATATTTTTCATTTCTTTAATAAAATTTATAAAAAAAACCGAAAAAACCGATTTATCCGGTTTCACCGGTTTTGTAAACAAAAAACCCGAAAAAAGCGGTTTTTTAAAACAGCCCGGTTTTTGCATGCCCTAGTACTTACATGCGCTCAAGCTCAAACACCGAGCGAGCACCGTGCCCGGTAGCGCAGTGAGCGGGGCGCTAGTGACGACCGGACGTACACCCGGTTTGACGCCGGCGAAAAACCGTCTCGTGGGCAGGAGCGCTAAAGATGAGACTTGACACACCACGTGGTTTGACTTGCGCAGTACACGACTTTAGCGGTGTAAGGTCCTCGCGCGGGACGTCATCGGGGCGAAGAGAGCGCGGGAGGCGCGGTCAAGTCTCACCTTTCGTGGCGCGTGTTGTACAAGTACATCTGTAACTGTAAGCTGCATCGACGTGTTTGGGGCGACTTCACTACATAGTATAAAACAAAGTCGCTTCCCGCTGTCCGTCTGTCCCTATGTATGTTTAGATCTTTAAAACTACGCAACGGATTTTGATGCGTTTTTTTTTAATAGATAGGATGATTCAAGAGGAAGGTTTATATGTATAATAACCGTGGGCGAAGCCGCGGGCAACAACTAGTATATTATATATCATTGCAATTTTTGCTGAGTGTCTGAAGTGAGAACACGTTCAGGCGCACTTTGCGCTCTTTCTGAGCAGTGACCAACTGGACCGTCACGCTCGGCTCGGTGGCACGCTCTTAGGCCTCTCACCTATGAACAGTGAAGCAAAGCGCTTACTGTAGCCGCATGGGGCCGCAGTACTACGCATTTTCATACAGAAAAGTATAAGCCTACCCCTCTTACAAATAAAACACGGAATAAAGTTATATCAGGAATAACCATACATTTTCATAGGTTTAAACTTGGAATAACTTTATTCTGTGTTTATTAGTAAGACGGTGTGTGTTAATCCAGGATATAACCTATTTACGTACCAAATTTCATCCAAATCGGTCCAGCCGTTCGAGCGTAAAGAAGTAACAAACATACAAACACACATTCACAAACATTCGCCTTTATAATATTTGTGTGATGTATGTGTGTGCACGCGCGGCCCGCCATGCGGCAGCTTTTAAAGTGAAGTATTTAATGCAAACTTTCCGTCAGAAAAAAGGAAAACCGGTAACTCGCTTCAATCGGTAACTCGCTCATCGTCATCAGGTCTGCCGAACTGCCCCCAACTATGGCGGGGTCGGCTTCCACTCTAATTCTGAGTACCAGTATATTTTACATGGAGCGACTGCCTATCTGACGTCCACAACCCAGTTACTGGGTACCCCTACCATATTGCCCATTGGCAAGACTGCTTATCAGATTTTTGGGCTTGAGGCTGACGACCCATAACGACTGACAGCCGGACCGACAGATTAACGTGCTTTCCGAGGCACGGAGTGGTCTCCTTATGTAAAGATGGTTGGATGGATCCACGGAGCGACCTCGGCAAGGGCTACTTATCCTCGAAGCTCGACCTGCGGGCTGCGGCTGTTATTATTTAGCTTGAGCGGTAAGCGATAAGGTGATCTTTTTCGCGCACTGGATTTTCAACGCTCTACTTAGCGCCGAGAGTTGAAAATCCAACTGTGTGTTTTTTTCGACACGCCGGGATGCACTCTGTTGGATTCTTGAAACTCTGCTCAACACCGAGAGTTGAAAATCCCGCCGCGATATTTTTACGTCCGTGCGACCGGCGGCTAACTCGCTTGCAGCGAGGCCGTACCCTGCGGGGGGAGCTTTGTGGCGGTGTGCTGATTGCGTTAGCTCCCCCGGTGTGGCTGACACTGGCTTGGCCACCATCAGGGATTTTACTTTTGATAACACAAAGATTTAGTCGTTAATTAGTCGAAATTTGTCGCCAAATATCAGAATTTGTCGGTCACTGGTTCAAAGTTATAAGGGGTCATTGGTGGCCGATCTGGAGAGAGTCTCCCCAGCTTGGCCACCTTTATATCTCAAAAACTAGGGCACCTAGCGAAGATCTGTTTTCTCCCAGATTTAGTCGCTAATTAGTCGAAATTAGTCGCCAAGTCACAGATTTAGTCGGGTCTTAGTTTAGAAGATATAATGAGTTTAATTTTTAAGTATAGACCAAGAGCTAGATTGAAGAGTTTACGATAAAATCTTTGATCTAGCTCTTGGTCTATACTTAAAAATTGAACTCATTGTATTTTCTAAACTAAGACCCGACTAAATCTGTGACTTGGCGACTAATTTCGACTAATTAGCGACTAAATCTTTGTGTCTTTGTGGCTTGGCCACCATCAGGGATTTTACTTTTGATAAAAAGTAAAATCCCTGATGGTGGCCAAGCCAGTGTCAGCCACACGCTCCCCCGGGCAGCGCGGGCAGTCGGGCACCACTGCCAGGGCCAGCAGTTCTGCTGCAGCTGCCGGCGTCACGAGCCAGCGGCTGTGCGCAGTCACACGTACGGTGCGGCTCATCTAGCTGAAGCTTCGCATTCGATCAAGTAAAGGAACACTTTCGCGACTTGTACGCAAGCGACAAGTCGCTCAGTGTGCGGTGGCAGCAAGGTGCACTGTATGCTGTGGGGGTTAGTGGAGCGATGTCGGCATAATTAACACGGCGCCAATACGTGTAATTAGTGCTAAGCAGCGCGCTGCCTTCTGGAACTGTTTAGCGTGGACACATTGCAGCTGCGGTTGCTCACACGTGTGGCGGCGCACGAGTCTGCTTTGTAGGGTTCCGTACCAAAATGTTAAAAAGGAACCCTTATGGTGTGACTCAGTCTGTCTGTCACAGCTGGATATCTCAAGAACTACTAATGCTAGCACCTTGATATTTGGAACAGTTTTAGATGACATTTCCCCAACTATTTTGCAAATAAGAAAGAAACAAAAATACCTATGTTTTGTTGCAACGGGTACTGAAAGCGGGTCTTAAGGTTGATGCGCCAGGGTAGCGCGAAATTCAAAATTTCTTACGTTTTTTGCAATTTGCAGGTCAGTGTGAGCTTGTATGTTGATTAAAATATGATTCGCGGCCGTAGCTAATATGGCTTTATAGAATTATAATCATTAGAATCGGCAATACGACTCCATAAGTTAGAATTGACTTCAAACCTCATGATTTCATGAAATCGCTAGATTTGAGGTCAATTCTAAACTTATGGAGTTGTATTGCTGATTCTAATGATTATACTCGTTCTCATGATTCAGAAATCATGAGACAAAAATTACATATAAATGATGGTACGGAACCCTCGGTGCGCGAGTCCGACTCGCTCTTTTTTTAAAATTACTTAGCTACTTTTTATTTCGTAATTTTTAGTTTTAAGTAAAAACTTAAATATTTGCTTGTAATAAGTAGTTAATAGTTAGTTCGTATCAATAAACAAAGCTTCTCACACGTATTAGGCCTTAGCTAACTACTGAACGGATTTTGATGAATGTTACACTATTCCGTAAGTTAAAGTAAATGTAATCCCGTAAAAAAAATAGTCATAATCCTATTAATAGTTTCGGACAAATGCGTGGACAACCATACAAACTATACATAAAATACCTACCACCTATACCTATAAAAATTTTGTAAGTATATTGGTTTGGGAGCCATAATAGATTATTATAATGTGAATATATTTCAGTTTCAATAACATTACATACGTGACGAATTGATAACCTCCTATTTTGAAGTCGGTTAAAAAAAAATTCAGTGGTTTCAAAGTCAACCATATTCCTGATGGCGGCTCAGCGGTTTATTGAAATAACTATTGGTTGTGAGCAGTGGGCTGCAGGTTGCAGGTTGTGAGCAGTGGGCTGCAGGTAGCAGGTTGTGAGCAGTGGGCTGCAGGTGGCAGGTTGCGTTTAGTCCACTCTCGGCCCCTCGACCCCTAAATAACTATTGGTTGTGAGCAGTGGGCTGCAGGTGGCAGGTTGCGTTTAGTCCACTCTCGGCCCCTCGACCCCTAAAAAAAGATTTGTTTATTTGTTTCCTCTCAACCTCTAAACATAGTTCACACTCGACCCCCAGGGGGCGAGACTGAATTTTCATACCAACTTTCGACCCCTAGTTCGGTAAGTACCTAAAATATTTTGGTACAGTAAGCTACAGGAAGCAAAATTCAGGAATTGATATTAAAAAAAATATATATTGAGGGTATTTTATTGAAATAGTATGCAACTATAGGGTAGACTGATGATTTATCATCGGAACTGACTGTACTCTGGGGGTTGAGAGGAAACTAAAACTTGCCTGGAAAATAAAATCCACTCTCGACCCCCCCGGGGTCGAGAATAAACTATATTTAGGGGTCCAGTGGACACATTATTTATTGGAGGTCGAGGGGCCGAGAGTGGACTAAACGTCACGTTGCAGGGCGTGCTCAGCGTGCTCAGCGCGGAGTTCTCAGAAGGCGATCACTTTAATTGGGAGCTATTTTGATCCGGCAATTGTTTCAGTTCTATTTCTATAAGTGGGGGCTTTGACCGGCTGTGACTGCGCCCGCGACCAATTATTGAGATTCTCTTCAACTTCAAAGTACAGCGCTCCAGCTGAGAAGCAAGCAACATGCGATCGATTGCTCGGCGTTCTCAGTCCTTCAGTCAATCTAGATATTAAAGTTATTTCCTATTTAGTCAAGTACCTGATCCTGTTGGCGCCTATACAGTCCTCCCGTACAGCTATTAACACTGTCATTTGAAAACAATGTAAAAGCCATAGATTTAGACTAGGCTAGATACCACAAGCCATCCGACCAAACGTGCCCCGCATGTTTGTGCTGTGCACAAACTTGACGCGCTACTACTTTAGTTTGTGTTCGATCGCGCCAGTGGCGAGTTGTGTCGTCGAGGATATAAAAAAGTCTGTTAGCTCAGTGACGCTTAGTGATCTGTTTACGTTGAGCACATCACTAAATGGCTGGGGTGAAGTTATCGTAGGTATAATAAAAAACCGGTCAAGAGCGAGTCGGACTCGCGCACCGAGGGTTCCGTTCCGATTTCTGAAAAAGTGTGCTATTTAGAGACATCGTTTTTAGGGTTCCGTACCAAAATGGTAAAAAAGGAACCCTTATGGTGTGACTAAGTCTGTCTGTCTGTCACAGCTGGATATCTCGAGAACCATTTTACATTTATTTAATTATTATTATTATTATTTTTTTTTTTTTCATTTTGGTATTTTTTTTACATTTTTTTAAGGCCTAAAAAAATAAAAAAATGTTTAAGAATGTGCAAACAGCGCTCTTTCATATGATACCCTACATGCCCTAGTAGCCCCAATTTGAATTTTTAAGCCCCCTTTCAGTACCTGTTACAAAACAAATATAAATATTTTTATTTCTTTCTTAATTGTAGTTGGGTAAACGTCATATAAAATCTGAAATTTAAAAAAGAATTAATTAATTTAATTTTAAAATCATTTTTATACCCTACCGTGATGTTAAATAGCCAAAGCCTTCCTCAAGAACTGGGCTATCCAATGCAAAGAGTTTTTCAAATCCGACTGGTAGTTCCAGAGATTAGCGCGTTAAAAGGTTGAAACATACAAACAAACTCTTCAGCTTTTTATTATACGGGATGAAATTTAAAACATGTTCTAAATCGAAATGGGAGATTGTACTCATCATTATGAACAACTTTTACTATGGACCAAACCTGAAATCGCGACAAAAAAATCAACTGTTCAGTACATTTATGTTCGCATAATTCGTCAAAATGTACTGAACAGATGATTTTTTTTTCGCGATTTCAGGTTTGGCCCCATAGTAAAAGTTGTTTATAATGATGAGTACAATGACCCCTTAAGAGGATAACGGTGATTAAAATTACACCCAGTATAACACTAAAAAAACACACACACACACACACACACACACACACACACACACACACACAACACACACACACACACTAAAATAATTTTTCAATTCGAATCAGTAGTTCCTGAGATTAGCGCGTTACAAACAAACTCTTTATAATATTAGTAAACGCGCAATATCCCCACAGTCGTTTTACGAACTTGCTCAGCTAGTTTTTACCAACTCAAACAAAATAAGTTTCGTTTCGAAATGACGCCATTACACTAACACATCTCCGGTGACAAGTTTATTGAATTTGTGAGCTTCAGGCTAGCTCGCTCTCTTATTACAGTTTCAGACTTAGATAATATACATCTAGATCGAGCCACCGCGTGGCCGGTCATGAGACAGCAATATAATACTTTTTCTTGGTTATGTGGTACGAGAAATGAAGTTTAACGTAAGAAATCTTCCATATTTTGGACTGAAACCCATGTCAATACATTCGCACAATGCAAAAACTATCCAAAAAAGTTAAATTAATCGACGCAAGATAAATTTTGTAACAGTGAAAGCACTTTGTTTGGTTAACATTCAAAAGTTCGCCAAGCAAAAATACGGCACGCCGTAAGAGACAGAAGATTCGATGCTTTGTCTCAATTTTCCTATTTATTTCGTATTAAATGTGCCTCACTTCCACGCAACCACCACTTCCACTGTAATCATGGCATCGTCTAGAGGTTCAATGACATTGGTTTCAGATGTCATTCAGTCTAATAAAGCATCTACAAGTCTGATTTTTAATTCGACGGAATGGGGAGCCACTCGCAAAGCTGTTTGTAGATGGCGCTCTGAACGACTGTACATTGTTTTACAAACAAATCCATACAATTTGACAATCGTTCGTTATGTCAAATCAATGACAAAAGGACAGTCGATCACGTGCCACCTAGCGTGATAAAAAGTTAGTTTTCCTCCCCATTGACAGCTGTAATCTTTTGACACTTCAGATATTCTAAACCTTCAAAAACTATGAAAGAGAATGAGATCAAGTAAACTATCATCAATGATTTGATATTAGAATATCTGATTACCTACCATTTTAAAATTATCCGTCCATTTTTAAGTTTTAGATTTTCTAATTGAAACCTTAAATTCAAGAAAGATTTTTTTTTTATTTCGCTTAAATGCGTTCCGTTTTTAGTAGGACCGTTTTATTATTGGCAACAACCTCTGAAGTGTCAGAATTCCGTCGAAATAAAAATCTGTCGGACTGTAGAGTCGCTGCTATAAGACGCAGATCTGTCGTAGCGAGAGCGTGCGACTAGTCGGCGAACTGTTGCGGTCGCGTGTCGCATAGTGAGCGCCAAGTCTTAATCGCCTCGACAGTGCTCCCGCGCCCACAACCACACAATATCAATCAAATTGTTTGAAGGTTTCTTTTGTTTTCATTGTCTTTGATCGATTGGTGAATTGATGACATTCACCGCGCCTGCTCTCAGCACGGCGAAGGAAACCATCGTCGCGAGGAAGCCGGCGTGTCCTACAACTAGGGCTGCTGGGAGCCAGGATAAAAACTTCAAAACACCCGGACATTTGGGTGAAATAAAGTTTTTCCCCGGATTCCCTGGAAAAAATATTACAATACAAGAATAAAGTTTAAAAAACTGTAACCCGACCACCGAAAAATAAAATTGATCTAAAAAGTTCAAAATATTTAGTTACCTAAACAATACTGACATAGGTATAAACATATTTGTAATGTGCTCGTCAAGACCTTTCTTTTGATACCAAATATGTCATGATTATCTCAATTTAATCTTTTTCGAGGTCAGAAATTTACGAGTAAAGTCCACCATATTAAATTTAGGAAGAATTTATATAGCCTATGTCACCCGGACTATTATTACGAATCTATCGATACCTCATTCATCAAAATCGGTTCAGTAATTTAGGCGGTGGAACACACGTAAATACATACATACTTATATACTTACATACATACATAGACTGCCAAAATCATAACCCTTCCTTTTGGCTTCGCCGCAGTCGGGTAACAATAGAAACGTTGCAAGTTACTTAACATATTTTTTATTTATTTATAAAAAATCAAGTTAAACTTAAACCTCATGTATTCTGTAACAAACATAATTAGGAACTCTTTTTTTTTATCTCTTCTTATTTTTCAGCGTGCCCAATGTTTGATAAAATATCTTCTAGGGTGGGGGGGGGGGGTCGCGCACGGCACGTCACGAGTGCACGTGTATAATTGCCGCACCGAATTTTTTGCTGTAATTTATTGCAAATCATTTCATTGTATCAAGACATAAAAAGTGTCGGACACTTTTTAAAAACCCCGACCGGACGCTCCCCGGATACCCTCCATACTAGTAGAAATCCGGGGAAGCCCGGACGAATGACAAAAATACCTAGAACCCCAACCCGCACTCCCTCTCAGCGAGAGGAGGCCTGTGTCCCAGTAGTGGGAACGTTCGTTGTAGACTGCTGATGGGCACAAGAACGACATTGTACTCTGCTGTGGGTCATTAGTTGGTTGCGGCTCCCGCGCCCGGGGACTGCTGTGCCGCCGCAGACAGCTCATTATGCTCATTTGTCGCCCAGCGACGCATCCCCCCGCCACCATTAGTGCGGGCACTCCCCTCGGACATCTAGTAAGTACTTAGCGGAGTATTGCTGCGTACACTAAGTAGAACGTCATTTCAGCTTAGACGAGCTACTTAGACAAATACCACGTGTACGGTCTCAGCGCCGCACATTTTTCTGCTTACTCTGTAACCTACTTTAGGCCAACGATGCGCGTCATAATTTAGCATTATAAAATAACATGACTAACGAATTTACATATAGTGAACTTATAACTGAGTAGCTATCAACAACTGAGAGAAATAATCGCCTTCCACTCTAGAACTGTTACTTACTCCTAACTTACATAAACTTAACTATTAGTGCATCTTGGTGGAACGTGTTTCTCTATACAACTGAACTTCAAATCTTCACGACAAATCGTCGTACGGAGTTAACTACTACAACCCGTACGTGGGTCGATCTCCAAAACGGGCGTATTCGTGTGATCGCTCTGGTGCTTTTCAGATATTGATATTTAATGGTAATTATGTATCTGATTAAAAAGAATGATGTTCAAATAGTACATTTTTACTATCGGCCTTCAATTTACACAAACAATTATGGAAATATTTAAGTTGAAAAAATTTCGCGACCAGAGCAATCATAATTGGTGACAGAGCGATCATAAATGGTGAAATCAGTGAAACAAAAAAAATAATATTGATAAAATATTATTTATTTAGCCGTTTTCAGTCATATTCAGTGTACTTGTAACGAGATTATATGTAAGAGAAATGTATTATTTTAGAAAAGGTCACACACAGGTACATTTTCAATTAATGCTATCTCTGTACGATAGCTAGAAGTTACTCCCGCCCAAAACATAACGGACCTTCCACCATAAGGGGTGATTTCTTCAAAACACACGTCGGCATAGCGTTCCCCTGGTCTTCGTAATACTCGCCGACGTCGGTCTTCACCATTTAGACAAATTCGAGCCTCATCGGAGAAGAGTACGCTACACCAGTTACCTAGTGTCCAAGATAGACAATTTCTAGTGAACCTCAGTCGAGCAATCCGGTGCTCCTGGAGTAACTTTGGGGCCCGTGGTGGTTGTCGAATGCGTATATCAAGCGCTAAAAACCTCCTCCTCACTATCCATAGCCTAAATTGTGCTCCTCGTACCTCTTCAAGTTTCTTTTGAGGTCTATGTTTGCTTTTGAGGTGTATGTTTGTTTTGAATTTGCGGTTCCTCAGTGCCTGAGTCACTAGAAAGCGGTCGTCTCGTGGTTGTGTGCAACGTTTCCACCCAGAACTTTGCCAATTTTTTCCTAAGACGTTTTTCTTCAATAGATAATTTATTTCGAGGCATGATTTCAATCTGCAACAATAGTTGCCATTAAATTTTAGAGAAGAAAGGGTTACAGTTGTGGTTAGCTAAATGTCAATATAATAATATCATCAAGGTAAAATACGTCAAAATCTGTTTATGGGTTTAGGTTACCCAAAGAAACCCAGGAAAGGTTATAAATTAAAGGTTACATGCATAGTTCATTGTTTGTCATTGTTACAGTCCGGTACTACTACTTAAAATAGATTTATAACGTACAATTAATGCAAAATATCATCGCTCTGGTCTTTTTGGACAGAGCAGTCACAGCCATAGCGATCAGAAAAAGTCACAAAATCATAAATGTAGCCGAATTTAAAAGCAGTAGAAAGTTGTGATTACGTCTCATAAAAAGCATCATAACGATCACTTAATTCACATAACAAACACATTCACAAGCTTACTATTTAATTTAAATAACGTGCCATAGCAATCATAAAATTCGAGAACCAAATCCAGAGCAATCATAAACTTACCTTCGTAATGTTGGAAAGCGGGAACGTGGCACACAGGTATCCTCTTCGGCGGTTAGACCACTGCTGGCGTTGCCCCGCGGTATCGGAATAGAGTGTCTATAACGCGTAACTAGGGATGAGCGCGATGTTTTACCTCAGCGCAGAGCGATGAGATAAAATGCCCGGTCACGATTTTAAATTCAAATTGTGGCAAAAGTATTGTTAATATAACTAAAAATATTTTATTACTGTGAAGATTAACTATTTGTTATGTAATCTAAATAAGTTGTTTCATATGAACCTTCTCATTAAAAAGTTAAGGAATATTTTTTTCATTCAATCGGGAGTTGGGTCAACCCAGAGCGATCAGGATTTTAAGGTTTAAGATTTTTTTTAAAATATTTAAAATGAACTTTTTCATAATATTAGCCTTGTATCACGTAGATTAGACACCGAACTGTATATAAAAAAATATTTTGAAAACGTTTTTCGATTTTAAAATGGGTTTATCCAGCCCGACACGAAAAAAAATGCCTATGGAGATCGACCCACGTACACCAGGCATGTTGGTTGACTTGCCGAGCCCGGTCCGGCATGGGCAGCCCACATATTAACAAAAGAAAATATGTTAATGAGTGCCACTTGACTAGATAGGTAATAAAACTAATAATTAATTACATCATGCAAAATAGAAATTATAATTGATTGCTTGGCAACAGAGTAATAACGAACACAAAAAAAAACAAATAAATAAATAATATAGTTTAGACTAGCTCACATTCCTATTATCATTATTGGTTTATAAATATATTAATGTTAAGTATGGTTAAGAAAATGTCTGTAACAATGGTATCATAAGAATTATTCTTATTCTTTATTTAGCTACTAAATAGAAACGTCATCGCCAAAACTATTCGAACGTCGAACGCCGATAAACGCACAAGTAATCACAGCATCAAGCAAGTCCCTATGAACATCTCTCTCACTAGCAAACATTGTCCACACAGGCCGGATCACGAACACCCCGACATAAACAATCTCCGACACCTTCGAGAACAGTCGCGACAGTCCCAGAACCTTCCAGAAGCATGCTATGAAAATCCAAACGCTGGCGGGGACGCGCACGCTCGGCGGGGAGCCGCCGCGCTCCACCGCCTACTACTACGCAGACCTCGAGAGGCTCAAGCGGAAGAACGGCCAGCAGGAGCCGGGCCAGGAGCTGCAGAACCCGGACGAGCTCAGCGAGTACGTGGAGACCAACGAAGTGGTCAACGATGGCGCCGTCCGGGAAGTGCCGCCTCTGCGCGACAGGGGGCGGCAGTGGAGTCTCCCAGAATACAATACTCCAGAAAACTCTAGGAAAATTGAAGAGACTTATTCTACTGCTGGGACGTTCCCAATGCCGGAGCCGAAGGAGAAGGAACCGTTGCTAGCTGAGCTGGAAGTAGTGGGCAGGTTGCCGCTGACTCAGCTGGAGTCTACCTCGGGCGTGCGGAGGAGCAGCAGCTGGTACCTGTGCTGCCCTAACGTGGCGGACGAGGAGATCTCGCGCGAGTCCTCGTGGAGGTACTCCAGCCTGCGGCCGGTGACGGCGCCGCCCGCGCCCGGCCGCAACGGACTCACTATGATGGTAGGTTCTTGTTGGGCTGGTGCTGGGGGCATTACAGTGTTGTTTGGTGGAGGATTTCGTAATATTGAGGCTTCATGAATCCACCTAATTTGAAAGTTCTTATTGACTTGTATATCAGCGAGTCAAACATTGCCATTCCTATGACTTCACCTTTCTCTCTCTAACATAGTGCTTCCCAAAGTGGGCGATAACGCCCCCTTGTGGGCGCTGCAGCCTTAAAGGGGGGCAGTAAGACATTCAGAAAAAAATGGGGGCGTTGTGTAGAGGCTTAGGGGGCGATTTGTAATTTCATCTAGGAGGACTTTTAGACACCGATTGAGCTGGTGACAAAGTGGGCAGTAGACAACATAAGTTTGGGAATCCCTGCTCTAACACGTACTATCTCTCTCTCTTCCAGGTAGCCACCCACAGCTCAGGTCGCGAGGACGTGAGCTCGCTGCGCGCTGAGCGGGACGCGCTGGCGCGCGCGCTAGCCGCTGAACGACAACGCGCGGCCACCGCGGCCCGGGCGCACGACGCCAGGCTGGCGGAGCTGCACGGAGTTATCGCCGAGCTGGTGAGGAGGAGGGCGCATGACAAGCACTCGCGGGCCATTCCGGAGGAGGAGCTGTCAGGTAAATGTTGGAGAGATATGAACCCCGCGTCTCCAAGCTGTGCAGTCTCCTGCAGCGGACAGCTCGGAACATGCTGCTTCCAACAGCTTGCATACTGCGTCTGACCATCTCGCTCTACCTTGAGCGCGCTTTCCTTCCACCCAGCTCAGCATCATCAGCCTTTCCAGACCATGCTTAGGTGACGCATAATATGCCCGAAAAGAGATTCAGTAAGGAAGACCAAAGAAGCGATGGATGGACTGCGTGAAATATGATATGGCTAGAAAGAGGATGACTACTGAGACGACTGATAGAGAAGTATGGAAGAAAGGGGCGTTTGGCGCCGACCGCGAATAGGTCGGGATAAGGGCAGGAGAATGATTTGAATGATGAAATAGGTCGGCAGGGGGCGCCAGGGTGCAAGTACACCACTCACCTGTTTATGCTGCCGAACAGCATTACTGTGTAATTACGAATGGGTAAATTCGGGGGTGACTCACTCCGTTGTACAAGGAACTCTTGCTTCCCGAGTGTCGAGCCAGCGGTTCAGGAGGCGCGTTGTCGACTGTTACACGTCTGTCGTTGTGTTCCAGACGAGTGCGAGTCCACGACGCAGCCGGCGGGAGAGCTGGACAACGACGCGGACCAGTCGCGGACGGAACAGGTGACTGCTCTCATCTCAATCGTTCACTTACTGACATACCAAACTGTAATGCGTTCAGGGTTTTGACCCTGAACACCGCTACACACCACGTTGTTAAAATATCTAAATCCCAAAAATGTCCAATTGTCAAAATGTCCAACTCCCAAAATGTCCAACTCCCAGAATGTCCAATCTTTGAGAATGAGGTAAATGTGTTCAATAACTCATCCAAGCGCTTTTTTAAAGACTTATGAATGACAAACAAAAAATACAAAATACTGAAAGAACTTCGTAAAGGTTGGGAGTTGGACATTTTGACAATTAGATATTTTGAGAATTGGACATTTTGACACCGCTGGACATTTTGACCCTGAACGCTGTAAATGCTTCCACAGACTGGCGCGGCGCTACCTCTAGTAGAACATTTTTTGTGAAAACTTCATGGAAATTGTTGTACCACAATCACGTCGCGCCTGTCTCCGGGAGCCTTATGACTGGAATTTAATGAAGCGCACTTTACTGAAGCCAAACACAGTAGGCGAAGTTTCATACGAGTCATCATTTGCCGCCTGCCCCAAATAGGTTGGGGTCGGCTTCCAGTCTAACTGGATGCAGCTGAATACCAGTACTGTACATGGAGCGACTGCCTATCTGACCTCCAAAGCCCAGTTCTATGTTAAGGATTTGGTTTCCGCACTTAGTCCTTCATGTGGACCATTGTGCGTGAGCCATGGCGGCCTTCGGGGGTTATTCCAACTCCCTCCAGAAGTTAATCAAATCTCTGGGTCTGTTAAGAACATCAGTGAAAGATCGGGGTATTCCAAGAGTTTCTGTTCTAATCTGGGTGATGCCTGTGCATTCAAAGAGCACATGCGCAACGGTCTCCTCGGCCTCCATGCAGGCCCTGCACAGAGGACTGTCCGTTATTCATATTGTATGGAAGTGTTTGTTTAATGAGCAGTGTCCCGTGATGGTCCCCGTCACCAGGCGCAGCCCGTTCCTGTCCAGACGCAATAACCGTCTGGTAAGCGTACCGTCAAGGGATGGCATAGCCTCCCTGGATTGCCTGCAGCCCACTGTCGAGGACCGCCAACTCTCTGCTTGTGTATAGGTGAAGTCCTGTAGCCACCTGCGTAACTGGTTGAAGGGAATGGGCACGATTGGCTCAGCCCCACAGCCAGACGTGCTGAATGCTCTCGCAAACTACAAAATATCGTAGAACATACATGGGGGTTAAATCGATAGGTATGGTACTCTGCTATTAGCTCGCACTGGCTTGACACATTAAAAGAAACACCCTGTTTATAAATGTTACTTTCACACGGTTGAAAATAGTGAACAGTCAAATAACTTTGTGATCAATAACAATTAAGTAAACTGTTTTTGTCGGATGACAGTTGGCGCCCAACGTGGGGCCAACTGTCACTATTATTTCTTTTTTATTTAATTTCAATAATCTAATTAATTACAAACTAAATAGCAAAACCAATTTGAACTCCAGCGCCATCTGTGCAATAACTGTGGCACTTCTGTGAGAAGTCAACAAGATATCAAATGAGCTTCTAAGAGTCCTCAGAAGATGTCGCTACGAGTTACTTTATTTTCTATTTTGCAACGTCACACCCTATTATATTTATTCATGAGTATAATTAAGTTAAAAATATAATATCCTAAACTAACTAAAACTATTAAAAAACTAAAATATGGCGTCGAAAAATTCCTCCGCATCGCTGTCGACCGGTAAAGTACTCAAGATACTGACGGCATTGCCACGTTGTATGGCAATGCTGATCCTCTGGCCAAGGTAAAAGCCAGCCCTTGGGTCACGGGAAGTGTCAACGAGCCGTTTGGAGATTTCGTTGAACACTATTATATTATTTTTTTGAATGTCACTTCTGTTCCGATTTTGATTAAATATTTAAAAAAACTGAAGTGTTTGTGTAATCGTTAGTTGGTCCGTTTTCAGATCGACACCTCCTCAGCCCTGAGTCCGGAGCTGCCGACTCCTCAGGAGTCCAAGGTGGAGCACACCTTGCCGCCGTCCGCCTGCGAGGAGCTGCCCACCGACACCGACACCAGCGTGCAGGAGCTCAGGTGACGACTAGCTGCAGGCGGCCAGCACTCCTCCGCCGCGGGACCATGGCTGCGGAACCGCACTAATGGTCCACTCAACTGACTCGCATGATGCGGATCGAGTACCGGGACAGCGTGCGGTGTCGCGGCACCGGCGGAGGAGTGCTGAGGCCCTTCATGAAAGTTCCGGAGCAGTGTTTAAAACTGTACGGCCTAAAAAAAATAAAAAATGTTTGACAATGTGCAAACAGCGCTCTTTCATATTGTTACGTAGACGCTAACGCCATCTGTTATCGAGTAGCGGGACTACACGACACGTCGATTCGTGGCAGATGTTTCTAGAACATTCCAAACACTTCCAGAATGTTCTAGATGGTTAAGTGTCATTTTGCAGCATTCTAGATCATTCCCGTAAGTACTAGAATGTTCTCGAATTATGTCCTCGAACTTTCTAGAACTTACACTCGTCATAATAAATAAAGGGTTGCCGGCGGTGTACGGCAGTTCAGCTAGGGATGCGAAACAGTGAACAACAGTGAGCTACAAGTGATTCTGCTTAAAGTTTCTGATTACTGCATTTGTGATTATTTAAATTTAGTGTGTTTTTGGTGTAAATTGGCATAAAAATGTATTAATCCCGAACCCCAGCTCGTAACTGCTAAATAAAAGACGTGCGCTCGAACCGAGACGTGTATTGAACTACCATCAGATACCGATACAAGTGGCGCTCACTTACAATTACCCACATATGCAACAGTAACAATACGGTACCCCACATGCCCTAGTAGCCACACTTTGAATTTTTAAGACCCCCTTTCAGTCTCTGTTGCAAAAAAAATATTTAAGTGTGCCTCAGTACTGCGCGGTATGTACTGCAACGTTACTAGTAATTAGCGTGTCCGCAGGCTGGAGGGCCCGCGCGTGGAGGTGACGACGCCCTCCGTCGCAGAGCAGTGCGACACCAGCCTCAACCTGTCGGAGAGGGACTCCGAAGTGTGCCTCAGTACTGCGCGGTATGTACTGCAGTACTGCAACGTTACGAATTAAACTCTGTTCAACTGTAAGGTTGTTAAACGCAAGTGTCTTCTCAGCGCAATAAAACGCAATTTAGTATCTAAAAATGTACACAAATGTTGTATTTGGAAAAATAACTTGAATGCCTGTACATAAGGTTCAGTTTGCTCTGCAACTTTCCCTTTTATGAGTATTTCTATATTACTAGTCATCCTAAAATGTGTTCGAGTATGCCTGCTAAATATGAGCATTACATTCCCACGTATCACTCATCTCAACATTGTAAACTAGACCTTATCACCGTAACATGAAGGTCGCTATTCCCCCGCAGCTGCTGCTCGGGGCCGGGTGGCGCCAGCGAGGGCGCGGGCGACAGCTGCGAGCGCGAGAGAGGCTCGCCCGACGAGCCGCGGCTGTACGCCACTTGTACGGGTGAGAATGCCACGATCTTATCAACATTGATGGCTTTTGAAGTCAATGCCGTCAAACGTACGAGTCGTATCAACACTTTTCCGTCGCCTTGCACAAATTATAGTGTAACGCGACAGAACACATTCATTCATTCTTCACGTTACCGTCAGCCAAACAACTGCAAGACGATTTGATCCGGCTCGAAGGACCAACAAGATGTACGCCCTGCTGAATGGGTCGCACACGCCTTGGATGTTAGCTATGTGAATGATAAGCCTCGGATAGCTAAAGATGTTGGTTTACTGAATATATTTAACTAGCACGTAACGAATGCTTTAAGAATGTTGTGTGAATCGGTACAAGCTGTAGAGATAAACTACGATAACATGGCGCGCCCCTCCAAAATTCAAAACGTTAAGTATTTGTGAAAGTATTTACAATGCACCACCAAGATTCACAACGCATGTGTGCGTAATGAGACGGCCGTCAAACAAAAACAAATCCACGGATTTGTTGCTCGACTAGTCACGTCACTACACACATTGAAACAGTAATTTGGAGGGGCGCGCCATGTTATCGTAGTTTATCTCTACTCATGATTCATCATTCAAAGGGTGTGCGATCCATTCAGCGCGGATGCAGTCGTTAAGAGAACACTACAAAGTAAAAAGTTGCCGATGACAAAAAAACTAAAATACAAAACGAAAGATACCAACCAGCTTCGAAAATTAAAGTAATTATCCACTTTAAAGTGTTTTTTTGGAAGTAGAGTGAGAACGAAGAGGGTTTTATTGATGATTTTAATTTTGTTATTATATTTCTGTAAATTCATACTTTTTACGGTCGCGAATCATATTTTGAGCAACATCAAACCTGCGAATTGCAAGAAACGTAAGAAAATGATAATGTCGCGGCGCCCTCACCGCATCCCCCCTGATGTCAGAATCAGAGCGATGCTCGTGTTGGTATTCCTGCACTGGGTTATCTCTGATTGACTAGCTAAACTGCGCAGGCGCGATGGCTATCGGTATTTAAACAAGATAAAACAAAAATTTAATTAATTTTATGTTTTTTTTGTGACTTTGGAGTGTGGGGTCATCGACCGCAGTTATTGTAGTTACTTGAAATATCTCATATATTAGTTTAGAAAATCTGTTTTTTTTTTTGTGTGAACTTCACAGACGTTATTTCTAAATAAGAAAACAGTTTTTCTCAACTCGCACTTCAAGTAACAACACTGCCAGCAGTCGTGGACCCCCCCCCTCCCCGAACTATAGACAATAATAGACGTGTGTGGCAGGGCGCTGCTCGTCGCGCCAGGCCAAGCTGGCGGCGCGCGTGAAGCTGCGCAAGACGGAGGAGTCGGACTGCAGCACGCAGCACAACGACGACGTACGTACCGCCACACCCCACACAACACACCCCACACCGCCACAACTCGACACCCCACACCGCCACACACACACATATGTTCTCGCTCAAGCAACGCACTCAAGAAAAGACTCAAGAGTTCCACATAAGTAAACTCTTGTTGTCTCGCCGACAGTGTTCAACATAAGTAAACAAGTATCAAAACATATTTGTAGGCCGAGCCTCACAGTCTGACTAAGGTGTAGTGTGTGAAGTTAGGGCGTGTACTATGCGTTTTAACTAAGAATAGGAATGGCCTTGCGCCATATTGTGAAGATTTAGCAAAACAGCACCTCGTTTACACATTTGCAAAGTCCGTGACATATTTTAACAAAAACAAATTCCAAAAACATAACTAAAATGGATAAGGATAACACCAAATAACACTACAAAACTTTGCAAGCCGTCTATTTCAAGTTTCGGTTGACAGTTCGAGGACATTGACGTTCCTATTCTTAGTTGAATCGCACTGTAGTCAGCAGCTCGGCTCTGCGCGGATCTGATAACTGATTGACAGTGCGAGCCGTGCGGACTCGTTTTACATGAAAATGTTTTCATTTATTCAACAATTTTTACATTGTATTGAAAATTTCACTCAAAGTTACAAAATTAAAAATTAAACGAATTACACACTAAATATTATAAAAATTCATACTAAATTATAAAATTAAAAATTAAAAGAATTACAGTAAGCATCATTATTAAAACAGTCATCCAATAAAGAATGTCAAAAAAATAAAAATAAAGATTTTTTTTTTTTTTTTGGGTTTTGGTGGGTTCTGTATCTGTTGTAGCTCGCGGGGCTCACAGTCTTGTGTTCGCCTCTTGGTAGCTGCTCGCTTCCTTTTAAAGACGTAGCGCTGGAAGGCGTCCCCGAGGTGCAGCTGTGAGCTTCTGCCGCAGCAAGCCGCTGCATGCAGCACAGCACCGGGCGCAGCGGCGGCGCTCGCTGTGTGCAGCAGGACGTCTTTCGGCTGAAATGATGATGACGATGATTTATTTTTTGTTAAAAAATTGAAATTCAAATTCTTTATTTGCTTAAAACATGGTGTTTATAGGTCTTACAATTGAAACAGAAGTACAAACATGTTTAGCTATTGGAACTATAGCATGCAAAATCGAGTCTTAGCTTAAGCCGAGTCATAATTTATTTTCAAGGAATGTTTTAAAGGAGTAGAAGTTGTGGGCTTTCAGCCATTCCAACAATTTATTCTTAAACAATATATTATTTTGAGTTTTAAATTCTCTAGGTATTTTATTATAAATTCTTACACACATAGTTAGACAACTTTTGCTGTATTTGGACAATCTGGGAGTGTCAAAATAAACTAATCTATTTTGGTCTCTGCGATTTCGAGAGCTTACGTCAGACACTTTTACAAAATATTCTTTATATTTCCATACAAACATGCAAATTTCATATATATATAGAGATGGTAGCGGTAACAAACCAAGTTTTTTGAATATTGGCTCGCAGGACTCATCAGGCGCTAGCCCATAAATTGCTCTGATGCATTTGTTTTGCGTAACAAACGCTCTATTTCGTTCAGTACTATTTCCCCACATTATAAGCCCGTATCTTAGAATCGATTCTACATACGCGTGGTAGCATGTTATGGCTGTTTTTATGTCAGTTTTATTTTTAACTTGTCTTAGGCCATATACAAACCTATTGATCCTATTACATATATTTTCTACATGTGCTTTCCAATTTCAGTGTTGGTCTATAATAACTCCTAAAAATTTTGTTTGATTTACTTCGTCAATTTTCAATATTTTAAGTTTAGCCTACATTGTGTCCCCCTGCTGGGCAAAGGCCTGCCCTTTTTCCTTCCGAACCTCCCTGTGTTGTGCGACCTCCGGCCATGTTGGCCCTGCACCTTATCAGATCGTCACACGACGATATGTAGGTAAAATAATGTAACGCGTACATTGTCCGCACAGTGGTGCAGCGCGGAGCGGCTGTCGGACGCGTGCGCGCGCGCCGGGCTGCGCGAGGCGCTGCTGGCGGCGCAGCAGGACGGTGAGCAGCCGGGCGGCTCGTGGGCTCCGGCACAAGGAGCTCCCGCTAAGTGTGGTCCTGTTGCAGGCGGCTGCGCGTGGGCGGCGCGCTGCGCGCGGCTGCGCGCGGAGCGGCGCGTGCTGCAGTGCGCGCTGGCGCGGGCGGCGGACACCGCGCACAGGTATGTGCCACGTCAGACTGTACCGTATGGAACTGAACATGTGTAATAAATCAAACTGTAAGTAATACTGGTGCACAGAAGTAGCAGAATTAAATGTTAAATTAAAAATCATAAATTAAAAAAATATTTTTTTCAAACAAAATAAAATAATTGCTGTTCCTTTGGGTTTTTCCTAATTTTCTTGTTTCCTAAACCACCCCAGTAATGACAAAATTATTTTATGTTTGTTTCTGTTTCCGTTTGTTTTATCTCCAGTGGTTTAGGCTGAGTGCTGTCTGTTTTCATACAAAAATACCATCCTCAGAATTTTCCGGTGAACTTTCCAAAAGAAAAAAAAAACTGTCATACAAACCTTGCCCTGACAATTACAAACACAACAACAGCTGCAGCCGTTCTGAAGTGATGCTGGACATACGTCCGGCAATTGCTCCACACGTTAGCTAACACAGTGAGCGTCGTGTTGCAGGCTGTACTGCGCGTGCGCAGTGCAGGAGTCCACGTCGGTGTCGCTGTGCTGCGCGCTGCGGGCGGCCGACCGCGCGCTGGAGACGTACGACGTGCTGCTGGCGCTGGCGGAGACCGCGCTGCAGCACACTGAAGAGGTGCGTGAGTTGTTAGGACGGCCTCTGAAACGCCACAGCATAGGACATCGCATCGCATGGCGGCATAGAAGTCGTCTAGCCTCGCTTCCGCAAACATACCTGACGCGCTGCAAGGTCGAGGCAGCGCCGACAACACCCGCAACGCATTGTTAAGGCAAAAGCGCCAAATTTCATACGTTTTTTGCAATTTGTAGGTCAGTGTGAGCGTGTATGTTGATTAAAATATGATTCGGCTACTAACTAATATGGCTTTATAGAATTAATATAATCATTAGAACCAGCAATACAACTCCATAAGTTAGCTTTTACCTCAAACCTCATGATTTCATGAAATCGCTAGATTTGAGGTAAATGCTAACTTATGGAGCTGTATTGCTGATTCTAATGATTATAATTCTGTAAAGCCATATTAGCTACGGCCGCGAATCATGTTTTAATCAACATACAAGCTCACACTGACCTGCAAATTGCAAAAAACGTAAGAAATTTTGAATTTCGCGGGCTACCCTGGCGCATCAACCTTAACTGACCTTTTACTGTATCATGTTTAGATATCGGATACCCATCATGTCTCTGAAGTTTACACAAGTGAAATTGTTTTTTTAAACTAATATTATTTCATGTGACAGACTCCAGTCGAAGACCCCATACATAACAAAACTCATCAAATTAATTTATGTTCAGATAGATCATGAACATTGAGCCTGTCTGTTGCATGCTGCAGCGCGAGGCCACGGAGCAGGTGGCCGGCCAGCTGCTGGCGCGGCTGGACGGCGAGCGCACGTCGGCCGCCATCGGCCAGCCGCTGCTGTCGCCGGGGCCCTGGCTGCAGCACCACAGCCACACGTAACTATCGCATGTCCCCGACCGAACGAATATTATTATATATAATATTAATATACATTACATCGGCTGCTATGTTCACAGCAACCGAGCAGTTTTTCACACTCGTCCATGTCTCTTGGAATATGACGCATTTATTTCTCAAAAAGTTTTTTTTTATCCTTGGACATTTCACACAACGCCATCTAGTCCCAAGCTAAACAACCTAATGCTTGTGTTTGAGTTTGAGTTTGTACATATTATAGATAGAAAAACACCCAGACGCGGAACAAATACTTGTAGGTCGTACAAATATTTGTTCCGTGCGGGAATCGAACCCGCGACATGCTGCGCAGCAGTCAGTCGCTCAGCCACTGCGCCAACCGGTCGGCAGTTTACAACTCACCTAACACGAGTGTTCGATACAAACCTGGGGGTCTACTCCCTAAGCACGAAGCCCGTAGTTTCGGCCTTCGTTACGGGCGTTTCCTACTCCGTATCACCTACGGACAGATGATTGATGAAGGTTGGTATTTTGCCGGTCGTAGTGAACAGACGTATCGAGCAATTATTACAATAAACAAATAATCACTTGCGAAATTGTGACCTAGTTTAAGCAATAGCCTTAGTAACACATACTCTTACATTAGATTTGTGAAAGGTGTATTAGTAGAAATGACCGGTGTGTAACAGGATCAAAATAACATCTTCACGATGGAGGATAGTCCATTCTCCCGGAGTTCTAGATGTGCTCGCTCCCCACCTACTACACCTGTGCCCGTGGCCGTACCCACTTCTTCCCCTCAAGTGCCTATCCAAAGGAATGATGCCCCTGAAGTTGTCTCGACGTCAGAAATTCAGAACTGGATGTCGATTATCGAACAGAGCCTGAAGGAGGTGTCCACTATTGCAGCTGATGGAAAGTTGAATGTGGAGCAGAAAACGCGCATCATGAGCTTATGCCGCAAGGTTAGTCACGGAACTTCGCAGATGGCCGTCATGTACCAGTCCGTCAAAGCAAGAGCTCTCCAATCGCACTACACAGTCAGAACTCTCGAAAATCAACTTGATCTTTCGCAGCAGATACAGAACCTTAAGCTGAGTATCGAAGATTCCACGAAACCTGTCCAGAGATCTTCCTTTGCTGACATGGTAAAGAAAGGTGCCCATAATTTTATCCAGCCGAGTTCTGTAAGTTCTGTGGCCATATATCCGAGTGACAAGTTGAAGACCAGCGATGAGACCAAATCTCTTGTGCAAAAAATTATCAACCCGGAACAAATGAAACTCCATGTGAGGGGCCTGCGCAAGACGAAAAACGGCGGTGTAATCATCAGCACCGAGACGAGGGACGACATCGAGAAGCTGAGACAATCGGTGCAGCTAACCAAGTCAGGCCTAACAGTCGACGAGCCCCATAAAAGGAAGCCTAGGGTTGTTATTTTAGGAGTGCCAACATCCATGCGGGAAAATGAGGTGTTTACCTGTTTGTACAAGCAAAATATAGCCGGAAAACTTCAGAACTACAGCCTTGACACTTTTTTGAGCTCAATTACTTTAAGTCATAAGTCAGGTAAGAAAGACACTGAGTACTGTAATTACATAGTTGAAGTACCTGCAGACATACGCAAAGCCCTGATATCGCAAGACCGAGTTTTTGTAAATTGGTCATCATGCCCTGTGAGAGACTTTACGTTGGTCACAAGATGTTATAAGTGTCAGCAGTATGGGCATGCGGCCAAGTCATGTCGACAGACATCGTATACCTGCGGCCACTGTGGTGAACAAGGTCACTCAGTAAAAGAATGTCTAAAAAAGGCTGACGAACCGAAATGTGCTACTTGCATGCATTTCAAAAAGCCAGATAAGCATAACACAGGCGCTGCTGACTGCCCCGCAAAAATAATGGCTGAAAAAAGGTATATCAATTCTGTAGATTATGGAGGCGCCTAAGAGCGCCGTAAATTAGTTATTTTTCTGACCTTTTGTTATTTTAATTTTTTAACTACCATTATGATAAATAGTTTGATTAATGATTTAGATAATTTCTCTGTATCCGAGTCCAAAGTTTGTGAAGCTGAAAACTGCAAACAATATCTATCCGGCTACAAAACTCCACTAACCATATTAACACAAAACATTCGCAGTGTTTTTAAGAACTTTGATAGCTTTAGTACATTTCAGCAACGGCTAAACATAAATTGTGACGTTATTGTTTTAACCGAGTGCTGGCTTGCTAAACAATATAACATACCACTAATTCCGGGATATAATATGTATAGAAGTACTATAAATTACAACCAAAATGATGGGGTGATAGTTTATGCAAAAGATCATCTCAATATCTCTGTTCAGGAACCTGATATGCACGATTGTAACAGATTGTTAGTTAAAATTGGATCGGATTTTGCAATATTAGCATTATATCGACCTCCGTCTTTTAGAAATACAAGCATTTTTACTGACTCTCTGAATGAGACCTTGCAAACTCTATCATCAATCAAAAACACGATTGTAATTGGAGATATTAACATTAACATTCTACCAGGAAGTGCTGATGCAACTGCTCAGGACTACCTCAACGTATGCGCCTTCCACGGCCTACTGCCAGCACACAGCTTTCCTACACATCACAGGGGCTCCTGTTTGGATCATATTATGCTTAAATCGAATTTCCCTTCACTTGCACTTGTTGTTAACTCAACAATAACCGATCACAATGCTGCCCTACTAACCCTTAATTGTAAATTACCTAAACAAGACACTCGTAACATTTCAAAACTGAACATAAATAAACTTGAAGAAGATTTACGCGTCATCGATTTTGATCCAGTCTATAATTCCGCTGACCCGCAGTTTTGCATGTTGTATGTAATTGAAAACATACGAAATGCAATTCAGAAAAACACAGTCGTATCGCATTTGAGCAACAAAAACCACAACATAAAACCATGGATCACATCAGGTCTTATTCGCTGTATGAAACATAGAGATAAACTGCATATGAAAGCTAAATCTAATCCAAACAATGCAGTATTGCAACTTTCATACAAAAGATACCGAAATTTCTGCAATAATCTCCTTAAAAAAATTAAAAGCGACTACGACAAAGTGTCATTGGAAATGGCTGGAACAAATAGTAAAAAGATATGGAAATTTATTAAAGACGCAACGTATACAAAGAAACAATATGAGTCATCTTCAGGTTTATTGCAAGCACATTCGTCACCGCTGGAATCCGCTAACATAGCAAATAATTTCTTTATTAATGTTGGAAAGTGTCTGGCAGAAAAAAATCTGGATCAATCCCAAAACCCAACGAGCACTCCTTTAACATGCAGCACTGCTTTAACATCCTTTGTGCTGCTAGATACTGACGAGACTGAGGTAGAAAGTATAATTATGACCTTGAAAGAAGACTGTGCAGTTGGCTGGGATAATATATCGAATAAAATTATCAAAAAGTTCAAGGACATTTTGGTACGACCACTGACATATATTTTCCGCATTTGTTTATCTTCAGGTCATTTCCCAGAGTGTCTCAAAAAAGCTGTAATTGTCCCTGTCTATAAATCAGGCAGCAAAGAGCAAGTGACAAATTATAGACCTATTTCTTTACTGCCTTCCATGTCAAAAATATTGGAAAAAATTATAAACAGAAGGTTGTTGAAATATTTGGAAGATCAATCAATTCTGTCTGAACGGCAGTTTGGATTTAGGCCTAAAGTTTCTACTGCCGATGCGGTACACCAGCTGACTGACTATCTGGCGCAAGAACTTGACAAGGGCAACCACACAATAGGAATTTTCCTGGACTTCGCCAAAGCTTTTGACACAGTTTCCATCCCAATCCTGTTGCGCAAGCTTGAGATCATGGGTGTAAGAGGCACCCAGCTGAAAATGTTCAAAAGTTATTTAAAAGATCGTTCCCAGTGCGTAAAGATTGGCAATGTTCTCAGCGATGTTCAAAAAACCACATCTTTTGGTGTTCCTCAGGGAAGTATTTTAGGACCCACTCTGTTTTTGATCTACATAAATGACCTTTGCGATGTAAAGCTAGAGCATGGCACTATCATAACCTACGCTGACGACACTGCTCTACTTTTTTCGGCTGACTCAGAAAATGAAGTCTACAATCTTGCGCAACGCGGTTTCAATATTGTAGGTAAATGGCTTAAAAATAACTCACTAACCCTGAATGCAGAGAAGACAAATTACATTAAGTTTTCGATGCGCAAGCAAACATCGAACATCCCTTCAGCGTTGCATGCTCATTGTTGCCCAATCCCCGCAGATAGCCAGTGTAATTGTCCCAATATTAAAAAAACGGATAAAATAAAATACCTGGGTATTATAATAGATCAAACCCTTTCCTTCAAACAACATATGGAAGCACTTAATAATAGAATTCGTAAGCTGATATATGTATTCAAAAAGCTACGTTTAATTGCAGATCCAAATATAATTAGACAAGTATACTTTGCACTTTGTCAGTCAATTTTGAGTTACTGTATTACTTCATGGGGTGGGGCGAATAAAACCTTGTTATTGCCCATTGAAAGGGCTCAAAGAGCTATTCTCAAGGTGGCTACTTGCCGCCCTTTTCTTTTCCCCACTAACCTCCTGTATAAAGCTTGTAAAGTACTAACAGTTCGACAGTTGTTTATAATGAGCACTGTACTAAAACAACACGCAGCGCTTCCATACAGCACTGATTTAACAAAAAGGAGACGGAAAGATATAGTTTGCCCTCAAAAAAGTACAAATCATGCTTTCACAGCTAAATTTTACATGTACCTCGGACCACTACTCTACAATAGGCTAAATGAAAAAGGAAACATCTACTCCTTAAATAATAGTAACTGCAAGAAATTCCTTATGGAAGCTCTTCAATCTATGTCCTATGAAGATACAGAGAAGTTATTATTTGTGCTTAAGTAAATATTGTTAAGTAGTATTATATAATTTTATATTTTTTATACACCTTTTTACATTTATGCAACAATAAGATAATTATGATTATTTAATCAATTAATGTTACCTCCAATCGCCTGAAACACAGGATTACCTAGTTCAGGCACAAGTCATGGGTGAACTTGCCATAGATTTAAGGAAAACTGTATTTATCGTTAGTCCTTATATATTTTTGAATAAATTTGATTTGATTTGATTTGATTGGTTCGAGGCCCGAACGAAATATGAATGGCAACACGATTGGACAATTGCCCCTACTCCCGATGTGTTTCTGCCCGTCCGAAAAATTAAACTTTTACACTTGTTTTGATGGATCGTTATGTCAGACAGACGGATGAACGGACGGACGGGCGCACGGACGGACTTAGGGAGTAGGCCCCCTGACACTTTGTAGATTTGAGTTTAATGTGCATTAATATAGACAACGGCACAAGGGTATTACAATTTAGACTAAGTACGATGTGAAAATAGGGAGCACAGAGAAAGGAAAAAAGGAAGGGATGAGGGGGAAGGAAATAGGGAAGGGGGATATGCTGTGAGGTGGGTGGCGGAGGCTCCGGCGGGCGGCGAGCTGGCGTGATGTAGCGGTCACGTCATTGGCTGGTGTGTGTCGCACGTCATGGCGAAGGGCCGCTGTTGGCAGCGGATACCGGTACTAGTATAGCTTCGGTTGACACGTTCGGGACAAATGCGGCGCCAACAATGAGACACAAGTTAATGTTAACACTAAATACATGGATTACTTAATAACAATGTGTGCCGCAGGTCGCCGTGCGAGCGCTGGTCGGCGGAGTGCGAGGCGCGCCTGCGCGCGCACGCCGCGCGGCTCAAGGCGGACACGGTGGCGCTGCGCGACACGCAGCCCGCGCCGCAGCTGTTCTCCTACCACGGTCAGTATATACCACGGCACTGCGCGCGCACGCCGCGCGGCTCAAGGCGGACACGGTGGCGCTGCGCGACACGCAGCCCGCGCCGCAGCTGTTCTCCTACCACGGTCAGTATATACCACGGCACTGCGCGCGCACGCCGCGCGGCTCAAGGCGGACACGGTGGCGCTGCGCGACACGCAGCCCGCGCCGCAGCTGTTCTCCTACCACGGTCAGTATATACCACGGCACTGCGCGCGCACGCCGCGCGGCTCAAGGCGGACACGGTGGCGCTGCGCGACACGCAGCCCGCGCCGCAGCTGTTCTCCTACCACGGTCAGTATATACCACGGCACTGCGCGCGCACGCCGCGCGGCTCAAGGCGGACACGGTGGCGCTGCGCGACACGCAGCCCGCGCCGCAGCTGTTCTCCTACCACGGTCAGTATATACCACGTCACTGCGCGCGCACGCCGCGCGGCTCAAGGCGGACACGGTGGCGCTGCGCGACACGCAGCCCGCGCCGCAGCTGTTCTCCTACCACGGTCAGTATATACCACGGCACTGCGCGCGCACGCCGCGCGGCTCAAGGCGGACACGGTGGCGCTGCGCGACACGCAGCCCGCGCCGCAGCTGTTCTCCTACCACGGTCAGTATATACCACGGCACTGCGCGCGCACGCCGCGCGGCTCAAGGCGGACACGGTGGCGCTGCGCGACACGCAGCCCGCGCCGCAGCTGTTCTCCTACCACGGTCAGTATATACCACGGCACTGCGCGCGCACGCCGCGCGGCTCAAGGCGGACACGGTGGCGCTGCGCGACACGCAGCCCGCGCCGCAGCTGTTCTCCTACCACGGTCAGTATATACCACGGCACTGCGCGCGCACGCCGCGCGGCTCAAGGCGGACACGGTGGCGCTGCGCGACACGCAGCCCGCGCCGCAGCTGTTCTCCTACCACGGTCAGTATATACCACGGCACTGCGCGCGCACGCCGCGCGGCTCAAGGCGGACACGGTGGCGCTGCGCGACACGCAGCCCGCGCCGCAGCTGTTCTCCTACCACGGTCAGTATATACCACGGCACTGCGCGCGCACGCCGCGCGGCTCAAGGCGGACACGGTGGCGCTGCGCGACACGCAGCCCGCGCCGCAGCTGTTCTCCTACCACGGTCAGTATATACCACGTCACTGCGCGCGCACGCCGCGCGGCTCAAGGCGGACACGGTGGCGCTGCGCGACACGCAGCCCGCGCCGCAGCTGTTCTCCTACCACGGTCAGTATATACCACGGCACTGCGCGCGCACGCCGCGCGGCTCAAGGCGGACACGGTGGCGCTGCGCGACACGCAGCCCGCGCCGCAGCTGTTCTCCTACCACGGTCAGTATATACCACGGCACTGCGCGCGCACGCCGCGCGGCTCAAGGCGGACACGGTGGCGCTGCGCGACACGCAGCCCGCGCCGCAGCTGTTCTCCTACCACGGTCAGTATATACCACGGCACTGCGCGCGCACGCCGCGCGGCTCAAGGCGGACACGGTGGCGCTGCGCGACACGCAGCCCGCGCCGCAGCTGTTCTCCTACCACGGTCAGTATATACCACGGCACTGCGCGCGCACGCCGCGCGGCTCAAGGCGGACACGGTGGCGCTGCGCGACACGCAGCCCGCGCCGCAGCTGTTCTCCTACCACGGTCAGTATATACCACGTCACTGCGCGCGCACGCCGCGCGGCTCAAGGCGGACACGGTGGCGCTGCGCGACACGCAGCCCGCGCCGCAGCTGTTCTCCTACCACGGTCAGTATATACCACGGCACTGCGCGCGCACGCCGCGCGGCTCAAGGCGGACACGGTGGCGCTGCGCGACACGCAGCCCGCGCCGCAGCTGTTCTCCTACCACGGTCAGTATATACCACGGCACTGCGCGCGCACGCCGCGCGGCTCAAGGCGGACACGGTGGCGCTGCGCGACACGCAGCCCGCGCCGCAGCTGTTCTCCTACCACGGTCAGTATATACCACGGCACTGCGCGCGCACGCCGCGCGGCTCAAGGCGGACACGGTGGCGCTGCGCGACACGCAGCCCGCGCCGCAGCTGTTCTCCTACCACGGTCAGTATATACCACGGCACTGCGCGCGCACGCCGCGCGGCTCAAGGCGGACACGGTGGCGCTGCGCGACACGCAGCCCGCGCCGCAGCTGTTCTCCTACCACGGTCAGTATATACCACGGCACTGCGCGCGCACGCCGCGCGGCTCAAGGCGGACACGGTGGCGCTGCGCGACACGCAGCCCGCGCCGCAGCTGTTCTCCTACCACGGTCAGTATATACCACGGCACTGCGCGCGCACGCCGCGCGGCTCAAGGCGGACACGGTGGCGCTGCGCGACACGCAGCCCGCGCCGCAGCTGTTCTCCTACCACGGTCAGTATATACCACGGCACTGCGCGCGCACGCCGCGCGGCTCAAGGCGGACACGGTGGCGCTGCGCGACACGCAGCCCGCGCCGCAGCTGTTCTCCTACCACGGTCAGTATATACCACGGCACTGCGCGCGCACGCCGCGCGGCTCAAGGCGGACACGGTGGCGCTGCGCGACACGCAGCCCGCGCCGCAGCTGTTCTCCTACCACGGTCAGTATATACCACGGCACTGCGCGCGCACGCCGCGCGGCTCAAGGCGGACACGGTGGCGCTGCGCGACACGCAGCCCGCGCCGCAGCTGTTCTCCTACCACGGTCAGTATATACCACGGCACTGCGCGCGCACGCCGCGCGGCTCAAGGCGGACACGGTGGCGCTGCGCGACACGCAGCCCGCGCCGCAGCTGTTCTCCTACCACGGTCAGTATATACCACGGCACTGCGCTGTTTGTGATTGTCAGGACAAGGTTTGTGTGAAAGAAAATGTTACGGAAAAGTGAAAAGTTTTGGTTAAATAATCTCCGTGTATTGAAGTGAGTGAGACAGAAGACGGAGGGATATCATCAAACATTTCGACAGATTTTCGTTTAGTTGTCAGTTTGTTACATTGTTTTACACAATGAGGTTTTATAATGTTACATTTACATCCGAAAAAAATAATTTATTCAAGTATTATTTTGTGAAAAAACTAGTAAGAACTTGGGATATTTTTGAACGGCCATATTATGGTCTACTATGTATAAGCTACTTCAAGGTTCTCCATTCTTTATTGACCGCACACCCGCACACCGTATGGAGCCGAGCTTCTGTAGGCACTTGTTTATTTTGAAATAGACTTGTATTGTATCCAATAGCATATTGTATTGTATTGTGTCCAAAAATCTGCCTAGCCTGCCCCCAACTATGTCGGGGTCGGCTTCCAGTCTAACCGGATGCAGCTGAGTACCAGTATTTTACATGGAGCGACTGCCTGTCTGACCTCCACAACCCAGTAACTAAGTAATACGATGCCCCTTGGTAAGACTGGTTGTCAGACTTTCGGGCTTCTGACGACCCGTAACGACTGTCAAAGATCCACGAATGACAGCCGGGACCAAGAGCTTGACGTGCTTTCCGAGGCACGGAGGAGTTTCGGTATGTAAAGATAGAATAGAATGGAATAGAATATTTATTCAGTATTAATAATTGGTAAAATATTAACATAAAATCTTTGAAATAATTTACAAAGATCCCTCCACGCAGCAACCCCGGCACCAGACGGATCGCCCCGTGCGGCTGGTATTACTCAGCCACGAGCTCCTCCTGTATCGTGTCCATGTTACAGACATCGACGAGTCGGAGCTGGGCGCGGCCGGCAGCGGCTGCAGCGCGGCCGAGATGGAGGCCGCCGTGGCCGCGCAGGACGCGCTCGCGCACGCCTCGCTCAACAACAACAGCGAGCACAAGGTAACACGCGACTGCCGCCTCCTGGCTTCCATCTCCCCGTTGGGGAATAAGAAGTTCGGTACACACTTGAGCGCTCACTTGTAATGAGCATTCTAGCGAAGCGACAGTAAATTTGCTTCGAGCTGTTTGCCGAACTGAGCAATTTTTTTATTTTTTATTATTCAATTTTACAAAAAAAAAAAAACATAGTTTCTGATGATAACAGACCAAAGACAATTTACAACAGTAACTCTACATTGCCTCTGCTCTGTGTTGTGACTCTCGGACATGTCGACAGACAATCAAAACAAAAACAAATCCGCATTGCAGAGTGGAAGAATAATACTTATAGAGGCATGAGGAACAGGGTGTAAAGTTCACTCATCCTCTATTGAATAGGGAGGATCCTCCGACCAGACGGGTGTTGTGTCTGGTGGGCTACTGCCCGACGGTTGATGTCGGGACGTTGCATATATCAGTCGCGTGGTAAACTCTAATTGCGCGATGCAGGATTGCGTGACGTCATGTCTTTGTGATGCGTAGTTCGTATGTGGCGATGTAGATGTCGCCACATACTTATTGTATATTGTTACTGATATTGTATCTGTGTTGCAGAGCGGCTCCAGCCGGCGCCGGCGCACGCGGCCGCGCCACTGGCTCGACGCGCGCGCCTCCGAGACAGACCTGTGAGCCAGCGACGCGCTGCACGCGACACATAATGTGATCCTCGAGCGAGCGATATGCGACTCTATCATCATTGCAATAAGATACAGCTTTCCAAAGCAAAGTATGCGTTTTGGAAATCATTGCCTCTCTTCGGAAATACGAGCTGTTACAACTGTGGTACTGTGGTACCCAACTGATAAGGCGCGTCGTGAATCTTCGTTCGCACAGAAAAGAAAGTATGGCCCCGAAGATTAACGAGAGTGCTTAAAACTTACAATCAACCTTAGATCACTACTATAAGGTTCATAATACACTGCAGCTGTTAGTTCCGTCTCACCCGCAAGTATGGCGGCTGACTAACATGCCACGCGGCGCGCGCTAACATGGCGGCAGCTGCCGACCAATAGCGGTACAGGAAACAGGAGCGCGGTGCGTGGAGCGTGCCGATTGGTCCATAGCATTTCGCGCGCTTTGAAAATTCATCTTCCGCGCAGGTACCTCGGTAAGCCATATCAGTTGGGTACTAATGTAATACTTAACTATTTTGTATTGCCACTATTACAAAATTATAGATTAACAGCTCTACGCAATTCTTTATAAACTTTTCTTGAGTGACGACCAGAGTAGCTCACCCGACAGAGAGAACACTTACTGAACTTCAAAGCATTGCCTCTGTGGGGGCTACTCTGTGGCGCAACGTTCGTGCTAATTCGGAAACACGAAGATTATAACCGAAGCGCATACATTTCTTTGGAAAGTTGTTTAAATTAGAAAGATGGACGCGCGATTGTGAGATGCAACATCTGCGCAGAGTGAGCGCAGGCGAGAGGCGACGGACATTACGGAGATACGAACGAGCGCAGATGGTCAAACACCTGTATGGTCAGCAACAACAGTCGATCAACTCTGCTACTTTTAAACATCATCTAAATAATTCGAGAATCTGCTTCTTAGCATCTAAGTAATAATATAAATGCGAAAGTGAGTTTGTTTGTTTATTACGCTTTCACGCTAAAACGGCTGAACCGATTTGGATGAAAGAACATAGACTAGTAGTGGCATAGTAGAGGCAACAGCGAGTTTCATATAATTCTTTAAATTTTACTTGTGTTATTGTTTTTAATTATATATTTTATTGAATAATTAAAATTTATAAAACTGAAGCGTTAATCGGCTTTTATTGCTGACCGTACAGCCACTCGCGATCCTCGCTCGTCTCCAACAAGCCATAATACACAAGTATTTTAATATTAGGTAGTATATAATGAAGTAACAGTAGGATTGTGAGTCCCCCCACTGCGCGGCGTCTGCTGCCGGGGGCCGCTCGCTGCGCACGCGCAGCTCGGCTGTTGACGCCTGCAGGGGTATCACTAGCTATCATCAGCGGCAGATTATCTGGAATATTCTGTAGATATTACAATTAATTTGGTTGTCAAATAAAGCTAGATATTTTGTTGAGAATCTAAATCTTATTGACTAAAACTGCTGAACTGTCGGAAATTACACAAATTATTAACAGCCATTTTCTCAAAAATATCAAAGTATTTTGCAGTTAAACCACAGATTAATACAGATGGGACACTCCGCAGTTTAGGTATGAAGCTACAAGTACGCGGCGGGCCCCGTCTGTGGGGCTAATTCAGTAGGTCAGAAGGTATAAGAGTTACGCGATAGAAAGAGAGGCAACTTGTGGCTGAATAGTAGGTAATAAACGTTGTGCGACATGAATTGCACTTTATTGTGTCGTAGCAAGAGTCGCTTTTTATTTAAATGATTTTGCGGAGTGTCCCATCTGTATTAATCTGTGGTTAAACCAGAAAATGTATGCGCTTCGATAATGTTCGTGTTTTAGAATGAGCACGCATGCCGCGCCGCACAGAGGCAAAGCTTCTCATAAGCGATGGTTCCCGAAGCGCATACGTTTCTTGGGATCTCTGTATACAGGGTGGAATCTTCCAGCGGGGCAGTAAGGGGAAGTACCTTATCCGTTGCAGCTACGCGAAAATGGTCTTAGGAGACCATCCATAATTTTTTAAGGAATTTTGATCCCCATCGGCGCGTTATGTTAGTTAATAATAAAAATAGAAAATGAATACGCCTTCTTTTTGATATGTGTAAAATTCTACGTGATCATTTGTCGTTTATTTATTTTTTTATATTTCAGTTACCTACACAAATTCTTTACAAAATGTACGGGAAAAGTTTTTTGCAATTTGTGACTTTTTGAGTACTGCAACGATGGTTGGTGCCATAGACGTTTTTGATCAGTATTAGAAACAGGATCGATTGGCATCAAAAAAGGTTTTTGTGTAAAATGGCTATTTTCTTGCTAACTGTATTTTTTTTTTGAAAGTCTGTGAATGGGGATCAAAATTCCATAAAAAAGTATGGATAGTCTCCTAAGACCATTTTCGCGTAGCTGCAACGGATAAGGTACTTCCCCTTACTGCCCCGCCGAAAGATTCCACCCTGTATAATATGTTTGCGTTATTTCCGATAGTCGTTTGTGGTATATGATTTTGTAAAAAGATGGTTGTTTTATTATTGTTTAATTATAAATAAATAAAATAGAGCAAGACCCCGGGGCCGCCAGACCGCCGCTTATTTTCTGACTAACAAAATGTATGCGATAGAGTAGTGTTAGTATGTACTTTGAGCGTATGCATACCTACTAGGTTGGGCCGACGACGTTAATAATCAATACTGTCGGACACTTCCCGTCGGCGGCTTTTACCGCCAGACGCTTTAAAGCTCGCAACAAATCGTCCCCCAGACACAATTAACCGTGTCTGTCAAACATCGCCCAGACACAACTAACTGTGTCTGTCAAACATCCCCCAGACACAACTAACTGTGTCTGGGGGATGTTTGAGCGCTACGATTGATCTGGCTGCTTACAAATAGTATTGAAATAGTTCCCCGAGTTAAAAATTAAGACTTAACTATGTATTAGTAAGATGACGTATTTTTTTACGGATAATATTTTTGTGTTCACCAAAAATATTATCCGTACATCAAAATACTGATCGTGCACCAAATATTCCTGAAAGTTACACAAAACACCCGCGCGTCCGAAACTTCACATTGGTGAATCATTTGGGTTAGAATCATTTGGGTTAGGTTAGGTTAGGTTAGAACAGTGACCCTTAACGCGCGACGGCGAGCGAGCGAAGCGAGCGGTGCCGCGGTAGCGGCCGCCGAGCGCCATATCCAATAGATGCTCGTTATGACATATTTTAATGAACATATTTTGGTGCACATTCAGTATATTTGGTGGAACACAGGCAAAATTAGGTAAATGAAATGGGAATAAATTGAAGTACTTTTAAATACCATCCTTTTTTTACGAGCTTACGTTCAAAGTACAAAGCCGACGTTCGCACGTCCGTAAAAATATCGCGGCTATTTTTTTTCGAGCACTGTATTTTCAACGCTCTGCTTAGCGCCGAGAGCTGAAAATCCAACAGTGTGTTTCTTCGACGCGCTGAAATGCACTCTGTTGTTGTCAGGTTGGATTCTCAACGCTCGGCTCAACACCGAGAGTTGAAAATCCAGTGCGCGATAAAATCCCGCCGCGATATTTTTACGGCCGTGCGAACGTCGGCGAAGGCTAATCTGTCCGATACATTATGTTATCAGACGATAAGGGGCGGTCTGGCGGCCGGCTGTGGGCTCTTGAACTAACATTATGTTTTTAACTTGTAAGAGGCTCTGTGGCTTGTCTCAACGAGACAGTACTACTATATGTTAAAGTTCGCGCGTGAGTTCATTTGTGCTCGAAGGAATGTGCCATTTAAAGGGTAATAAAATCATCATCTGCCCGCCTTTTCCCAACTATGTTGGGGTCGGCTTCCAGTCTAACCAGTATGTTACATGGAGCGACTGCCTGTCTGACCTCCACAACCCAGTTACTGGGTAACACGATACCTCTTGGTAAAATATAATAAGAATAAAAAAGAAAATATTGTTGTTAGTACACATAGCAACGTGCAGCCCGTTCGGGGGCAAAATGTACATCATGAGTTGGACTTTTTGGGAATTGGACAGTTTGGGATTTGGACATATTGAGAATTGGACATTTTGGCAGTTGGACATATTGACAATTGAACATTTTGACAATTGGACAGTTTGAGAATTGGACAGTTTGGGATTTGGACATTTTGACACCGCTGGACATATTGAGAATTGTACAGTTTGGGATTTGTACATATTGAAAATTGGACATTTTGACAATTTGGACAGTTTGGGATTTGGACATATTGACACCGCTGGACATATTGACAATTGGACATTTAGCCCCTGAACGATGTAGCCACCAGTAACACACACAGCACAGGACGAACTCGCGCGGACTGACTGCAATAACTTAGTCGTCTCGTGACTACTGCTGACAACAGCCGCAGCGACGCTCCCTGAGCGCGGCGAGCGGCCGCCAGGTGGCACCACTGTGACAGCTCTACCATTTCGACAATGAGTATTAAATATATTTGTGACTAACACTTCCCGCGCGGCTTCGCCCGCGTGGATGTCGGAAAATATCCCACGGGAACATGCTACCGGGAATTCCTTGCTTATTCCTTGTCTACATTATAAAGGGAACCTCTGTGCAAACAGCTTTCTAGGTTCAAGGGTTTGGGCTGGGCGTTGATGAGTCAGTCAGTCAGGACTTCTCTTTTTATTTCCATTCATTAGTTCATTCAGTCACGACTATGAGGAGCTCGTGGCTAAGTAATAACAGCCGCACGGGTCGGTCCATCAGGTTAAGTGGTTAAGCTACGCTTGCCGGAGTTGCTCCGTGGATGGGTGACCATCTTTACACACCGAGACTCCTCCATGCCTCGGAAAGCACGTTGTCATTCGTGGATCTTTGACAGTCGTTACAGGTCGTCAGGAGCCCGGCGGTCTGAAAACCAGTCTTACCAAGGAGTATCGTATTACCCAGTTACTGGGTTGTGGAGGTCAGATAGGCAGTCGCTCCATGTAAAATACTGGTATTCAGCTGCATCCGGTTAGACTGGAAGCCGACCCCAACATAGTTGGGGGCAGGCAGGCAGATTGATTGATTTTTTCAGTCACTAGTATAGACGATATAGTGCTTTACACTGTCGACAGTTGCGCGGAACTGACGTGCCAGTGCTGTCACCAGGGAGCCATAGCAGGGCAGACGTTGAACGTTTCCAGTGAGAGAGAGTGACGGTGCTATAGGTCGTATATAGCTCCGTCTCTCTCTCTCTCTCACTGGAAACGTTCAACTTCTGCCCTGCTATAACGACTCATAGTAAGCCCCCTGAACGTCGTTTCAGAAAACCTGTACGGGGCTATCATGAACAGTATGTCGTCTCGTTGGGACCTCTGATATTAACATTACTGTTGAACCTGTTTAGCATGGAACTACCCGCAGATTGCCCTCACTGTACATACCTCCATCGTACTAGAACTAGCCTTGTTGCAACTATGTGAGTCGGCTTCCGGTCTAACCGGATGCGGCTGAATATCATGTGCTAATATTAAACTGTGAATAGGGTATTACACATATTTTTGAAAAGTGTCTCAATTAGATTGTATAGTGCTAATGAGCCACAAAAAAAAACATACAATTTTTATTCAATCGATAAGTGCCATAAAAATGCATTAAAATTTAACATTTTCAAATTTCGCGCGAAAACGCTGGACGCAGCGGACGCCATATTGCTCTGTGGTCATGACGTCAGTTGGCTGAGTAAACAAATACTTTATATACGCTGATCAGTTGACATTGACACTTTTTAATTTCAACAGCCGTATGACGTAATAACATGGCGGCTACTTTCATGGTGTTAGAAAACAGATTAAAAAAACTGAAAACTTTGAATTGAATTGTAAAATTTATATTATTATTTTACGAACTAAAACTAACATTTTCCGACTGCTTTTTGCCTAAGCTATCTAAATAATATATTTTTAGATTTTTCTCCTATAGAGTAAAATACCGTATTATCTGATCCTTGTCAAATACATGGTCGGGTGCAGTCCGCCTCCGACCAGACTCAGGCGCAGATCTACAATCGTTACCTGACGTGTACGTCGGCTAAGCGTTACTGCTGTCATTAATCGCAGCTGTCAAACTACACACACATACATACAAACCTTAGATAATATACATCTAGATCGAGCCACCGCGTGGCCGGTGAGACAGCAATATAATACTTTTTCTAGGTTATGTGGTATTAGAAATGAGGTTTAACGTAACAAATCTTCCATATTTTGGACTGAAACCCATGTCAATACATACGCA
Organism: Cosmia trapezina; assembly: GCA_905163495.3. Taxonomy (NCBI): domain Eukaryota; kingdom Metazoa; phylum Arthropoda; class Insecta; order Lepidoptera; family Noctuidae; genus Cosmia; species Cosmia trapezina. Next base: position 240,750 of record LR991046.1, read on the forward strand.
CAATGCAAAAACTGTCCAAAAAAGTTAAATTAATCGACGCAAGATACATTTTGTAACAGTGATAGCACTTTGTTTGGCTAACATTTGAATGTTCGCCAAGCAAAAATACGGCACGCCATAAGAGACAGAAGATACGATGCTTTGTCTCAATTTTCCTACTAATTTCGTATATATGTGTCTCACTTCCACACTTCACACTGTAATCATGGCAACGTCTAGATGTTTAATGTCATTGATACAATCACTCACGCCTCCTCCCCGCGGCGGTAGGCACTAGGCAGGCACTACAGGACGCCGCCTGCTACGATCCTTACATGCTGCTTGTGCCTCGTGCAGACGCCGCTGACCTTTCTGAAGAACATCACCAATAAAAAAAAATAAAAAAAAAATATCCTCGGACATTTCACACAACGCCATCTAGTCCCAAGCTAAGCAACCTAATGCTTGTGTTATGGTAACGAGATGGCTGATAAACTACTTATATACATTTTTTTTTTTGTAAATACATACATATTATAGATAGAAAAACACCCAGACTCGGAACAAATACTTGTAGGTCGTACAAATATTTGTTCCGTGCGGGAATCGAACCCGCGACATGCTGCGCAGCAGTCAATCGCTCGACCACTGCGCCAACCGTGTCGTCGGTCACTACATGTGTTAAACTACAAGTGCAAGGTAAAGACGGGAACATATCGAAGCCGAAGTACGCGCTCAGTAACGGTTATATATCTCAATCAATCAATCTGCCCGCCTTTTCCCAACTATGTTGGGGTCGCCTCCAGTCTAACCGGATGCAGCTGAATATTTTACATGGAGCGACTGCCTATCTGACCTCCACAACCCAGTAACTGGGTAATACGATACCCCTTGATATGACTGGTTGTCAGACTTTCGGGCTTCTGACGACCCGTAACGACTGTCATAGATCCACGAATAACAGCCAGGACCAACAGCTTAACGTGCTTTCCGAGGCACGGACGAATCTCGGTATGTAAAGATGGTCACCCATCCACTGACCAACCCCGGCAAGCGTAGCTTAACTTGACGGATCGACCCTTGCGGCTCTTTTTTAGATCTATTAGATAAAAAAAACCGGTCAAGAGCGAGGCGGACTCGCGCACCGAGGGTTCCGTTCCGATTTCTGAAAAATGTGCTATTTAGAGACATCATTTTATTTTTCCTGTAATATATTTTACATAAACTTCTATCACATAGAATATATTCAGATTTTTTGCTTTGCAAACTTCGGAGAAACGGGGGGGGGGGACGGTATATTTTTTTACATTTTTCATTAAAAGTCGAAAACTATGCAGCCTAAAAAAAGAAAAAAAAAAGTTTGAAAATGTGCAAACAGCGCTCTTTCATATGATACCCCACATGCCGTAATAGCTCCACTTTGAATTTTTAACACCGCCTTTCAGTCAATGTTGCAAAAAAAAACATAAATATTTCTAATTCTTTCATAATTGCAAAATTGTTGGGTAAACGTCATCTAAAACTGTTCCAAATTTCAAGTTAATAGCATTAGTAGTGCTTGAGATATCCAGCTGTGACAGACAGACTGAGTCACACCATAAGGGTTCCTTTTTTTATTATTTACCATTTTGGTACGGAACCCTAAAAGTACAAAAGTAAATCTTGTAAACGTGTTACATCGTAGCGTAGCTGTGTGAGACGATTGTCGTATGAACGTCATCGCGCCTGCTAATACTTGTGTCTAAACACACTGTACCGAAAACACGCGACGGAAGTTCCGCGACCGATGTTACGTTCCTGTAGTGTATGTAGATATCACTATATCGCAATACGAGCCTATGACAGTATTGTGACGTTGCCTCAGGCGCATACGTCGCTCGGTTATAAATATCGGTCCGAGTGGTGGGGCGATCAGTCGTGTTCGGACTGTCCGCCTGAGCGGTGGTGCGTTGGTGAGTCAACTATTAGTGTTGTGATATGTGCATATTTTACAGTTCCGTCAAATCAAATCAAATCAAAATCATTTATTTGCATAAAATGTGGGTACAAAAGATGTTACATATAAAAAGTGCGAAGACACATTCCGCCGCAGTTTTGGCATGCAAATATTTAATGGATGTTAATGTTAGTTAACATACAATAAAATTATAGAAAAATAAATAACAGTTGTTACGTAATAAATTCGAGTTATAACGTTATAAATCTATGAACGAAAATAACAATTTATTGAATTCAATAGGTACCAATCCGAATTAAAATTACACACTACATATTTATAAATAGTAAGGTATGTAGCTAGCGACAAGGTAAATACCAAAGTAACTTAAAAATAAATAACTAAAAGTGACTTCGCGTCGTGTTCGGCTGATATGACACACCATAAGCGCCGAACTTACGCGACGGAAATTCAGTTGCGGAACTTCAGTGTGTTGAACGCTGTCATGGCGTCGTGTCGTGTTATCTAAACAGGCGGACAGACAGACGCAAAAGAAAGTGATGCTGTTAGGATTCCGTTATTACTTACTTTTTTTAAATACTTGCATAGAAAATAGAGCCATGTCGTTACATAAATAAAAACTTTTTTACAAAAACAAAAACCGACTTCCAAAAAAAAACACTACAAAGTGAAAAATAACTTTAATTTCGGAAGTCGCTGTCTTTGGATCTGTATTTTAGTTTTTTGCCACCGACTTCCAAAATTAAAGTTATTTTTCACTTTGTAGTGTTTTTTTTTGGAAGTCGGTTTTTGTTTTTGTAAAAAAGTTTTTATTTTTCACTTTTTAGTGGTTCAGTTTGTAATTTATCTAAGTTACAATAACCCAATGTCAGCTGCTCATCACGTTTTACAAAATGTTGCTTTTCCCGATGCAGGGCCGTTAATTGTTGAGGAGTTCTCTTAGTAAGAACCAGGAGAAATGGAGCTCATGGTGAAGTCACCATTACCATTATTTTGACGAGCATAAACCATATTAAAGTAATCGAATCGCAACCTGTTATATACTTAGATATAATTGAGTATTTCCGATGGCCCTCTGTGGTCTTCATCATCAGTTCCAGCTCACCGAATGGTACTTTCCGAGAGCAAATGCACGAGTTACTATAAAAAATACCGAAATCGATATAGGTGTGCCCATAAAATTTGAGGGTTTCCCTCGATTTCCATGGGATCCCATCATCAGATCCTGACTTGATGATTATGGGACCATTTGGGACGTATACCCTTTCGAACAAAAAAAGAAAAATCCAAATCGGTCTAGCCATTTTCGAGTAATCGGGGAACATACATAAAAAAAAAATAAAATAAATAAAAAAATAAAAAAAAAGGTTCCGACGAATTGAGAACATCCTCCTTTTGGAAGTCGGTTAATAAGAAGCACTTTCGTATTTGCAAATAAAAATACTTTGAACTTCCAAGGATTTTTTCGCTGATACGATTGTGCTCTTTATTTACAAGGCAACACGAATCAATTTCCTATGTAAGTATTTTAGTAGTTTACGGTCAGTTCGACCGTGAGTGCCCAGCTTAAGCTATAGCACCGTGGGGCGCACACGCGGGGCGCGGGCATGCCTGCCTCCCGCTGCTCCCCGCCCCGGATCTTCTGCAATCGAACCGAACTTCGGTCGCGTATAATGTGTGCTCTACAGAATACGTTGCCGCCGAATTGCCGCTGAACTTACGCCCGACCGAAGTTCGGCTGTACGCTAGAACGCAACGTAATTTCGGCACAGTGTGTCGTCAGTAATTCAAATAGCATTGCAGGCGTAATCATGCCGAACTTCCGTCGCGTGTTTTGACACTTTAAGTTATATTCTGCTTGAATCTGGTAGTTCTTAGGAACGTGCTACTGGCAATATTGCCTGCAATTAATGTCTTTACGTCAAAATCGAACTGTGCAATTCATTGTATAGGTACCTACATAGGTATTTGTGGAGTATGTATGTATGTGTGGAGTGTGTTGTAATGAGTTTCAAATAAGAATAGGATCGACTTAGCGCCATGTTGTGCTGTCAAATTGAATAAATTGTAGGTAGGGTGAGCAAAACAAGATACTTTTTAAATAACATTTATTTCAACAACCATGAACGATGAATTTGAAAAAAAATTGTTGCCAACACTGAAAATATGTAAGAAAGTAGTATAATTTTAAAAAAAACTAATTATGACTAATTTTTTATTAGTTAAACAAAAAAAAACTTTAATGAAACGCAAATAAGTTTTCTTTGCAAACCGTACTTTTCAATCAACATTTGACAGATAGCTCTCATTCTTATTTGAATCACATTGCACTGAATTGATACTTAACCCATTCGGGCATTATACAACGTGTAATGCTAAATGCGCAAAACCTCTTAAGGGGTCATTCTAATCAACATTATGAACAACTTTTACTATGGGACAAAACCTGAAATCGCGAAAAAAAAATCAGCTGTTCAGTACATTTTGACGAATTATGCGAACATAAATGTACTGAACAGCTGATTTTTTTTTCGCGATTTCAGGTTTAGTCCCATAGTAAAAGTTGTTCATAATGATGAGTACAATGACCCCTTAAGAGGTTTTGCGCATTTAACGTTACACGTTGTATTTAAGATCACAAATTATGTGCTTTCTCTAGTACTGCAATCAATATAAAAATAGCCATCCCTATATCTTACATCATTAATTATTGGTCTCTCTCTCTCTCACAAGACAACTTCTTTCATAATATGTTGTATAGCTAAGCACGAGCACGGCTCAGCAAATGTTAGATAAATCTATCAACTGCAGTGTGACACACACATGTGCACGTGACGGCCTCCCTACAATTAGAAACATGTATACTTACTAATGTGACCGTTCGCTTGAGGTCGCGCCGCGCCCGCTGTACCAGTGTTGGGCATAAATCAATTAATATTTTAACCATCGTAGTAATTGATTGAAAAATTAATTACAATTAATCTGTCAGTTGCATATTACAATGAATTTATTTAAATTAACTCATGTTAATTGCAAGATACAATTTAAAAAAAATCAATTAATATTTTTAATTGTTGGCAGAAACAATTAAAATTAACAATTAATAATCATGTTTCTCTGACTGCAGCTACCTGTCTGTCCTACGAGGGAGAAAACAAAGGACCAGCACCTGAGGTCCTTTGTTTTCATTTTTCTTTTTGAAAACTGCCCGTCCTGTCCGACGCGGGACGAAAACAAAGGACTAGGACCTTAGGTCCTCTATTTTCGTCTTTTCGTCTTTCTTTTCGAAAACCGCCCGACCTGTCCGACGAGGGACGAAAACAAAGGACCAGGACCTTAGGTCCTCTATTTTCGTCTTTCTTTTCAAAAACCGCCCGACTTGTCCTACGAGGGAGGAAAACAAAGGAATAGGACCTTAAGTCCTTTGTTTTTGTCTTTTCGTCTTTCTTTATGAAAACTGACCGTCCTGTCCGACACGGGCCGAAAACAAAGGACCAGGACATTAGGTCCTGTTTTCGTCTTTCTTTTCGAAAACCGCCCGACCTGCGCGACGAGGGACGAAAACAAAGGACCAGGACCTTAGGTCCTCTGTTTTCGTCTTTCTTTTTGAAAACTGCCCATTATTTCAATAGAAAGTCGCTAAAACAAAGGACCTTAGTTCAAAAACAAAAGACGACAACAAAGGTCTTTTGTTTTCGTTCCTCGTCGTCATAGCTGTCGGACAGGACGAGCGGTTTTCGAAAAGAAAGCTGAAAAAACGAAAACAAAGGACCAAGGCCCTGGTCCTTTGTTTTCGTCCCTCGTCTTCGTCGTCAGACAGGACGGGCGGTTTTCGAAAAGGAGGAAATAAAGGACCTAAGGTCCTGGTGCTTTGTTTTCATCTCTCGTCGATCAGGACGGGCGGTTTTCGAAAAGAAAGACGAAAACAGAGGACCTAAGGTCCTGGCTCACGAAGAACGATTTAGCGCGGCCTGGAACTTCTTTGCAAGATCATCAGTCAACCTTGTGACAGTCCTGCCCTGTGCCACTCCTCCATCTTATATTATTTCTATTTACATTGTTTTAATTGAACTAAAGTTTCATTGCAGGAACAATTAACAATTGATTTATTGTTAATTGCAAAACTAACAGTTAACAATTAATTAATTATTTATTGATATTTCACAATTAACAATTAATCGATTGTTAATTGTACCTTGCAATTAAATTCTGCCCAACACTGCGCTATACACACTACAGACAGACGGACGCATTACATTTATATTATTATATAAAAAAACAACACGCATAAACAACACGTAGAAATTGTTACCTAAAAATAATGTGAACAAAATATGTCAGTGTTGTGATGTGTATGTAGACATCTGTCTTAATGGCTGAAATGATTGAAGTGAAGAGACCTGGCTATAGCCTAGCCTATAGCTCGCTAAACTAAGAGTACTGTTTTGCTAAGTGTACAAAATGCTTTCTTTTCTGTAAAACCTTTGAAAACTATTGCCTAATAATTACCTAATTGCTCTAAAAATAATGTTCGTAAGAATGTTCAACATGAAAATACAGCGTGTAAGTGTAAACAGTGGCAATCTTTTAAGGGGTTGTTGTACTCATTATTATGAACAACTTTTACTATGGGCCAAACCTGACATCGCGAAAAAAAAATCAGCTGTTCCCTTTTTGACGAATTATGTGAACATAAATGTACTGAACAGCTGATTTTTTTCGCGATTTCAGGTTCGGTCTCATAGTAAAAGTTGTTCATAATAATGAGTACAACGACCCCTTAAAATATTGCCACTGTTTATACTTACATCCCGTATACTTAAGATGCTTCTTAGATCCCTAACAAATCTTGAATATAATTCTACCCACCGAGTCAAAGATTTACATGAGTGACAGACTCGTGTCCACAATAAAACAGATTTCGATCTCAAACATATTCTATTCTATTATAAGAAGCTATATAATATTGTTGCATGTATTAAAAGACTAATCCGTCAGATATCGAATGTATAGTTAGTAATTATGACAAGCATTGTAAATGTATGGAAGTGTATAAATAAATGTTGGTATGTACCGACAGTGGTGCGGCCGGGATGGTGCTAGTACACTACGATCATTGATGAACTATTGAAATAAATATAACTACGGAATATTGACTGGTTTTATTTAAATATTGTACCTATCTTCATCGTAGCCAGTGAGAAGCAGTGTTACCGCGTGTGTCGTGGACTCGTGGTAAACATTACAACCGATATTTTTGAGAGGCATTTCACAACTAAAAACGTTGTACAGTATTTTTGTGACGCAATACGCAAACTGCTATAATCTGAGCAAAACCCGAGCAATCTTGCGGATTTTGCTAGTCAATGGTGGGTATTTTTAAAAAAAAAACGAAAAATTATCGATAGCGTCAATTGCCAACAGACGCACCCTCCGGCAATGACGTATTCCTTCCGGTCCTAGCGAAAAGTCATCATTTTTAGGGTTCCGTACCAAAATGGTAAAAAAGGAACCCTTATGGTGTGACTCAGTCTGTCTGTCTGTCTGTCACAGCTGGATATCTCGAGAACTACTAATGCTATCAACTTGAAATTTAGAATAGTTTTAGACGACGTTTACCCAACTATTTTGCAAATAAGAAAAAAATAAAAATATTTATATTTTTTTTGCAACAGGGACTGAAAGGGGGTCTTAAAAATTCAAAGTGGGGCTACTAGGGCATGTGGGGTGTCATATGAAAGAGCGCTGTTTGCACATTCTCAAACATATTTTTTCTTTTTTTTAGGCCGCATATTTTTTGACTTTTGATGAAAAATGTAAAAAAAAATACCGTTCCCCCCGCTTATCTCCGAAGTTTGCAAAGCGAAAAATTGGAAAATTATTCTATGTGATAGAAGTTTATGTTAAGATTACAGGAAAAATAAAATGATGTCTTTAAATAGCACAGTTTTTCAGAAATCATCAACAAAAATTACATATAAATGATGGTACGGAACCCTCGGTGCGCGAGTCCGACTCGCTCTTGACCGGTTTTTTTTGTTGAGAATTATTATTTAATTCCAAAGTGGTGCTCTAATGGTGTGTGTCTAATGTTGGTATGTATTTAAAAAAAAAAAAACCGCCAAACTAGTGCGTGTCGGACCACGCACAATGAAGGGTTCCGTAGTTGGGATGAAATTATCCCAAGAACAAACTTAACATTGTAGTTGAAATACATGTTCTTCCATACATTCCAACTGTAAATGTAAGTTTGTATTCACAGTATTGAGAGATTTACCATGTTATTTTGAGACCATAGACTATAGGTTTTCCTGTAATCTACAAGTAGGAACTGTTTTCTGTATTTAAAAAAAAAAATTAGGCTCAGTATTTTCGGAGATAAGGGAGGGAGGAATGGTCAATTTTCTTAAATAACTTTCCGTTCCGTTTTTTCCTTTTGAGGTACGGAACCCTAAAAAGGTTTAAGAATATGAATTTGACATTTTAGATGTAACATGGCTTCAAATAAACACAATTTTTTTTAAATATTTATTTATTTTTCTCACCACAATATATAAGTATATCCTTATAAAATAATGACAAAAAACAATATTGTCCCGTCATATAAAAAATAATATTAGGTCTTTACCTATGAAATTGCCGTTTTATATAGAAAAAATCAAACATTTTTTTAAAAAGAAACGTGATGCAAAACTCAAAGCATTTATTTCAATTAAACCAATTACACGCACTTTTGAATTGTCAAAGAGTCGGTCAGTAGGTAAGTCAGAAAGTTGAAGCTAGTTGCCCATTCCAAAACGTAGATCTATGGAGAAGAACGGGCAAGAAACTCCACGGACACTCTTTTAAATCAAAATATGGTTACAAAATATTGGTTACATCATTCATGTTGAAATTATACATGTGAGAACGATGAACGTTAAAAGCGTACGTATTAAAAAAATAAAAAAAAAACAATTCAAAATTAAAATTAAAATAAGCCGTGGCAGCTAAGGTATGACCAGCCTCCACCAACAGCGCCCGTTGACGAACCTGACGTATGGATTCGTTAAATGATCCAACACACGCGCCACCATCAGCGAGGCATTAGAGTGAGCATGACACACTCTCAGCCGCCAGGGCACATCCAAGTCAAATAAAGACGTACCCAGTAAATGGTAGCTTTAGAGTAGGTACATAGTACTCACACATGTGCTAAGCAATTATACAATACAAGGTGATTGAGTCTACACAATGCAAAGCTATTCTTACAATCTTCAGCAGTTCCAACAGTATCTTCAAATGTTAATTAATTAGTTGAGGTTGTGGAGCAGGACCAGCATGGAGCCAAGCATTTTTATCATTTATGTAATCCCCCAACTTATAATATGCCTGCCTGCATAGTGTGCGTTTTATACAAGTTTTAAATTTCGTCTCATTTAGTTGAAGTATGTGTGGAGGTATGTTATTGTAACATTTTAAACAGTACCCCATGAACGATGAGTCTACTTTAGCCAGCCTGAAACCTGGTTGAGCTAATAGGTCCTTATTTCTAGTATTATAATTATGCCTTTCACCTCTTTTATTAAAAAGATGTAATTTTTTTCTTACGTACATGATGTTTTCGTAGATATATTGACAAGGTACCGTCATGATGTTAATATTTTTTTCTCATTTTCGCAACTTTTTCGCGCAAACGTCCATGCGCACAAAAGTCCAGTCGCGGAAATGTCTTCAGATTCAGATTCAGATACTTTATTTGCTCAAACATGTGTGTACATACTATTATATAGAAAATAAAATAAAAATGCATGCAAGGTGTTAATAGGTACATGGGCGTACCCAGCTTTTGGCCCAGGGGGGGGCAAATCAGAAATTTCTTAAGCCGGGTCCCCCACATTTTTTTTTTTCGCCTCACCAGACTGCTCAGTGTCCTCGGCAAAATCTTAGAATGGAGACTTATTTATAAGCGCCTCAAAGATTATGCCGATACAAAGGGCCTAATTCCTAACGAGCAGTAGGTAGATGGTTTTCAAACCCAACACTCTTGCGTCTTGGTCCACCATATCGACGAACACATAAGCGTTGGTTTACAACGTGGTTCGATGACGGGTGTTGTTTTCTTCGATATATAGCAAAAGCGTTTGACAAAGTCTGGCACAACGGTTTATTATAACAAGCTTTACAAACTCGGTGTGCCAGACCGTCTCGTGCTCATCTTACGAAACTTTTTGTCTTTCCGCACTTTTCGCTTTCGTATCAAAGGAGCGCTATCCTCTCCCCACCCCATTCACGCAGGTTTCCGTTAGGGCTCTGTGCTTTCTCCACTCATTTCCACGTTATTTACCAGCGATATCCCGAAAAGTGAAAAAGGCACAGTTGGCTCTGTTCGCAGACGATACGATTATATTATCATTATAGTATCATTTACTATTCCGGCCAACGCCAAGACCCGATATCTCGCACTCTCCAAACCGCAGTCGATAAACTCGGCGCGTGGTTTCAAAAGTGGAGAATCGAAGTCAATCCCGACAAAAGTCAAGCGGTTCTCTTTTTAAACCGCGTCTCAATCCATCTCCCCCCACCGACCGACCACCATGTCTGGCAAGCCGATCCCTTTGGAGAAGCGAGCCAAATATAGGTGTAATCCTCGATGAGCACCTCTAAGCACATAAAGCAGTCTCGTTCTGAATGCACGTAGCGAATTGTCACTTAAGTGCAAGTTGAACATCTATACAGCGTGTATTCTCCCAAACATGACCTATGCAGGTTCAGTATTTGCACACTCAAAGTCCCGAAACATCCATAAGATATGTATTAAGATGCAGACCTTACAAAATCGTTTCCTCCGAACGGCTACGGGTATCCCGTAGCCGTTCGGAGGAAACGATTTTGTTTCTTGGTTCGTGAAATCGTCCACCTAGACCTTAAAATCCCAATATCCATCAATTCCAAGCGTTTCTTCGATACCCCGAAACACCGCAACCCCTCTGGTTGTCGAATCCGCTACTTATATCCCTTCTGAAATCAGTAAAGTCCGCCGTCCAAGGCATGTTCTCACCGACCCCGATGACACCTTAATCCTCTTCCAGGAGAAAAGTAGGGCCACCAGTACAGATTACAAACAGAAATCTACATTCCGACCTCGTCGCCCAGGTCCCTTGCGACGACGACCCCCACGTAATTCCCCCCGACCCTTAATCGGTGGCGTAGCTGAGCCTGTAGCAGATAATAATTATCCAGTTAGGAACCAGCATGTCCCTGCTTGCTGTACTCCCCCTAGCGACGCCCTAAGCCGAGGTACACCACGCCGCCCTTAGCATGCAGTCGCTTAATTCATAGACTAAAAAGCCAGGGTTATGGCAGCGCAGTGCGGTTTTTTCTAAAATTACTGCATAATAAGTACCTATATTGTACTTAATCGTATAGTAAGTACACGACGACGACGACAACGTGACGTATGGCTCTAACATAACTTTTTTCGGCAACATTACTTAGGTATACAAGATCCAGGGGGGGCAGCTGCCCCCCCCTGGGTACGCCCATGAATAGGTACATGGAGATGTGCTAACATGTTTACCATATTGTCATGGTGTGCAAATGTTGATATGTTTGGATTAAAAAAAAAAATAATAACAATAAAAATGCTGACATAAATAAATAACATTAAATTGATTGATTACTTTATCAATTCATATAGAAATAGATGGGGGCAACATTGCAAAATTGTCAAAGATTCAATTATTAAAATAAAAACCTAAAAAATATAATGTCAACGTTGGTCAAAAATATTATCAAAACCATTATTACATTACATACATTAAAGATTAAATTAATTTAAATATAAAAAAAGCATGTCAATTCAAAATGATAAACACAACAAAACAAAACAAAACAAAAAACATTGAAAACATTTTGAGAATAAAAATCCCACGATGCCGGGATGTTGAGCCACACTGGGTATTTGTTCATTGGTTTTCCCAAAACTGATAATCATTGTTTTGTTTTATTATTCTCAAAATAATTTGTTACTAATAATGTAAACAAAATTGTCGGCACCGTAAGTACAGTAAGTAGGTATTTTAGTAATAGGTAAGTAGGCAGATAGTCTTAATATTACTCATACTACGAAAAAAATATTTGAAATAAAGACTTACCTACTCCCTTATTCATAAAAAAACTAAAACGCATAATCAACCTAAAGTTAAAAAGTGTTTTGTCTTTTGACAAGACAGTTTTTAACTAAAACAGTATTATAACTAGGCGTTTCAGTTTTTTTTTATGAATAATACGGTTAGTATTTATATTATATCAAATTATCAAATAACTCATAAAGCCAACCGGAAGGAAATGTCTAGAAATGAAATCGCAGTAAACATTAGAAATATTATCTAAACTTTGACAGCAAAAAATATATTAAGTAACTGCAATATTTTAGTACTGTTTGATTTGTAATTTTAGTGTTCGCGACTGTACCAAAACAAAATGTATGTAGAAGTTTACGTGGAAGTTTAACATACTTCTACATAGTAAACCAGGTCGAAATTATCATGGTTGGAGAGTAGTATTTCTTGACTATTTTTTGACACTAAATTCAAATTAAAAAACGTAAGCATTCCGCAGTAATCAGGTAATCATAAAAGCTCCCCACACAATCCTCACCAAGACACCCTTATATCTCTGGAATCACTTAATGACTATTTCCGAGATTTGGCATAGCGTCAGTAGTATTTCAGTAGTATTTTTTGGAATTGAAACCAAGTCGATACTCCCATCCGTTTGCTTGCACTAGAGGTGAGGCTTGTGTGGTGAACCTCTCCACACAATCCTCACCAACTGATAGCTATAACTCCGGAAGCATAATGGTACTATTTTTTTGACCAATGGTACTTTATGACTATTTCGGTACTATTTTTTGGCGTTCTCAAAATTGATTTTCTTGAAGTTTTCAAATATGAGGATTGTGTGGTGAGGCACACTAATCATGTGGTCTAATTACACGAATCGACGATGCATCGCGCCGCCGCGCCGCCGCCGCCACCCGCCCGCCGCCCGCCCGCACCCCTCTCGCGAGTTTTTGATTTTCATTTAATTATTAGAAATGCTTTACAGATATTCAGGGGATTTCTTCCAATTTGAGTAGATAAAAATTATTGGTATTAAGATTCATAAAAATATCCTGAGTGTCTTTAATGTACGAGGGTTAAATGCAAATTTAACTTCACGAAAAAAAAAGTATAATAGCCACCTTGGTGATAATTTACATAGTTACTTGTAGTACCTAACTATTTATATACTTTGACAAAATTTCACTCTCTAGGCAATTACTGTTTTGAAGTTATCATTTATTTTATATAAAATAGTCAATATGGTACTTAATATATGTTGATTTTGACCGGGGATAATTATTACCACAATTAAAACTTTTGAAAAGGAGCAGTCATGTACAAAATCACCAGTGGTCCATTTTTTGTTCCCACTTAAATTTGATGTTATTGCTATAATTGCTAATAACTCAATATATATAAAAATATATCGGGGATTACTGTCAATTTATGTATTTCAGCTATTTATATATTTAATTCTGAATTATCACCTAAAGAGCATTTATTGCAATCTACTCCATACAAATCGATCTATTTTTACTGGACTATTATACATCATGCGTCTTTGGTTGGGAAAGCAAGTCTATTGTCAAATACCGTATGAATATAGGCGAAAATTTTCACGCGCTCTCAAAATATGACTGTTTACTTGGAATTTATAGAATAAAATAGGTTGATGATATAAAAAAAAGCTAGAAATCTCTTTTTGAATGACATGTAATTTGACAATAAGCTGTTTACTCATAAATAATTGGTATCCTTTTCAAATGTAGTTGTTATTTTCGTTGATTAAACAAATAGAAATTGTTACTATTATTATAATATAAAGGTTACCTACAACCTGAAAAATGGCGGACAACCAATGTGCACCGCACTAACCACAATTAAATGTTATGAGCTGAATAACATTTAATTGTAGATGTTATGAGCTGAATAGTAGTTCACTCGTGGTACGTGAATCCGCAACAAGCTGACACGAGTAGTACTTCTGTCAAAAAAGTCAGCCACAGATCCATGTGCCATCCATCCATCCATTTTATTTATGTAAAGCTTAACAGTGGGTAACTGGGGTAACATTTACGCAAATATTGTACTCAATGAACCGCTAAACTTTCTGTAAGACTTAGATCTAAGGGTCTGTGGAAATAGCTTAAATCCTCACTTTAGGTACCAGCATTACAAATTAAAATATGTGCTAATTGTAATCATGTAATACTTTATTTTACAGGGTAAATCACAACCGGCTACCAACGCAACGATAGTTACACTTCGACGACAAAATTCTGCTATATTACTTTTAAACCGCTCGTATTTGTTTTAGATGAAACTTTTTTTTCTAATTATAATGGACATGAATAATAAATAAAAGTACAAAATCATCAGTAACTCTGTTTTTTATTTCTTAAACAGTACGCATTAATGGAATGAAGTGTAGTGATAATACCTACGGTGCACTATGACAGCTTATTTAACAGCACATAGTAGATTAATTGCCCATGCTAGTACAAGTATTCAGCTCCAACCAGGATCAAAGATTACATGTGATCTTAGTTACAGCACTTTGCTGTAATTTAGCATTATATGGATTCACCCGTGGGCTAGATAAGTGCTATTATAAGATTGCGTATAACAAGCTAATTAACATTGTAAAAGTTCAATTATGTTCAGCAAGACGCATTATATCATTGATAATTGAGGTCACGGAATAGCTGATTGCATTATAGTAGTTCACATGTTCTGTCTTAAAATGCAAGCATTTTATGGGTACGTTTGTGGCCTTCAATTCAGAATATAGCTACTTTTAGGTCCACAAAATGCTACATTGCAGCTTACAGTACTATTGATTGCTAAATGCTGATTAACACTGACCTGTACACCTATAATAACGCTCGCAACATTACAATGTCATTGCCGTGGTTGTTAATACAGTCAATAAACAGGCGAATGCGTAATTTGCAGCTTTTGCAGTTCGAGTGAACTCTAATAACTCTTCATTAATGCTGAAGTTACCGATGTGGACCCTATGTGATATCTTATAATGCAGATCTGTACTACTTGGGATGTACAGTTAAGGCAAAAATGCTCTTGCAAACATTATGGCTTGAAAAATGCAGTTGGGATGAAGAAGTGTCTCTTGATACCAGAACCAGGTTTAAGAACTTTATTCAGTCACTATCACATTTAAATACACTACGCATACCACGTTGAGTTTGTAGTGAAACCGCTGTAACATTTGAATTACATACATTCACAGATGCCTTAGAACGTGCTTACGGTGCATGTGTGTATGTTAGAGCAATTGACACACAAGGTAAAGCCAGTGACAGGCTAATAGCATCTAAAAATAAGGTAACGCCTTTAAAACCCGTCACTATTCCTAGGCTAGAGTTGTGTGGTGCGTTATTGGGTGCAAGACTGCATTAAAATTTTAAAATCCCTTACAATTAAATTCAGTAATTCTTACTACTGGACTGATTCCATGATCGCCCTCGGTTGGCTCAATACTTCACCGAGCCGCTTGAAAACCTTTGCACGTAACAGAGTAGGTGAAATACAAGAATTAACTTCCGATAGCAAATGGAGTTTTGTGCCGTCTAAAGATAATCCTGCAGACCTGGTTTCTCGCGGAGTGAAGGCTGATCTCATCACTAAGTCAGCGCTGTGGTGGCACGGACCAAGTTTCCTTCATCAAACGCACACCAGCACTAAGTCAGCGCTGTGGTGGCACGGACCAAGTTTCCTTCATCAAACGCACACCAGCACTAAGTCAGCGCTGTGGTGGCACGGACCAAGTTTCCTTCATCAAACGCACATCATCACTAAGTCTGCGCTGTGGTGGCACGGACCAAGTTTCCTTCATCAAACGCACACCAGCACTAAGTCAGCGCTGTGGTGGCACGGACCAAGTTTCCTTCATCAAACGCACACCAGCACTAAGTCTGCGCTGTGGTGGCACGGACCAAGTTTCCTTCATCAAACGCACACCAGCACTAAGTCAGCGCTGTGGTGGCACGGACCAAGTTTCCTTCATCAAACGCACACCAGCACTAAGTCAGCGCTGTGGTGGCACGGACCAAGTTTCCTTCATCAAACGCACATCAGCTTTCCAAAAATACCAACCACACACACACACAGGCATCACTTCCAGAAACATCATTACATACAATAGCAACTACAGACAAAATCAATGATAACAGCATTTTAAATCTTATTAATAACTAGCTTTTGCCGGCGGCTTCGCCCGGTGGATGTCGGAAAATATCCCAAGGGAACCTGCTACCGGGAATTCCTTTCTTATTCCTTGTCTACATCGTAAAGGGAACCTCTGTGCAAAATTTCAGCTTTCTAGGTCCAAGGGTTTGGGCTGGGCGTTGATGATTCAGTCAATCAGTCAGTCAGGACTTCTCTTTTTATTTATATAGATAGATAGATAAAAGTAATTACAATAAAATAATTAGAACATTAGCTTAAGTTAAAACATTTATTCAAAACTGTAAAAATCCTGGCAACAAAAGCACAGGTATCTTATCAACATCAGAACTTCAATGTGCAGAAAACATAGTGCTAAATATAGCACAAAGTGATATGTTCCCTGAGGAATATCACATAATTAAATCAGGCCAGTCCTTACATAAAGAACACAGATTATAGTTATTTATGCAACTGACGTATAATAAGGGGTCTTAAAACACGAATGTGGGTTTATCACACGAGGCGAAGCCAAGTGTGATAATAGTATCACATGAGTGTTTTAATACCTAATTATGTACAGTTTCATACAAGACTTTATCTACACCCATGTTATCAATTCTCTATAAAAGGTTCTGAAACAGTTTTTTGCAATACTAATACTCGTATCGAACATGGCGGCCGGCGTCATACTATACGACGTGAATTCGAATAAGTTCTTTTTTAAATTACGGCGCTGTTGTAGTGAAACGCGCGTGCATTACAATGTTCTTTTTTTGAAAACGAGTTGCATTATGAAATTCAGTACAACATTAAAACACCCGTTTGGATGCTATTATGGTTACCATGGTTACTATGACACTGGCTGTTTTAATGTTGGCAATAAGCTAACTGGCTCAGAAACTTTTATAGAGAATTTATAGCATGGGTGTAGATAAAATTCATTATCACCTTTTGTTGATTCCAACAATATAATGCGCGTTGGTGGACGCCTAAATAATTCAAATTATGATTACAATATAAAACATCAAATTTTACTAAGTAGCAAACATCATCTTACGCAGATCATCTTTCACAAACAACACATGGACTTGCTACACGCAGGCCCACAATTGTTACTGTCACACATGAGACAATCTCACTGGCCAGTGGGGGGGAACCTCGCCAGGCGTACCGTACACAACTGTGTACGTTGCACTAGATTTCAACCTAAACCGGTTCAGCCTATCATGAGTAACTTACCACATGACAGGACACATTTAGAGTTTCCTTTCCTACACACTGGTATTGATTACGCTGAGCCAGTGTTGATATCAGATCGAAAAGGCAGAGGTAGTAGACTCACGAAATGTTATATTTGTGTTTTAGTCTGTTTCGCAGTTACACCTCGAGCTCACGGACCTTATCAAAGAGGCATTCATTGCTGCTCTTCATAGGTTTATGAGTCGCCGTGGAAAGCCACAGACTATTTCATCAGATAATGCGACAACCTTCGTCGGAGCTAGTAACGATATTCAGTCATTTTTTAGAACTTATTCAGACGATATTCAAACAGACATGGCCAGCCAGGGCATAGATTTTAAATTCATTCCACCCTATAGTCCACAAACCATAACCCACCAAAGTGTGGAGTATATGGTGGATAGAGGCTATCCTTAATTCCCGGCCCCTTAGCAATTTTTCATCGGTTATTGAAAAAAAAATCTGCAGTTTCATACAATAGTGCAATACCTACACGGTCAAAATGTATGGAAGAGCAGATTTTTTTTTCAATAACCGATGAAAATTTTCTATATGGGGGGGCTCAGAATGGTGTACTGGATACGTGGGAACCGTTTGCGCGTCGATGTCCCTCCCACCCTGTATAACATCAGCTTGATGCCCTGCATCTACGGCATTTATAAGAAGTTCTGTGAAGGGGACCAAATTAGTGCCAGTAGAGCGTGTTCTAACAAACCATGCTGATGATGGCTTAAATACATTTTCAAGTGATCTAGCATGTATGGACAAATCAGCGACTCAAAGATCTTGGCGAATGAAGATAAAATTGAATTGGCCCTGTATTTCATAACCACGTCAGTGTCTTCCGATTTGTGTACAGCGATTTTCCACCTTGAAGGAAATATACCTGTTATTAATGATTTATTATAAATTAACATTAATGGATAAACAAGCTCAGATGAACATAACGTAATGAAAACGGGAGGTATTCCATCTGGCCCTGACCCTTTATTTGGATCTAGGCTTTTCAATTTCCTATATAGATTTTTAGGAGAAATGACTGGTGCAGTTAGCACCAGTCATTGTAAGAAAAATAATCAGCAAATAATTCGCACACTTTTGACCAGTCAGAAGTGGTATTTATTTATTTTACCTCTTACAACTGTCTTTACAGATCTTAGACCTAACGCGATAGCGTGGTTATCCTTATCAACTATTGTTACCTAATATTAATATATCAGATATATTTATAATGTACTCTACTACTTAAACAGCAATATACTCAACTAAAATTACCTACCTACTTAGCTATTTACTACTAAACATAGGTGCATCAGTAGTGTAACAAACATAACAGCTTAACAACTAGCTAAATATATTTCATTAATTAAATTAAAAAATCTTAACATATTTATTTAACATAACTTACTACAACTTAGTAGAACTTCAGCGAATTCACTCAAGCTGCACGAGAATATATCTATTCTCTCATGGAGTTCGTTTACTTTGCGGATTGTACGGGTGAGGGGGTTAAACATTCGGTAAAGCAAATCTTATGCACTTCGGCTCCTGCAGTAATCTCATCCGCCAGATGGCAACGCTGTCACATCAGTGTGCAGCTCAGCACGCGCAGCATGACCGCTTCTATCTCTACGAAGAATAGACTCGTCTCTTTCTATACAAAGTGGATCACTACGCTGAGTCGCTGACATAATACAACGTGTGGCCGCCATAGCGTCATTAACTAAAGACACAGGTAGTGCTAGTGGCCAGTAATAATTAAAAATATAGATTTAATAATTAATTAATTGAAAAAAATAATATTTTAAACAAACTGAATATTAACCAAAATTAGGATCACTCTATGCAAAGGACTCATTCATGAAGCTATTGTTCTATGTCAGCTGATAAGGTCTTTGACACAGACCCTTTTTTTTTGTTCTTCGTTTGTCTATTGTTCTGACCCAGCTGTGAGTAGCTTCATGAATGATTTTTTTTGCACAACCCCCAGAAAAAACTCGCGCGGCGTGATCATTTTTTTCTTGTTCGTTTTAATTTCATCTCTGCGCTACAGGTTACTCCAAGATTTTTAGTAAATTGTAAATAAATCAATAAATAATAACATTTAACTAAATTAAAATATCTTTAAAAACGAAAACGCGAAACCATATACGCGTGTCAAGTTAATGTCATCAAAGCAGCGGCACGTTGTATATCAAACGAAGGTTTTTCACCAGTGTGTATACGAAAATGTTTTGTTAAAGCATTTTTTTCGCTGACATATTTTCACCAGTGTGTATACGAATATGTTTCGTTAAAGTACCATTTTGTCTAAAACTACGTTGACATACATGACACTTGTAAGGTTTATCACCACTGTGTATACGAATATGAGTTGATAAATCACTCTTTCGACTAAAACTACGTTGACATACATCACACTTAAAAGGTTTTTCACCAGTATGAACAAGATTATGTCTTGTTAAAGCATTCCTTCCATTAAAACTACGTTGACATACATCACACTTGTAAGGTTTATCACCAGTGTGTATACGAATATGAGATGATAAATCACCCTTTCGATTAAAACCACGTTGACATAAGTCACATTTATAGGGTTTTTCACCAGTGTGATGACGGACATGAGTTGTTAAAGAACCATTTTGACTAAAACTACGTTGACATACATGACACTTGTAAGGTTTGTCACCAGTGTGTATACGAATATGCTCTGTTAAACCACCCTTTCGACTAAAACTACGTTGACATACATCACACTTGTAAGGTTTGTCACCAGTGTGTATACGAATATGAGTTGATAAAGCACCCTTTCGACTAAAACTACGTTGACATACATCACACATAAAAGGTTTTTCATCAGTATGTACACGAATATGTCTTGTTATAGCATTATTTTCACTAAAACTACGTTGACATACGTCACGATTGTAAGATGTTTTACCAATTTGTGGAGTTTTGTAGCCTGATTTGTCTTTTTTCGTTTGCGCGGCTGTTAACGCATTTTCTAGTTTTGTTCTTCGTGTGTCCAGTTTTGGTACCTTCGCAACGGTCGCCCCTGTGATGATAAATCTGGTAAGTGCAACGTTGGAAGAAGATTGACATGCACACGATGAATCAGAAATTCCTCTTTGGAAGGAATTTCTGGTGACATTGCATTATATGCTTTATCACCAAGGACAAAGTTCAAAATTGTACTAACATCGACGTATGGTTTGTTCCGAAAGAGATCAAGTTTAAACAAACCCTGTTCAAGGGAATTAGTAACACATTCATCTGTATTTAGAAGGTTTCCAACTTTGTATCTCACCCCTTTTGTCAACAATTACTGTTGGAAAAAGTGGCAATTTAGTAATGATATTAAAGCAATCATTATTATTGCGTAATTAAAGCTAGCAAATTTTCTGCGTAATTCTTTTAATCAACCCACATTGGGACCGCGTGATGGATGATAGCCCACTCCCTCTCACAGAGAGGAGGCCTGCGTCCCAGCAGTGGGAACATTATAAGCTGATTATGCCCATGATTATTAATTTTCTCTATAAATAATATGACCAGATGGCGGTACGAGCTGGATAGGTTCCGACGAACGAACGAAGGGAACGTAGGAGTGTATGGCACAGCAGATGTCTCTTTTTTTTTCAAATGGCATGGAAGGCATTTGCCAAAAAAAAAAAAAAAAAAATTAGACACCATGAACTCTGATTTCTATAGAAGTAATGATGATAGTTGAACTGCAATAATCATGATAAATCAGCTGTAGGGAATAATAATATTCTGGACTAGCAAATAAAAAAAATAAAAAAATATAAAATTATAAAAAGAGAAAGTTAAATAAAAAATTAAAAAAAAATATAAAAATAGAAAGTTAAATAAAAAAAATATAAAAAAAATAATAATATTAAAAAGAGTAAGTTCTGAAGGGTTTTTATCCGGACCAGAACTGGTTAATCTGAAGGGCTTGTAGCCGGACCAGAAGTTGTTGAACCTGGAGGGTTTGTAGCCGGACCAGAAGTTGTTGAACCTGGAGGGTTTGTAGCCGGACCAGAAGTTGTTGAACCTGGAGGGTTTGTAGCCGGACCAGAAGTTGTTGAACCTGGAGGGTTTGTAGCCGGACCAGAAGTTGTTGAACCTGGAGGGTTTGTAGCCGGACCAGAAGTTGTTGAACCTGGAGGGTTTGTAGCCGGACCAGAAGTTGTTGAACCTGGAGGGTTTGTAGCCGGACCAGAAGTTGTTGAACCTGGAGGGTTTGTAGCCGGACCAGAAGTTGTTGACCCTGGAGGGTTTGTAGCCGGACCAGAAGTTATTAATCTGAAGGGTCAATAGAGACCGGACCAGAACGTATTAGTCTGAAGGGTCATTGAAGACCGGTCCAGAACTAATCATTGCCAGTCTGTAGGGTTTAGATAAGCCGGTCCAGATTGTAAAGTAAGATTTTTTTGGTCAGGATAATCGAGCGATTTATGTTTATTACAGATGTCTGAAAGTCAGTATGACGTAAAAGTTTGACCCTTCCTTGCCCATTGAGGTAAGGGTATAAGGCATAAGGGTGGCTAACGCTGACCCTATACGGTTTGGTAGATGAGCGGTCTGGATTGGACCTTAGACAAAAAAAAAAAAAAAATTAGATTAGATAGTTTAAGTTAAGTTTTCTGAAGATACTTTATCTATAGATTCTGAGGCGACTGTATCCTGTGATTCTGTTCTGTATAACCGGACAAGGTCCCTTGCTGGATGACTAAATTAGTTTATACTGTAGACGTTGCAAGAGTTGAGACCTAGCCCAGTTTTAGCTGAAGAGGTCTCGCCTACTTTCGTGGGTTGATAACCTAGTCCAGCGCTTTGTGAGCTGCAGGAATCTTTGTACTGTAGTTGTTTTCTATTAGGATCTCTCCTGTTGTTGTAGGTGATGATCTGTGATGCGCTGCAGGAATCTCACCTGCTTTAGTGAGTGACGATTTAGACCGATATGTTACGATGATAACGATGTGAATTAATCAAAGTCTTGTTTTAGATGAATGAATTCACTCGAGGGCGAGTGATTTATCAGAATGGCCGTGACGGCAGCCATATTGTTTAGCAGCTACGAGAGACGGCGACTAGATGGCGCTAGTGGAACTTGTACCAGACGCATTTGCCTTAAAGGACTTGAAGTCAGTCAGTAAAATATTGTGACGTTTCCCCACCACTAGCGATCGCCTTTATAAGGAGCTGCGCTGTGGAGTCAGGGAGCGGATTCGCCCGTGGCCCGAGCTACACACGTCCTACCCACGAGTGTAACTTTTTATTTTCTGCGCGGACCGTCAATTTTTAACTTTTCTCTCTGTGTTCACACAAGTAACCCAGCCGGCACTTGTGTGGACACAGGGGGAAGGCACCGTGCTGCCCGGTGGGTTTGCCCACCGTCGCGGTCGCGGAGGCCACGCCCAACAACATGCCGAAACCCGGCAGCCGCGGCTCGCTCGGCCGCGATGCCGGGTCCTCGGAACCCCGTCCGACGTTAGACCGGGCGACGTCGCTGCCGGACATCGGCGGTACGTCATCCGGTTTGCCGCCGGCCGGAACGTCCAAGAAGAAGAAGAAGAAGAAGGAAGAAGGAAGAGGAGGAGAGGAAACGGGCACCGCTGCAGCTGCCGACCCGCTGACGTCATCGGCGCCTGCGCGCGTTGTGCCGACGCCGTCGTCGAGCCGACAACAGCCGGTCCCTATCCGTCCCGCCGCGTTCCGCCCCGTGCCAACACAGGCCCCGGGGCCGGCCGCCGCGAACCCTAGCCGCGCGCAGCAAGCCCGCGCCGCGGCACCACAACCCGCGCGAGTACCCGCACCGGTGCGCACGCCTGCGCCCACCGCGCGCGCCGCCGCGCCGCCCGCGTACCCCGCGCCGCCCGCGTCATCCGTGCGCCTCCGCGCACCCCCCGCGCACACCTCTGCGCCACCGCCGCGCTTCACCTCGCCGCCCGCGCCCTCGGGGGCTGCGATCAAAGCTGCGCCAGCTCCGCGCACCGCGACGTCCGATCCCCGCCTCTCGCTGGCGGGACCGGTGAGTGCGGGAAAAAGTGCAGTGGACAAAGTGTGTAGTGAAAGTGTAGTGCTTCCACGGGTGCCCGATTCGCCGGCGCCCCCCCGTACCTCCGCCTACGACTCGCCTGCCGTGCTGTCGGCATGCTCGTCACGCGCGGGATCTAGCATGTCGCTAGCATCGGCGTGCTCGGCCGGGTCCGGTCGCGACGACGTGTCTCTGGATACGACACCGCGATCCGGGCTGCGGCCCAACGTGGGAGGAGCCGGAGGAGCTGAAGGCATAAAGACGCCAATGCGTTTCGAGCCCCAACCCCAGAGACAGAAGATGCCACGCCGGAGGAGTTCGTCGGACACCAGCGTGGAGGTAGCAAAGCGGTCCTGCCGCGACACGCCGCAGGCACCACGCGAAAGTGTGCCGCGGAGTCGGGCCACGCCGCCTGCGTTACCGTCGCCGTCGCCTACGTTTGCGGACGCGGCCCGCCGCACACCACCTCCATCACCGATGCCAGTCGCTATGACCGCTGGGGTAAGTGCTTTTATTTTATCACCTGCCCCTTCTACCTCCACCGCAGCCCTTGCTGCCGTCCCCGACGCCCCCGGCGCCCCGACGACGACGACGAAGAAGCAGCAGAAAGTCCCCAAATATCCTCCGCGGGTAGTCGAAAAACAACCTAACTGGGCCACCCACTTCCGGGCCATCGCCGCCAAGCTGGGCCGGCCTCCTAATGCCCGTCCATACGGGGCGGGAGTGAAATTTAGCCCCGAGACGGAGGAAGAATACAGGCTGGTCCAGCGTTATCTGACCAACCTAGAGAAGGAGATAGGTATCTCATGGTTCGCCTACTCGCTACCAGCGGAGAAGAGCCTGAAAATCGTCATACCGGGCATACCGGCAGATACGGACCCGAAGGAGATTGAGGAGGAGCTCCAGGTGATGGGATACCAGCCGGAGTACGTGCGCCACATAAAGGGGGCGCAAGGAAGACCCGGTTGCGTGTTCCACGCCATCATAAAGAGGACGCCAGATGTCCGGGCCATATACGACACCACGGTATTCATGTACATGCGTGGTGTCAAAATTGAGGCCTGGAGGGGTAAACGTGGGCCCGCACAGTGCCACCGGTGCCAACAATTCAGGCACAGCTCGCACCATTGCCACCGTCCGCTCGCTTGTGTGCGATGCGGGGAGGGGCACGCAGCAAGAGACTGCCCGCGCCCGCGGGAGGAGCCGGCCACCTGCGTCAACTGCGGGGCCCGCATCCCGCGAGCAATCTCAAGTGCCCCGTGTTTCAGAATGAAATTCGAAACAAGCGGGCGGGGACCGCCGCCATCACGAACAATTCGCGCCGGCCACAAGTGGCCACCGAGAGGCCGCAGGAAGCAACAGAAGAGGCCCAACAGGGTACGTCGCTGATGGCGGCGGCCAACGGGCCCACAGATAGGCAGCAAGCCTCCTCCTCAGGGCGGAGGAAGAATAAGAGACGCGGGGGTAAGGGCAAGGGAAAAGGCAAGAAGTCGACCCTCCCCCCGCGGCGACACAGGAAGATGTCCCGGAGGCCGACCCTGCCACAAACAGGGCGCAGGCTGTGAACAACATTGTCGAACCGACAGCTAGCGCCGGCATAGCGCAGCGGAAAAAATCGGAACCTCAAAAGTTCACCAAAGAGACGAGTGGCGGCGCTGCCGGCGCCAAACCCACAACAGCAAAGAAAGAATTCACAACCTGCGCCATCAAACTATTGATGGACCTCATTAAGGCGATTAGGCAGGGTCAAGATGTGGAAACGGTCATCCTCGATGGCCTGGCCACCCTTCTAGCACTCTACAATGGCTAGGCCATTGAGGGTGGTAAATTGGAACGCCCGCGGCCTACGGGACAAGGACGCCCCCCTCCGCCACCTCCTTCGGGAACAGGACATAGACGTGGCGCTCATAAGCGAGACGCTCCTGGGGCCCGAAGATAGGGTTAGGTTCCCAGGATACCTCGTTTACAGGAAGGACGAAAGGTCGGCACAGAACACCCGCTATCGTGGTCTGGCGGTGATTGTGAGGCGAAGAGTCGTCCATCAGGAACTCCCCTTGCCGTCGCTCAGCACATTTTACGCGCTGGGTGTCAGCTAAATATAGCCGGCGAGGACATAAACATATATGCCTGCTATAAGCCGCCCGCAACTCGGTTTGACCTGTCAGAGTTGCGGGCCCTCATCAGCACCTCGCAGAAGGCGACCATCCTCGCCGGTGACTTGAACAGTAAGCACCCAGCGTGGAACTCACACACTACGAATACCGAGGGGAGACGGCTCTTCGCGGACGCGGAAGCCTTCGGCTATACGGTGTCCGGCCCAGAGACGCCCACCCACTATCCGGACGCCCACATCTACATGCCGGACGTGCTGGACATCGTAGTCCACCGAGGGCTACAAGGCCAGATCACGCAACAAGTGATAGACGACGAGCTACAGTCAGACCATCAGCCAGTACTCGTCGTCTTATCGGGTATGCCGACCCGACTGAAGCCCGACTGAATAACAGGTCGATTGGACAGCGTTTCGAGAGAAGTTAGAGACCACCACGCCGACTCGGCCTATTGTTTCCTCCGCGGACGTAGAGCAGACGGCGAACGACGTCACTGCTTGCATTCAAAGCGCCTTGGAAGCGGCGACAACAACGCAGCCGCAGGGGAGAGGGCTACTGCCGCCCCTGCCGACCCACCTTAGAGCCATGATCGCCATGAAGAGGCGCCTACGCAAGCAGTGGCAACAAACTAGATGCCCAACCATGAAGAGACAGCTCAACCGTCTCGCGGAGAAGGTTAAGGCCGAGCTTAGGGCCTCGACCGCCGCGGGCTGGGAGGAACGAATAGAGGCCGCTACAGATAGCTGGCCTTCTTTTTACAGACTTTGCAGAGCACTATCGAATACCCCAGCTCCGGTGCGCCCTCTACTTAACAGTGACGGGGCGCTCAAGTATGTAGCGGAGGACCGGGCGGAGGTCTTCGCCGAGCACCTGGAGCGTCAGTTCCAACCGAACCCGACCAGCGACAACGAACATGTCGCAGCAGTCGAGAAACACCTGGAGACCTACTTCGCGTCGCCGATAGCTCCCGAAGAAGACGCCATCTTTTTCTCGCCTGGCGCAGTCAGACGCGCCATCCTGAAGACGAAGCCCCGTAAGGCCCCTGGTGCTGACGGTATCACCAACACAGTGCTGCGCCACCTGCCGTACCGTATGGTAGCGGCGCTGGCGCGCCTGTTCACGGCGATACTGCGCACGGGGGTCTTTCCCGCTGCGTGGAAGGAGGGGCGCGTCATTATGCTGCCCAAGGCGGGCAAAAATATCCTGAAGCCGGAGAGCTATCGGCCGATGACTCTGCTGTCCACGATCTCCAAGGTGTTCGAAGCACTCCTGCTGCGACATCTCCAACCACACATCGCGCCGCGTCTGGAGCAATTCGGGTTTCGGGCGGAGCATAGCACGACGCTCCAGCTGTCGAGGGTACTGCACCTACTCGCAGCTGCTAGAAACAAGAAA
Organism: Cosmia trapezina; assembly: GCA_905163495.3. NCBI lineage: Eukaryota > Metazoa > Arthropoda > Insecta > Lepidoptera > Noctuidae > Cosmia > Cosmia trapezina. Next base: position 267,750 of record LR991046.1, read on the forward strand.
GAATACTCGGTCGCAGTACTCCTCGACATGGAGAAGGCCTTCGACCGCGTATGGCATGACGGCCTTGTATACAAGCTGGCCACCTCAGACGCGCCCCGTCGCGTTGTTAGGCCTGAAACTGCGTTGAGCGGACGGCCGCGCGGTGCCATACAAAAGTGCACCGTCGCGGGCCCCGCGCGGGTGTACGTTGTGGGGAGGCGGGCCGTCGCGGTGTTTTATTTACGCAGTGTCACTAGTTCAATTTTAACGGTGTACATATACATTATACAGTCGTGTCGATGGAGAACTTAATATATTACTACGTAGCAAAACGACGACAAGCAGAGCCAACCCGGGTATCCACGCGCGTAGACACGCGACGGTTAACCGTCGCGGGCGCCCGCTTAACGCGGTTTCAGGCCTTAGGGTGGTTTCTGACTTTCTCTCGAACAGGACTTTCAGGGTGGTGGTCGACGGCGCGCTTTCTAGCGCCCGCCCGGTGTTGGCGGGCGTACCCCAGGGTAGCTGCGCGTCGCCGGCGTGTTACTCACGATACACGGACGACATCCCCACTACAGCAGAAGCGACGCTCGCGCTGTATGCTGACGACGCCGCGTATATCACCACTTCGCTGAATGCGAACTACGCGGCGGTCAAAATGCAGCGCGCCCTCGACCTCCTTCCCGACTGGCTGGCCAAGTGGCGGCTGTCGGTGAACGTGGGTAAGACGCAGGCGATAATTACGGGAGCTGCGCGTCTACCACCACCCCTCAGGCTGCAAGGAGTCGACATCGATTGGTCGCCCCGGGTCAAATACCTGGGTGTCACCATCGATCGTCGGCTCACCATGGGGCCACACGTCCGCAATGTCGCCGCGCAGGGTAGGGTCGCCCGCAACCTACTCAGACCTGTGCTCTCGTCCCGCCTCCCGCATCGTGTCAAGTTGGGCGTGTACAAGTTGTACGTGCGCCCAATTTTGACCTATGCCGCCCCATCATGGTTCGCCCTCACGAGCGAGCCTAGCCGAAAGTTGCTCCGCGCGCAGCAGAACCTTGCGCTGCGGACAATAGTCGGCGCGCCCCGCTTCGTGAGGAACGACGTGCTCCACCGCGACCTCGGGATTGAGAGCCTGGACAAGTTTGTGGGCCGCCTGGCGAAGGGGATGTTCGCGCGTGACGACGCGTCTGCCTGGACACATGTCAAGCAGATCGCGCCCTGGCATACGCGCCCCCCGGACGCTAGGCCCCTGCCCCGCGACCTGCTTGCGGACGATGACCCCATCACCGTACCGGACTGACCTTCCGAGTGAGCCGCTCCCGGCTACACGCGGCTCACTTGTGACAGCGACACTTCCAATACAAATACATACGCTGTCACGTGGTGCGTGCTAGGATAATTTAGGCGTATCACGTGGCAAACCCCAGACATGCACCTCTATACAGGCACAAAGTACACACGCGAATACGCAGCGCGGGCGTGCGCGTATTTGCATAGACACCGGGTGGCGGCACACAGTACAATGCCACCCTCACACCCATGACACGGTCCCCCTAACCCACGCAGGCTCGGCTAGCTCTGAAAGTGTGATGGGCGGGGGCCACTCACCCTTCTGTAGGAACGTCGAGTCCGTACCTCTGTCGCTGGTCGCCTTCTGCTGGGATTCACCCATGTAGATGGGGGTTCCACCTGGTAGGGGTTGACCGCCGGGGTACGGTGAAGAAAGCGGCGCTGACTAGCAGCGTCGTGGCGTGCCTACAGACACAAATATAGCATCTACACACAGGGGCGCGAGGCGCCCCATCATCCTAGGCCGTGTTAGACTTACAAAATGAGGGGTCCGTATTTACGGACCACCGTAAAGCTTCCGCGGTCGGGGGGCTTAGCCCTGGAGCCGCACGCCACGCCCCTTGCGGGGCGTAGCGATATCCACGAGTCAGGGAGCATTTCGTACGGATGCGTCTTGGAGCACGGACCACTGTCTCTCGACAGCCAGTACTGCCCGGTTATTGGATGTGGAACACTGTCTGTGACAGTTAGTACTGTCCTTATTGCGGTGGGTGCGTGGACCTCTGTCTCTGACAGTGAGTACTGCCCTATGTGACCGCCTTCAGTACCATCATTGGTTATTTCATTAATTTTATATTGTTTCTATGTTTCTATATTTTCTGGATTGATAACTGATTGTTCGATTAAATTAATTTGTGTATTGCCATATCTGAGTTCTATTTCTGATGGTTGGGTTAATCCTACATACACTCAATTTGCGCTTTAGACAAAAAAAAAAAGGAAAAATTTTCAAATTTCTCGCCGGAAAACTGGCGAGAAATCCCAACAAGTTCGGATTGATCGGCCGTTTTCGGCACTCATCGGACGATAGCGGTTGTACTAGTGTACGCACTCATCGGACGATAGCGGTTGTACTAGTGTACGGCACTCATCGGACGATAGCGGTTGTACTAGTGTACGCACTCATCGGACGATAGCGGTTGTACTAGGTACGGCACTCATCGGACGATAGCGGTTGTACTAGTGTACGCACTCATCGGACGATAGCGGTTGTACTAGGTACGGCACTCATCGGACGATAGCGGTTGTACTAGTGTACGCACTCATCGGACGATAGCGGTTGTACTAGTGTACGCACTCATCGGACGATAGCGGTTGTACTAGGTACGGCACTCATCGGACGATAGCGGTTGTACTAGTGTACGGCACTCATCGGACGATAGCGGTTGTACTAGTGTACGCACTCATCGGACGATAGCGGTTGTACTAGTGTACGCACTCATCGGACGATAGCGGTTGTACTAGGTACGGCACTCATCGGACGATAGCGGTTGTACTAGTGTACGGCACTCACCGGACGATAGCGGTTGTACTAGTGTACGCACTCATCGGACGATAGCGGTTGTACTAGGTACGGCACTCATCGGACGATAGCGGTTGTACTAGTGTACGGCACTCATCGGACGATAGCGGTTGTACTAGTGTACGCACTCATCGGACGATAGCGGTTGTACTAGGTACGGCACTCATCGGACGATAGCGGTTGTACTAGTGTACGGCACTCATCGGACGATAGCGGTTGTACTAGTGTACGCACTCATCGGACGATAGCGGTTGTACTAGGTACGGCACTCATCGGACGATAGCGGTTGTACTAGTGTACGCACTCATCGGACGATAGCGGTTGTACTAGTGTACGCACTCATCGGACGATAGCGGTTGTACTAGTGTACGGCACTCATCGGACGATAGCGGTTGTACTAGTGTACGCACTCCCTTTCATTTACAGACGTTTCATTTGATCGGCCGAGTTTGGTCGAAGACATCCGAGTAAAGAGCGGCTGATAACGGTCTATGTGTACGAGTACCGTTACAATATTGTTGAAGTCGCATTTCTTTTGATTTCACCCATAACTGTTACTTTACGATATTACGTCGATAATTTGTACCTACTCTTTATTTTCATTTCCATTAATCGTTTCTTTGCATGGACCATTTCGTACCGGGACCGGATCGGAACAAAACATTCATTCCTATCCAATCACACGAATGGGGTCGGATTGTGGGATCCAATCGGAATAAGCCACTCTCGAGAATCATTATGAGATATCGCGGAATGTGCAGTCTGATTGTTAATTCGACGGAAGTCTTATAGTATAACTTATGGCCGTTCAGAAAAAAAAATGAAACAAAATATATCATAAGTAGTACCCAAGTTTTCTAATTAAAACCTTAAATTCAAAGTTTGTAGTAGGGTAGTTTTATTATTGGCAACACTTCTGAAATATCAGAATTCCGTCGAATTAAAACTCAGACTGTAGACGTGTATTATTATTTGATCATACAGATCTACATTCGACGAAGCAGGCGCACATACCATAACAATAACCAAAAGCGAGTCGGACTCGCGCACCGAGGGTTCCGTTCCTATTTTGGAAAAAGTATGCTATTTCGAGACATCGTTTTTTTTTTCCTGTAATATTGTCTTAAACTTCTATCACATTTTTCTCTATGCAAGCTTTGGAGTTAAAAGGGGGGAACGGTATTTCCCGTGTTCCTTCAGTTGGCTGTGCCAGTGCCACGGTATCTCTTTCGAACAACCCGCCGACACCTGAGGACCTGCGTCAGGCGGAAGGTGAGGACGCCGTGGCGCCTCTCCAACCACTCCTCATAGAGAGGACTTATCGCCGCAATTGTGGCGTGCCCAGCGCTGGGTTGCGACAGTCGCACTCTCCATGTCGCCATGAGATCCCGCCGGAGGGGTTACTCAGTCCTAGTACGTTTGGGCGTTTATAAGTGTCATGCATTAATACAGTCCTATGGATAGCATTCAACTTGCACATGTAAGCGGGAACACTCTTCAGGTAACGCTAACCACTTCCTGTCAGGGGAACCAATGGCCTATTTGCTTACCTATAGATCAACTAACTAATACTTACTTTTCGTCTCCCTGGCTCTTCGTTTCTTCTTAGATACTTCTTGTTCTTCTTCCACTTCAGTTTTAAACTCCATTAAAGGCACATCATCTTCTAAATCCGACTCATATTGGTGTGGTGGTGTATCTGCTACATCTAGACCGCTATTGTCTAACTTGTCCGGTTCTAGCTCTGTAAGTAAACAACAACAGTCAACAGTATTACTCTTGTATTATCAACTAGCGAGCCGCCCCTGCTCCGCTCGGTTTTTACAAAACATCGTGATTTTTAGGGTTCCATACCTCAAAAGGAAAAACGGAACCCTTATAGGATCACTCGTGTGTCGTCTGCAAATAAGATAAAATAAAGTTTTGCAAACTGTACCGTGTGACATATCAAATGAAAGGGCCTATGAGGGTCTCAAATATATTTTTTTTATAATTTTCAAATAAATCGTTTTAAAGTTATTTAAGAAAATAGACGATCTTCCCCCCCCCCCTTATCTCCGAAAGTACTAAGCCTAAACTTTTGAAAAAAATACAGAAATAGTTGTATACCTGTAGATTAGGTACAGGAAAACCTACAAGAAGTTTGTGGTCTTAAAATAATGGTAAATCTCTCAATATTGTAGTAAAAACTAACATTGGAATGTATGGGAGAACATGTGTTTCAACTATAATGTTAAGTTTGTTCTTGGGATAATTTCATCCCAACTACGGAACCCTTCATTGTGCGTAGTCCGACACGCACTTGACCAGTTTTTTTTATTGTAAAATATTGTAAGCATAATAAAAATGTATTACCTATACGCATACCTACCTTCCAGAAAAAAATCACAAAATACAAAAAAAAAGTTTTACTGGCAAAAGACAAGGTGATGAAAGAACAGACTTACATAAACACAAATTTTAACTTTGTACATCACAACAATGCACGGTTTGACCGTTGGCCCACAAACTAAGCAAGGCTTGTATCTTGTGGGTCGGAGTGCGATTGAGCAGAAAGAAATATGTCATTTTACAAGTCTAAGGCTAGTTCAGTAAGGCATGTCTTGTGTTGTGTGTGAGTGTGTGTGTGGGGGGGTGTGTGAGTGTGAGGGTGTGTGTGTGTGTGTACTGTGGGTGTGTGTGTGAATTTAATTTAATTTTAATATTTTTAATTGGCTTTGTATTTAAGGATCTCAGTAATTTGAATTAAATGATTTTTTTTAAAAATCAATAACAGCACTACTGATTATATCTCACTCTACGACCACCCAGTGGGAGAAGCCCTCAGGTAAGAACAGGCAAGGAGTAACAAGGAAATGAATTTACCTACTATACACCAATCACAGATTTTAGAGCACGAGCTAACGACACACGTCCACTATGTTTGACGCACAGCGACCGAATGGTATCCATGTCCTGTCCCAAGTCATGGTCTACCCGTGTGCCAAATCAGTTCAGCAATTTTAATGTGAAAGTGTAACATACAAACAAATATAAATAACAAACAAACACAACAAACTTAGTTTATTATAAGTGTATTGTATTGTATTTAATTATAAGTTCATTTCTAAAATAAATATGAAAAACCTTGAATACGAATTACATCATATCGACTTTGACCCAGTTTACAAAACTGATGATGTGAACATTTCTCTGCCTTACTTTATTAATAAAGTGCAATATGCTATTGTAAATAATACTTCGAACATAAAACTAACTAAGAAAAACAATAACCTAAAACCATGGATCACACCCGGGCTAGTAAAATGCATTCAGCACAGGGATAAACTTCACATGCATGCAAAATCCTTTCCAGATAATACCATCTTACAAACTTCATACAAAAGATACAGAAATTTCTGTAACAATCTACTAAAAAAGTTGAAAAATACGTATAACAGAAATTTACTTGAAGAATCAGGAAAAGACAATAAAAAGTTGTGGGGCCATTTAAAAAATCTAGCATTTGTATCTAAACAGCATGAATCATCATCAGAATTATTACAAACGCACGCCTCGCCGCTTACATCAGCAAATCATGTCAATAGTTACTTTGTTAATGTGGGTCAAAATCTTGCTGAGCAAATAAAACGTAATTATAACACAAATTACAACATACACGGAAACAGGGCCACTGTGTCATCGGAAAATCGCCACTTAACTTCATTCGTTTTATTGAACACAGACAAAACCGAAGTCGAAAGGGTTATTATGGGGCTGAAAGAAGTCTGTGCGGTTGGATGGGACGGTATCTCAAATAGTGTGTTAAGGAAATTCAGGCAAATTTTGGTTCCGCCATTAACTCATATTTTCCAAATTTGCCTCTCTGAAGGCATTTTTCCCGACTATCTGAAAAAAGCTTTAGTTGTCCCAGTGCATAAAGCAGGTGACAAAACAGTAGCTTCAAATTACCGACCTATTTCAATACTATCATCTACATCTAAAATACTAGAAAAGTTAATTAACAATAGGTTAATGAAGTATTTAGAGTCTAAAGCCATCCTCTCGGATAAACAATTTGGTTTTAGACCAAAATTATCCACAACTGATGCTGTACAAGATATGACCGATTATATATCTCAAGAACTAGACAAAGGCAATCATTCAATTGGTATTTTTCTTGACCTAGCAAAAGCTTTTGATACCGTATCTGTTCCTATCTTGTTGAATAAGCTCGAGAAAATAGGTATTCGAGGAAAGCAGCTTAATCTTTTTGCAGACTATCTAAATAACCGCTGTCAATGTTTGAAAATTGATAATTGTACTAGCTCAGAACTAAAAAATACTTCTTTTGGTGTCCCGCAAGGAAGTATATTAGGTCCAACCTTATTTCTTATTTATATAAATGACCTCTGCAGTCTCAATCTAAATTCGGGTAAAATAATATCATATGCTGATGATACTGTACTCCTGTTCTCCGCAAATACATTACATGAAGTTTGGTTATGTGCACAGCAAGGTTTCAATATAGTTAATCGATGGTTACAATATAACTTATTGACATTAAATGCTGACAAAACTAAATACATACGCTTTTCCTTACGCAACTCAAAGCCATCTATAATAATTCCAGATATTCATGCACATGTTTGTAACACAGCTGCAAACTCGAAATGTAATTGCCCAATTATCATTAATACGAAAACTATTAAATATCTTGGAGTAATTATAGATGCTACTCTTACATTTAAAAATCACATTGACCTATTATGCAGTAGAGTCCGTAAATTGATGTTCATTTTCAAGAAAATTCGTTCTTTTGCCGACTCTAAGGTGATAAAACAGGTATATTATGCTTTGTGTCAATCGATCATTACATATTGCATTACCTCATGGGGAGGAGCGGCTAAAACAGTTTTGCTACCATTGGAGCGCGCTCAAAGAGCTGTATTGAAAGTATCCACATTCCGGCCTATCCTATTCCCGACCCAACTTTTATATCAATCTTGCAATGTTCTGACAGTGCGGCAGTTATTTATTATGAATACTTTATTAAAACAGCACTCTAAATTACCTTACAATAGAGTTGTCACTGATAAAAGACGTAAAGATATCTGTATGGATAATTATAGATTAAGGCATTCTTTTATGTATAGATTTTTTATATTCTTACGACCATTTCTTTACAATAAAGTAAACGCAATTTTGTCTATGTCTGCATTAAACACGGTACATTGCAAAAATGTAATTAAAACTTGGTTACAAAAATTGTCTTATGACGACACAGAAAAGTTACTGCTTGTTTTAAGTTAAATATTATTTTTAATTCAATGTTTTCATTTCATTAGTCTGTTATGTTATTCATTATTTATGTATTATCATCAATCTTAGGAAATATTTATGTAAACTAATTTGCACATAAGATACCTGAGATACAGGTTTATCCTAGTTCAGGTTAATCCCATTATTATATACCTACCATTTTAGTTTAAGCCTTAATATTGTAAATATGCATTATTTTAATGAATAAATAAATAAAATAAATAAATAAATAAAACTTCACGATTTAATTATAAGTGGTTAACTCAATAATTAAAAAAAAAATAGATTAAGTATTAGTATTCTTAATTTTATTAATTTTTTACCTCACCTTACCTCACAAATTAAAAAAAAATAATCAATTAGATTATATTCTTAACTTTATTTATCTTTTATTGATATTTTGCTGTTCTTAAAAACATACCTTCAATTTGATGTTCCTCCTTTGGCTCAATAATATCATCTAGTCCCTCACAAACAGCTGGTATCTCTTCTTTGATAGCAATGCTTTCTGTTTGACATTCATCAACTATACTTATGTGCACTGTTGGAGATATAATAAACCCACTGCTAAACTCTAAGTGGTTTTGGTTTATTAAAAAATTGAGCTGTAAAAAAGATGATTATAGTATTAAGAAAATATGCTGGTGATCACAAGTGAGGATACTGGAGGGGAAGCGCCAGGGTAGCCAAATTCAAATTTTCTTGCATTTTTCCAATTTGCAAGTCAGTATTAGGTTGAATGTTGATTAAAGTATGATTTACGACCGACCGTAACAAATATGTATTTACAGAATTACAATCATAGAATTATTATCAGTAACATAATACTCAAATGTCAAGATTTCATGAAAATAATCATTCAATAGAATTACTTGGTCTTAAAGAGTTGTATTGATGTCTTTAATAATTATAATTCTGTAAATACGTACTTGGTAACTGTTGCAAATCGTTTTGGTCAACATACTACCTAATACCGACTTGCAACCCATAGACTTATAAAAAAAGATGGACTCCGCGCCACGCATATCGAAATTGAAGCACAGTAAGTATACCGAACCGTTTGTACAAACACGCCTCGCGCACACATTTACATCATAGTATGCCGACCGGCCGCCATTACGTGACACGAGCGAAGCAGTCTTTGCAGGTACTCAAATCATGCACACATAGATCGGTTATGTAATTGTAAACATCTAGGTACATTTGACAAAAGTGTACAAATATCACCATTCAACACTCAATGGTATACTCGGCTTGAAATACAAACACAATAGGTATGAGCTTGAGTGGATTCACTTCCACATTCTACTAAAATTACAAATAAGGGCGAGCGCGCATTGCGGTGCGTTTTTCTACCGCATAATCTGTGAAGTATGAAATGTCTTTGAAGTGCGCGCACTGCGGTCATGCGTTTTGTTACTGTAGGCCCCGCCCAGTGCGGCAGAACTACCGGAAACGCACCGCAGTGCGCGCTCGCTCTTATAAGAATAAATGGTAAAACTTTAGTATGCGGTCGCACGGAAATGAGGGTGGGGGGTGAAGGGGGAGGGGAGGGGGTGCCCCCTACCCCCAGGTACCACTCCCATGAAAAGAGAACACACCATTCCTGAGAAAAACAAATTATTGTAACCTAACCTAAAACCACTTTTGTCAACACAAAGTTGCTTCTGCACGTCTCCGGCGCTGCGGGAAGTGCAGCCCTTCGCCCTTACGTAACAAAGGACACGCACCCGTGCTCACCTCCGCACTTCGGCTTACTGCTCTCCCTCCGCGCCTCCGGATTTTTAAATACACTCTAGTGTGCCAGCCAAAGGACTATGTGGAGTCGGGGTGCCCCGATTCGGTTTTGGGACAGATTCGACCTATTTTAATCATAAAGTGGGGTAACACTAACTTCCTACTGAACACAATTTCTACTAAGATAGTTCTTTTTTACGTTCAGTTTTATCAATTTTACACGAAATTTTGCACCACAGACAATATTTTAACGTTTTGTTACACTATTTATGTAATTTGAGGTTATAAACAATTAGTATAAATTTCTTTGCAATATCTTTTAATAAGAGTGATATTGTTACAATCAGGGACCCAACCACTGTCACCCCCATTATATAATAAATGCCCGTTGAAGAATACCTCACCTCATAATCCTCGTTCATCATCTGAGCGAACAGCTCTTCGGCTTCCAGACATTGTCTCAGTAATCGGTAGCATTGCTTTAGTTTAGCACAGCAGAAGAAACAAGCAAGAATCGGTCTCCTGTCTTCAGTTACAAACTGCAACAAAATTTGTCTTGCACTATTTTGTTTTATGAAGAAAATACTTCTATCCTAGTATATACAGGGTGGCCGGAACATTGACGTCCAAAAATAAAATTTCGGTCCCTCGTATCGTGGGGTATTCGAATCACCCCCATGTATGTTCCGCGACTTTTCATAGTTTTCGAGTTATGAATTTTTTTCTGAATGTTTGAAAATTTTCGACCTGACCAACCTAAAAAAAAAAGTAGAGGGTTTTATCGAGTTTCTTTTTTTGCAACTGAATTTTCATAAGTAGTACTTTTATGCATAAAATAATCAGCTTCGTAACTGTGATGAAAGTTATGAAAATGTTGATCTAAAGTGAAAAATTTACGTTCGGTAAATTATGACTCAAATTTTCAACTTTAAATTAAAAATCTTAACAGGTGACTTCATAATTCCTAAGTAGGCTTCAAGAATGCGCCAGACTTTCAGCTTTCATAATCATAAAAAAAATGAAGTACTTAATAGGGCTACTTTGTTTAAAATCGGCCTTCAAAGACAGCGAGGTGGAAAAATTCTTAAAATTACCCATCTGAGTAATTATTTTTTTTTTTGGCTATTTTCTCGTTCCTAAGGTTAATTAATGATAAGAATACTGAAAACTAACCAACAAATAGTTTCAGAGTTGGGTAAGAAAAGTTTTACGTAAAAAGTGGTTTTGAATAAAACACAGATGATAATGTGAAAAAAGTACTTAATTTATTTTTAACATTTACAAAAGGTTTTCAAAGTGGCCACCACCAGCAGCAATACACATTCTACACCTACGTAAGAAATTGTCTGGCAATCGTCTAAAAGCGTCTCTGTTCTCTCTCACAACACGTTCAGCTTCTGCAATCAACTGCCTCAGCTCTTGTTCACTTGAACAGTCTCGGGCGTATGCTATTGCCAGACAATTTCTTACGTAGGTGTAGAATGTGTATTGCTGCTGGTGGTGGCCACTTTGAAAACCTTTTGTAAATGTTAAAAATAAATTAACTAAGTACTTTTTTCACATTATCATCTGTGTTTTATTCAAAACCACTTTTTACGTAAAACTTTTCTTACCCAACTCTGAAACTATTTGTTGGTTAGTTTTCAGTATTCTTATCATTAATTAACCTTAGGAACGAGAAAATAGCCAAAAAAAAATAATTACTCAGATGGGTAATTTTAAGAATTTTTCCACCTCGCTGTCTTTGAAGGCCGATTTTAAACAAAGTAGCCCTATTAAGTACTTCATTTTTTTTATGATTATGAAAGCTGAAAGTCTGGCGCATTCTTGAAGCCTACTTAGGAATTATGAAGTCACCTGTTAAGATTTTTAATTTAAAGTTGAAAATTTGAGTCATAATTTACCGAACGTAAATTTTTCACTTTAGATCAACATTTTCATAACTTTCATCACAGTTACGAAGCTGATTATTTTATGCATAAAAGTACTACTTATGAAAATTCAGTTGCAAAAAAAGAAACTCGATAAAACCCTCTACTTTTTTTTTTAGAATTTTTTTAGGTTGGTCAGGTCGAAAATTTTCAAACATTCAGAAAAAAATTCATAACTCGAAAACTATGAAAAGTCGCGGAACATACATGGGGGTGATTCGAATACCCCACGATACGAGGGACCGAAATTTTATTTTTGGACGTCAATGTTCCGGCCACCCTGTATAGTAATGCTGTCCTAGTCACGGTTGGTGGTCCTCAATGCTTTCTGTGCGCATCTTACGTGAGCGTTGATTTCCACTCTTGCTCATGGCAGATTGGCGATTTTAATGTTTATAATATTTGTTTAAAGTCCAGGTTTCCACATGCTGTTTTACGGAAGCACTGGAGCCTTAAATCTTCGTGTAGGAGGCATTTACAAGCTAGTAGGTAATTTACTTAATTCTTATTAAAAATATCAACTTACTGGAATATCAGTCAGCTTCTCATAAAGTTTATGTAAGCTCCTGTTGACCACTACATACATGCGGACATTCTCCGCTAAACATATCCTACACATTGGCAGTTTTTCCATCTTTTAACTCAAGCAGTACCACTATTGATATTAGATGATATTTAGAGATCAACTTTCGTCGACCCAATATTACATTTTTCCTAAGCGTCGACCAAAATCATAAAACAAGTTGAACAAAACACAACACAGCAGTCCAGGACTTGACTTGACACTAATGATAGCTTGACATTGACAATTTGTTTGACAGCAGTTTTTTTGTTGTTCCTTTTTTTTTGGAAAATGTCTGGCTACTGAGGCCTTTCAGGCGCTTGTGGCTAAGTATAATAATTATTATTACAGCCGCACGGGTCGATCAATCAGGTGAAGCTACACTTGCCACGGTTTTCCGTGGATGTTTGACCATTTTTACACACCAAGTCCTCTCCGTGCCTCGGAAAGCACGTTATGGCGGAAGCGCTAAGATAGGCCGCGTCTAAACTTATGATTTTTGCAATTTACCGCTCAGTGAGTGTGTGCTCGGTGTATGTTGTGTTCGAGGGCGCTTCTCCTGTAGAAGGGTTTCGGCGATTGAAAATAAAAAGTCCAGTTTAAGCTCACAATGATTCCTCAATATATTATTCACAATATCTTGCATAAAATCGTATGATTGTCACAATAAAAATAAATAGTAAATTCATTACATATAACCACACGGAGAGCAAAAAGGTGAGAGCGGAAGTAGGAAGTACAAACGTCAAAGTCAAAAATGATATAGACAGCTGTCAAGGTGTTACAATATGTGAATAATTACTAGGTATATAATAGGTCTTTTACCTATGAAATTGCCGTTTTGTATGAAAAAATTTAAACGATTTTTTTTTATGTATTTTTTATTTGTATTAATCGAAGTAATCACCCATGCAATCAATGCATCTTTGCCAACGCATTGGCAGTTTATTGATGCCTTTCTTAAAGAAATCAGCTGGTCGGGAGGCAACAAATTCTTCAAAGGCATTTTGTACTGCCTCTCGGGTATTGAATTTTTTTCCCGCCAAGAAGTTATCCAAATTCTGGAAAAAGTAGTAGTCTGTAGGCGCAAGGTCTGGTGAGTAGGGCGGATGACGGAGAGCTTCGAACCCCAGTTCTTGCAACTTGGAGACCGTCTGCTGTGCAGTATGAGGTCGCGCGTTGTCGTGCAGGAGCAGCGGAGACGAGCGATTGACCAATGCTGGTTGGAGATGTGCCAGCTTCTCCATCATTGTGTTCAGTTCTTCACAGTACACATCTGCAGTAATACTCACCCCGTTTGGTAAGAAGCTGTGATGAATCACACCGGCGCTAGACCACCAAACAGTGACCATCACTTTTCTAGGGGTAAGTTTTCGTTTAGGGCATTGTTTAGGTGCTGAACCAGGATCCAACCAACTTGCTGAGCGCTTGCGGTTATCAAACAGAATCCATTTTTCATCGCAGTTAACAATGCGGTTCAAAATTCCTTCATTTGTGTGTCTGTTGAGCAGTGCAAGGCACGTCTCGACGCGTACTTCGCGCTGGCGATCATTGAGTTCGTGGGGCACCCATTTGTCAAGCTTTTTTACTTTGCCAATTTGACGCAAATGGACCAATATTGTTTTGACGCTAACGTCGAAAGCTGCTGCTAATTCAGCCGTAGATTGTGTATCATCAGCTTCCACAATCGCTTTTAATTCGTAATTGTCGACCAAAGTCTTCGGACGACCGCGAGGTTCATTTTTCAGGACGAAATTTCCAGAACGGAAGCGAGCAAACCAATAACAGGTGGTGCGTTGGTTTGTAGTGTTAGCTCCGTAAACGTCGTTGATGTTGCGTGCCGCTTGTGCCGCGTTGCTGCCACGACGGTACTCATATTCCATAATTACTCGAATTTTTAACGTATCCATGATGACGAAAAAGATTGAAATGCGATGAAAATGTAACACTAATCAATAAACAAATGACTACTTTTGGAAAAAAAAATCCATGTTTTTAAAATAAAATTAATTGGAAATTAGAATTCTTAGCCAAACAAAAATTATTTTGATTTGAAATGGCCAGTACTGCAGAACGGCAATTTCATAGGTAAAGACCTAATATTTAACACTTCCCCTTAATCACATATTGTCATAAACTACATAATACATGCACAATACAGACTTACATGCACAATACAGACTTACATGCAAACTTAACATATGAATATAAAACCTCAATTAACATTCATGCTATTTATACATTCCCTATGTTTATTGGAACCCAGCGGTTTAGTGAGTACATCTGCAATCATATCACTACTAGGTAAATATTTTACTTTAGCAAATCCATTTTGAATTAAATCTTTAATAAAGTGATATTTTAAGTCTATATGCTTTGTTTTCTTGTGACAGTATTCCTTGGCTTGTAATAATTTATGGGCACTTTGATTGTCATTAAACACAATAATTTCAACATCTTTACATAAGATTTCAAACAGAAAATTTTTTAGAAAACATAAATCTTTTAAGACATCAGTTATCGCTAAATATTCCGCCTCTGTACTATAAAGGGCAACGCATCTCTGTTTCCTTGATTCCCAATTGATGTTATTTTTACCTAATTTTATCACATAGCCAGTGTAAGACTTAGAGTAGTTTCGGGTATTATGGCACACCATAAGCCTTTTTGAAAATAAAACTCGAAGTAAATGAGATCAATCAGTCTTTATTGGTTAATTAAGTCATTAAACTAATCAGTAATCAATCACTAGAAGCTTATGGCAATATAATTTCACAGAATAACTAAAAATAAAATTTTTCGTAAACTTGAACATTCACAAAATCTATTCGTGGTGGGATAATATAGCCTAGGGCCATATTAGCCGTAAAATCCGTGAGCCATATTGCCCATCAGAGCAAACAATCAAGCGCAAGTTATTTTGAGGAACAAAATTCACAGAAAAAAATGTCAGTTTCCACTCCTGAGCATTCTTCATGGGCCCATAGCTTACAACATAGACATTGAATCCATGATTCACCTCTGTTGTCCATAGAATAGAGAGACTCGCAATACAAGCACTTCGCGTCAGAAAAATTGCGTCTATCTGGACTTTCATCAGAGCTATCCTCGTACAAAGGTTCATTTTCTTCCTCCGAGCTAGATATTTGTACATCCATTATTTTAGTCTTTTTGCCTTTGCCTTTCTGTTTTTTGCCTTTATCCGTAGTAGTCTTTTCGTTTTTCTTCTTTAACGAGTCTTTCAAGTCATTTTTGTACGGGGATGAAGTCAGCAATGTCGATTTACAAGCCTTTCTGCCTCGGTTACTAGTTTTTCTAGGTGTTATTTCTGGTATCGGAGATAATTGAAATGGTGTTATAAAATTCTGGTCTCTAGAAGTCGACGGTTGTGGAGAAATCGTGATGGGAACCATAATTTGTTCAGAGTCTGCAGGTGGAGTTTTGTTCTGGTCTCTTAACACAGGGATTTGTATATCAGACGCCGCATGAATCATAACGGGTTCATTTTCGGAGGGTATTATACCAGGAGAGTCATTTGTTATTGTAAGAGTAGAAGATGTAGTTGTAGGTTCAGGTGCGATGTTTTCTTGATTGTTAATGCAGTTTTCTCGTTCATTGTCCATGTCTATAAAATCGTGGTCTTTAAACACATTTCTGTCAACAGGATATATCCCTGTTCCACGAAAACCATTAACAGCTATCTCTCCGCTTTGAGCTCGTAAATACGCATGTCCAAAAACTTCCATCATATCGTAATGCGTCAGTGGCCGTGTATTGTTCCTAATCCAAGATCTTATTTCATCAGATACATATTTTTTTAGTGGTCCCATGAATGATTTATCCAGCGGCTGAATTTTGTGACTGGAGTGTGGAGGAATTGATAACAAATGAACATGATTTTCTCTTGCAAGATCTATCAATTCAAGATTTCTTGTGTGACTGGTATGGCCATCAAGAATTAGCAAAACTGGAGATTCTTCTGCAGGTTTCACATGTTGTATGAAATGTTGAAACCATTTTGTGAACAAGTTAGTTTGAATCCAACCTGAGGGGTGGCATTCATGTATAGCACCTGGAGGTGCACCTTTCATCAAAAGCGGGTGACTTCTTTTTCGTGGAAATATCACCATGGGTGGCACAAATGAACCTCCAGCACTCATACACATCACGCAGGTTATCAAAGAACCCCTTTCAGCTGATGTCAAAGCACCAATTTGCCGCTTCCCCTTTTGGCTTAGAACTTGGGGCATTTGGGATGGTACAACAGTTATGCCTGTCTCGTCAACATTAAAAATTCTGTTAGGTGGGAACTTGTGGTCATCCATCAATTTTTCATAAAGGTTAAAGAAATGGTCCACATTTTCTTTATTAAATCCTTTAGCCCTAGCGAAAGATGTTCCTGTTGGGCGCCGAAAAGAAAGCTCCGGATGCCTTTCTAAAAATGATTTTAGCCAATCTTTACCAGCGGTTTCATTTTTTGCTGAAAATGTATGGGCGATATTGTTTTTCACTGCCAGCTGATAGGCCAAATTCATAACATCTCTTCGTACTAAACCAAAAAACTTAGCTTCCATTGCTAACACATACCTGACTAGTTGTTTTTCTAGGGATGATCTGTATCAAAGATCTAGGGTAATTAAAGGCAAATATTATGGCAGTATTCAACCCAACATTCCAGTTAAACCCTGGTTTGTCAAAAATAAGAAATCCAATAAATTAATTACATCCATCATTATACGTCTCAGACTAGGACATGTTTGCTCCCCAGTGTTTTTGGCTAAACTTCTTCGCATTCGGAATAATTCCCTTTGCGAGTGTGGTATGGAAGAGGGTACACTTGAGCACATATTTTTTTCTTGTCGTAATCTTGCAGTCCCTCTGTATGATATACTCCCCCCTAATTTCCCCAGACCTATTAATATTCCATTCCTCTTAACACTTGTTGATTCCCCATTAATTAAAACTCTCCAAAAATTTATTATATTAAATAACATCAAGCTTTAACATAGTAATTCTTAGTGATTAATTCGTCGTCAGTTCCATAATTAAGTTAATTTGTGTTGTCTGCTTATTGTGCTTTGTGTTGTTTGTGTTGTCTACTTATTCTTATTAACAAATATATTGTGTTACAGGCTACTCAAACAGATCCAGTTTTAAGTAAACCGTAATATAGGCTGTATAACCGATCAACCTCCGCGAATACTATTTGTTTCCTTCAACCTTGACATTGGCAGAATCATCGTTAAAACGATGGAGCCACTCATATAAAATTGGAATTGGAATTGGAAAATCAAACGTTGAATGTTAAAACTTGAACACTGTAAGATAACATGATCCAAATCAGCATCCTCTGCTCCACAATGATTACATCGACTATTGTTAATTATGCGAATCCTATTCAGGTGAGCTGGTGTTAAGCAATGTCCCAATCTCATGCGTGCTATAATAGTTATAAATCTTCTTGTGATGTATTTGAAGTTATGATACCAAGGTTTAATCGGTAATTCATTTTGTATTTCAGCATACCATCTGCCTTTCGTTTCCAGGGTTATGTCCCAGTACTCCTTCCATAAGTGTCTATTAAGTTTTTTAAAAAGGCTGTAGTAATCAGTGAATGGAACCTTGAGCAACTCCGATCGATCCTCATCATGATCTGAACGGGCCGCTGTGTCAGCTACCTCATTTCCACGAATGCCACTGTGTGAAGGTACCCATACAAATTCTACTTTAATATAGTTATCAACTAGTTTTTGGATTATAAGTCTAATATTACAAATAATATAATTTAACTTAAAAGAAATATTTACATTATGTAGAGCAGACAAAACACTTCTGGAGTCTGTAACTATCAAAATATTATGTACATTATTTACAAGACTATTTACATGCTGCAGTGCACAATAAATTGCATAGCATTCTGCAGAGAAAATGCTACACACCCTGTTTAATTTGATACATTTAGTGAAGTCTAGCTGTGGATCATAGAAAGCTGCATTTACATTATGGTCTGATTTAGATCCATCTGTGTGTGACGTTTAATAAACAAGTTATGCGGATGTGACGTTCAATAAACAAGTTATGCGTGCTGTGGTAGGGGTTGCGCAGTGGGGGGATTGTGGAGTGGTGCGCCACACTCAGTCTGGTCCGAGCGGCCGTTATGACAACACGCCTAACGCAGTGATATTGCAAACAGTGTTTTATTGTGATACCTAAACCTAACCAAAACCAAGACACCACAAGTGGTGACGAGGATTAAGGTATGTCGTGCATAAAATTTAAAATTAAAACAACCTAATGGTTGCGAGATATGTTGGCAAGTTAACGAATGAGGTTTCATGTAGTTTAAGTTTCCCCTGAATAATTTGTGGTAAAACATAGCATATATTCATAAAACTACCAATACCTAAGAGTGTACCTATTGCTCTTAAGAAAATACACATGAAATGACAGTAAATAATCGTGAAAACCGTGAATGTCATTTTATGCATCATCATCATCGTCAAATCAAATCAAATCGTAAATCATTCGTGAGTGGCATTTAATTTTCTTTGTTTATTTACCGTGAATATCTAGTCACGAATAAAAGAAATTTTTACTTACCTACCTACATTTCACTTTAAACATCTAAAAAAAAAACAAAATAATAATGACCTCATTTGTTGATATGTGCCAACTAAACTATAACGAAATTGCCAAAAAGGCAAATGAGTCGTGGAAAGTGCGAAACTGATAGATTATATGGTTAATCGGTATCAAAACATTACACGTAATTTGGAAAGGTAAACTATTAAATGAATAGTGGGTACCTAAACTGATAGATTATTTGGTTAATCGATATCATAACATTACGAAGTAATTTGAAAAGGTAAACTATCAAAAAAAATAAAAATAGTGGGTACCTTTAAGCTAAATAAGCTTAAATAAATCCAATGGGTACCTTACCTGGATACCTGGTACCTTAGTGGATAAAAAACGAACTAGCTAAGTTGTTAGTGCTAGAAAAAACATATTGGTATGAATTAAATAGTGAACTGCTAAAATCAGTAAATAAAAACAAAACTATTATAAGCAATGTCAAACAACAAACAAAAGACAATAGTAGCAGATAGCCCAAAGTAATCTTGAAAACATTTCTTACATTTTCACAATTTGCAATGTGAAAATAACAAGTGAGTTACCTATTTAATCACGCTATACCTGTGGTCGACAAACCGCGGACATTGGTAGATAATCATATATACATTTTTGCAAATATAGACTACAAAATCCAAATACGTTATTAATCCCCAAGAACGAGATTTCAACAGAAATTGGGTCAGCGCTAGTGAAAATAAAAACCAATTAGGTTTTATCAAAATAATTATCTCGAAGTTTAAACATTATCATAACACCTTTTAGTGTTACAAGAAACTTATAATTTGAATATAATTTTTAAAGTTTCATATTTATAATAAACACTTTAAAGATTGCAAAGTAAAATATTTCGAGTGAAAATAACAATATTTGTTTGGTCTACTTTCCAAGCAATATTATTTCATTGATCTTATAAGATTAATTATCAATTAAATACAGTCAATTTTAATGGTTTTCACTATAGTTACGCTGTAATAATAATACTATAAATTTGTTGTTCTGTTTGAAATGGAACAGTAGTTTTGAATGTCTTTCGTTGCATTTTAAATGAGTTATTGTTAATGTGGTAATTCAGTTAAGTCTGAATGGTACCAGATAAATAGGAAAACATGTAAGTAGGTATACATGAAAGTAGCACAATTAATTCATGCAAATATACAAGTTACTAAATTACTGAAACAAAACAAAAAGAATGTACTCTGGCTATGAAAACTAGTAACATATATTGAATAATATAAAACCAATTTCAACATTTCTTCCTTACTAAACATAGACCTTACTGAAGTTTCTATATTGAAAATTGAAACATAATAATAATAATAGTTATAAAGTAGTGTAGGAAGTGTTGACGATGACGTCACCGTTTCCGGCACAATGAGAAGTCCCGATGTCAGACAAGGATTTATTGTATAGACGTGCGGTACAATAATATAATACAGGACAGGTCCCGGCCACCTTTTCCCAGTAAGGACGAAGGCGGGGAACAGAAGTCCTCTAAACCAAAAATGACAATCTGTCTTAATTTTTACAGACTTATTAGCAAGGTCCCGTGTAGCTATTCCAAGTAGGACGTAGCCCTCGAATGCAATGCTAGGTCAGTCTTCACAAACGTCAATGTTCTACGGGTGGTCGTTAACTCGTGGAGAATCTTAACACCGCGATTCAGAAACGTGACGTAAATGCACAGCGCCATCTAGTATCGAGTGGCGGAACTTAATAGTTTATCCTTTGCATGAAAAGTGGTACTAGTGTACTAGTGTAGGTTTGTTACAGTAGCTCAAAATAAAATGAAAAAATATGCAAAACTAAATAAAATCATAAAAAGATGCAATAAGGAATAAAAAAAAATGCGGTTCAAATATAATGAAAAAACTTGTTTTGCTACTAAATAAATCCAATAACTACCAAATTAAATGAGAAGACAGTAAGAACATCTATGAGATTGACACTCAACGCTTACTCTGAAATTCAGGTAGAAGAGTCAATGCAGTCACTTTATACTAGGTATGTGAGGTCTGGAAAAAAAACTAATTCAGAAGCATATCCTTGTTGCAAATGAGTTAGTGGACATGTGCAAATCTAATGCAGACAAGTGGACTCGCCAACTCTCAGCAGCTCTCATTGTTCTTTGCTAAGGAAATCCAAACTTGCCACTCTCCAAACTGAGGCAACGGAGAACCCGTCCCAGTTAGGAAGTGTTTGGGTCTGTATCCCCAATCAGGATACACCAGGCATTGAACAAGGTCCATTGCAAGTAGTTCAGTTAAAAACTAGTTCTCTTCCTTGTAAGTAGTAAAGTTTTTACTGCTCCATACTGCATGTTTTCTGATAGTTTTGGAAAAGGGGTTATGGAAATTACTTTGCAACAAACTGAGTCATTCTTCTCAAAATTATTGTATGGCACAGGCTTCCTAAAAATACATAATTTCATCAATTAGGAATACATTTATGACCCTAATGCCATTATTACTCTAATAGTTTTTAAATGAAAAAAGATGATATCAAAACAAAAAAGAAATAATGAAAGAATAAACTGTTTGGACACAGAACGTGAACATAAGGTCAAGTCATTATAGTGACACGAACCATTGCAGTTAAATTGCATGAAAATAATATTGTGTGTGCTGGTTCACTAATCCTAATCAAAAGTTGTATTCAATGAAAAAATCGTAAAGACAGTTGAATTATCTGTTGAACTTACCTAGCTGTGAACTTTCTTGTGTTGTGCTAGTTAAGCACGTCATAATATACCCATAGACTTATAAAAAAAGATTGACTCCGCGCCACGCATATCGAAAGTGAAGCACCGTACCGATCTATGTGTGCATGATTTGAGTACCTGCAAAGACGCCGTCGCTCGTGTCACGTAATGGCGGCCGGCCGGCATACTATGATGTAAATGTGTGCGCGAGGCTTGTTTGTACAATCGGTCCGGCATACTTACTGTGCTTCACTTTCGATATGCGTGGCGCGGAGTCCATCTATTTTATAAGTCTATAAATATACCATATGCGTTGACAGACCCCCAAATTATTAAAAATACTCTATAATCGAGTCAGTAATTAATGTTTTGGCAAAACTTGAAACTGAATGTTTTGGCAAAACTTGAAACTGTAAATAAAGAAGTAACTATGTGTGGTGACTTCAATATTTAAAAAAAAAAAAAAAACGCTAAGGCGTTGGTCCCGGCTGTAATTCGTGAAACTTTGACAGTCGTTACGGGTCGTCAGAAGCCCGAAAGTCTGACAACCAGTCTAACCAAAGGGTATTGTATTACCTAGTAACTGAAGGTGAGATAGCAGTCGCTTCATGTAAAATACTGGTGTTTGACTGCATCCAGTTGGACTGGAAGTCGAGCCCAACATGGTTGGGAGAAGGCTAGGCAGATGGTATTACTTTGTTTAAATACTTCAAAATGACAATGTTTTCACTTACCAATATAAAAAGTGCAGATACAATCAGACCACATCTGTTTATTTAAATAAAATTAAAAGCACTTTAATTTGTAAAGTAGGTAAGTGATCAAAATCTTGCAATGAACAATGTTAGTATTTTGTTTAATTAATTCTTTTGAGTTCTCTAAAACTAAAAAAAAACTATCAAGTTTTATTTAGTGTCTGGGTAACTAATGCTTGGTTCTTACAAACAAAACGGAATCGTTTTGCTTACCAGTGGCAGCATTTTTATTGCTAAACTGGGAATTTATGTAAATAGATTCGTAAGCTAATTTTACCTGTGATCAGGGCTGGGCAAAATATAATATGCTTTGCTTCGATTGAAATACAAAATATTTTGACTCTGTTTATTTAAAATACAAAATACATTCAGAGCCTTATAACTGTCGTAAGTGCCCTTATGTAAGAACGATTTCAACTTGCACACTTGAAAGTGCTAATAATGCTTATATAATTTTGGAATACTTATGGTACAAGTGATAGGTAGTTATAGAGCCCTATACCTCAAATTTATACAAGCATACAAATATATAAAATTCATACTTAACTATTTTAATGGAAAATTGAACAATTCAGTCAGTACACGTAGTGTTGCCAACTCTAAACATTAACACATATACTGCTTCTAGTGCAGATGCTAGTGTATGTATGAGGCAGCTTATTTTTCGTTTTCATTAATAAGATCACTAAATGTATTTATGTAAAAATGTATTTTGAAGTCATAAGTGTTTGAAATACTAGCTACAAAACACTTCAGCGTCAGGTATTTGAAATATTAATTACAAATTACGTTTATAAGTAGTAGTTTGAAAACAAATACCAAATAGGTAGTTGAAATGAAAAACAATGAAAAAATGTTTACTAGTTTAACAAGTTTTCTTACATTACTAGGTAGTGATTGGAGCCTCCTTTTAAGCTAATAAAGCCTGTATTAGGAGACTCCGCTCTTCCATACTTTGTTGGTATTAACTATAAACTTGTTTCTTTAAAACAATAATAAAAAACATATAATAAAGGAATCTAATCTACGAAAACAAAGGATAATTTATAAGTTAGGCTAATAAGTGCTTACAGAATTCAAATTGTTAGTAATAGTGTAGTTGTGTGTGATAGTGTGATTATGTGTAATTATGATTGGGTTGTTGTAATCAGTGTTGTGTTTGAATGTGTGGTATGTGTGTGTTATGTCATTATGTGTGTGGGTGGGAGTACCTATATCATGAGCGAATGAGATTGAGCCTTAGGATTAGTGGTGGTTAATATAACGTCTAGCGTCAAAAAATAGCACGCTATGTATTTATAGCATCTAGCGTTTGTTGTACCGACTCTGACTTCGCGCTAGAAATATAACGTTTCAACAAACTAGGCATCTCAAATTCTAAACTTCCACAACGTGGCTAGAGCAGTATAGCATTATAGCTTTATAACTTTTATAGTCTCACTAGTCTCACTCATAGCGTCACAGCGCCGACAGCGCGTTGGGGCACTCGGGTGAAATCGTGTGAACTCGGGCGGCAGTCGGCCGGTCGGCCCGCGGCTCAGAACAATAACAAAGCATAGAAGGAAGGATAAAAACAGAATTCTGTAACTACCTTTATTCCCGTTCTATTATTAGGTACGATAAAGGATGTGGGAAAGAGATGAATGTTTTACTCTTTGTTTTACTTTCTTGGCATGGTCACAAGATCAATTGTCATTTGGTTAAAAAAGTTATAGTATGACGCGGCCAAATTTGATAGTACTTTGTTTCAATGTCTGACAGTTCGTTCATTGAACTACCTGACTTATTCGCGTGTTCATTGTTTACGTGTTTGTCGTAATCTTCCATGGTTTTGCGATGTTTTAATAATATTTCTACTGTTATATTGCATGAATTCTTTGTTTAACTACAAACAGTGAGTGTGTGGACGCTGTGGAGCAATTTCTTGTGTGGTTGGGGGCTGCCAGTCCCATTCATAGCGAAAATAAAATGAACAATAAATATTGACCTTCCATCGGTAAGTTTTTGCTCAATTTCTTGTTGCATATGATCTGATAAACGAATATAAATACATAACAAATATTGCTGTGTCACTATATAGCTGAAACCAGTCGTAATATTTATTCCAATAGAAGTTATTAGCGAATATTCGGAAATTGTTTTGGGGTTATCTTGATCAGCCATAGTGACGTAAATAATGTTGTCGATACTTTTCTTTTACAGATTTCCTAGACGATGTGAAAAAAAATGGATAAATTGTATTGGTAGACGAAATTGGACAAAATACACATAATATGCTCCAAGCATTTTACTTTGTATTCATTTGGTAATGAACCTATGAAATGTATGTAGCATGTTCTTTAAGTCGTCACTTAGAGAACATGATGTTCCTACATTATTTGTTATGGATAGAACAGATGAAATAGTCTGATATATATATACAGGATGATTTTTTTATCATGCACCAAATTGAAATGGGAGATTTTATTCATCATTATGAACAACTTTTACTGTGGGACCAAACCTGAAATCGCGAAAAAAAAATCAGCTGTTCAGTACATTTTGACGAGTTTGATGTAGATAAATGTACTGAACAGCTGATTTTTTTTTCGCGATTTCAGGTTTGTTCCCATAGTAAAAGTTGTTCATAATGATGAGTACAATCTCCCATTTCGATTTGGTGCATGATAAAAAAATCATCCAGTATTATGATATAATTAAGGTATTTTATTGGCAATAAATAGTATCCCGTTCAAATTAAAACTTGATTTATTACATTACAGGAAATACTTATGGAAGTCTGCGAAGAAGGACATAGCGCAGTACTGCAAATTAAAAGAACCGCTCACCATCAACAGCAATCTAACATGAAGACAGGTATAACATATTTCAGAAATATGTTCACTTGATATATGCGATACAATGATATTATATTAAAAATATCATTGATGCGATATTATTCTTCTAATTATCCCAGTCGGAAATATAATCGTGTGCAAATTTATTTTTAATAAAAAATACGTAATTGTAGGATCCCGTAGCAATGGAAGTTGAAACAGGACCTAGTACATCGGTACAGATTAATGAATCGCCACTGATATTGACATCTCGTGAAATCATCTCACATCAGTCAGGTAAGACATACAAATAAAACTATTTACCTAAATAAAAATGATGATAAAAAATCTTACATAAATTTTATTGAGAACTGTTCGTTTTAGGAATCCTTGACACAGATGACAAAAACAAATTCAGAAATAATTGGATTCCATCCCGATTCAAGAAGACTGCGCTTTTGGCGAGTTCCTGGTCGCCAGAGCCGACTCCAGAATCCTCAGGAAGTTCATCCGTATTATGGTGTGGGCTGGAATTCGCGTAACAGATTATTAAAGTTGCTAGGCATTTTATTTTTTTATTTAAAATATTATCTGGTCGTTATTTATTTTTTTATGTACGAAAAGTTTTTGTCGCTTTGGTACCATTTTGAATTTTCATAATAAATTTTATTTTTTCACTAACAACCATTTTATTTAATCAAATAATTCAAATCTCTATTAAATTACGCTTCTACTGATTTAAAATAATGTGTTACATAAAAAGCATTAAAATAAAAATTATTAGTTACTTTGAATACCCTTGTTCCCTAGACTTTGTTGAGTAGACTATGATGTAATCTAAAATTCAAATAAATATGAGAAAGTAAGTTGCTAAAAACATTTGCAAAACCGAATGTCTCCCACTTCTTTTCAATAAACTCATCAGTTATTATGGCAATTAAATACATTCGGGTTTAGCCGGGTCAGATTTAATACATGAAGAGCTGTCGGGAACCAAGGAAGACTTTGGTGATGATGATGACAAACTATTTAGTTCATACTTAAAGTATTGTTTCATTTTGAACGAATATATTAAGTATTGGGATCATAAGTATGCTTAGTTACTTCAAAATTTTTGGTACACACGGCTACAGATCAAGCTATACATTTCCAGTATAAGCTGATCTCGCATTGTATAGTATTTCCTTACAATGAGCGGTCAGTGTAAACTGGAAATGTATAGCTTGATGTGTAGCCGTGTGTACCGGTTATTATTCTTGGCAGTATAAGAAAGAATGTTATTGTAAATTCTATCGACGTTGAAATTTAGTGGGTACATCACTAGTCGAAATAAAATGAATGACAACCTACAAAATTTCGAAACGTCTTCTGTATACGTGTCCTTCTTTAACATCATAGCGGCTCCATAAGTCAAAATGAAACAAATATATTGAGTTCAGTTGCTATTTTAGCTCTACTTCTATGCTTTGTTATTGTTCTGAGGCCCGCGGTATCTGTTATCTGTTATTATTACGTAATAAGGTCTGAATTTAGACCTTATTGACATTCATGTTTTTTTTGTTAAATTCAGCTTCCAGATCATTTAGTATCTTGGACCAAAAAAACAAAATGTTTGTAACATGTCAATAAGGTCGAAATTAGCTTGACACCCTAGAAATGATGTGCATAATAATCTAGACACTTTCTGAGGTGTCAAGCGAATTTAGACCTTATTGACATTCATGTTTTTTTGTTAAATTCAGCTTCCAGATCATTTACCAAGTATCCTGCACCAAAAAAACAAAGGGTTTGTAAAATGTCAATAAGGTTGAAATTAACTTGAGACCTTAGAAATGATGTGTATAATAAAATTTAATCAATTTTATTAAAGACAGTCCTAAGCCTGGAAAGTATGAAGGAAAGTTCATTGATCTATAACGCTACATGAGATATTATTATATTCTTTCGTGCACAGCGCGTTGCGAGTACTTGTGAAGTTGCGAGATAACTAGCGTATTGCCAGATAAAATGATAATGTCTCCGCGTTCAGACTGCGGCCAAGTTTTGTAACAACGCGTTATAATGATAGCGTATAAAATAGCGCGCTAGAAAAATATAGTTTATAGTCTATAACACGTTTTTAGTTTAAAGTCGATTTGAACATCACTACTTAGGATACTGTTAGCATATTATATTTATAACAGTAATGCCTCTGTTTCCTCATAATTAAGCGGTTTTATCCATTGAGCTAAAATTTTTTTACATTCATTTATGTTTTTATTGTATACGTAAGTTTCCCTATTACATTTGTTATAAAGCTGAGCAGACCGTTTTGGTTTGGGGAACATCTGCTACTAAGTCTTTTCTTCTTTTTAAATTTAATTTAGGGTCATAAGGAAGGGATTTGTGTTTTTTAATTATAGTTCTAATAATGTATAGCTTTCTCACCGATAATAAGTTGCTAATTTGGTAGAGGTGTTGGGTAGAAAATCTCATGTTTTTAAAATACATCATCTTAATTAGAGCACGTTGACCCCGCTCAAGTTCAATGAATTTAGTTTTTGCTGCACCACCCCAAATGGGGATGCAGTACGTCAAAACAGATTGCACCAAAGCTATGTAGATTTCATTAAGGAGGTGTCTCGGGTTATTCGTACTAGTAGGTACAACTTTTGGAACAATATGCCTTAGGGTCTTAAAAATCCAGCTTAATTTTCTTATCCTGTTATTGACCTGCTCAAGGTGAGGATACCAGGATAGGTTTTGGTCGACCATAACACCTAGATATTTTGTTTGTGTTACCTTATCTAATGTTGGACATGAATAATTACATGAGTCATCACAGGTGTGTACTCTCAAATTAAGTTCTGTGCTAGGCTGGGAACGATTGGTTATACTAAAGCAGATATAATTGGTTTTAGCTGTGTTAAAAGTCAGTAAGTTATCTTTGAGCCATCTAGCTACTTGGGTCATACCAGCCTCAGCACTCAAAGCAACTTCATGCCAGGTCTTCCCAGTGAAAACGACAGCGGTGTCATCAGCATAGGAAAATACTGTAGCATTGTTGATCCTGAGGCTGCAGAGGTCATTAATATACAGGAGAAACAATGTAGGACCCAACACGCTTCCCTGAGGGACACCAAACGTGATATTAGCATCGCGACTAACGAATGTTCCTACCTTGACTCGTTGCTTTCGGTTCGACAAGTAGTCTTTTGCGAATTTAAGCGGTGTTCCTCTTATTCCCGCTGCTTCCAATTTGTTTATCAGGATGGGAATAGTTGTATTTCAACTAACAAGAAATTCAGGTACTGCCCAAACCTGCCTATGATAGCTACTTTCTCGAGTAAGTAGTACTTTGAAAACAAATACCAAACAGGTAGTTGCATTTCAAACACGTATTTCAAATAATAAGAAATTCAGGTACTGCCCAAACCTGCATATGATAGCTACTTCCTCGAGTATGTCTCAAAGAATTTGGGTTTGAGTCGCCCGACTCCTTATCTAAAGTTAAGCCAAGAAAAAAAAAAAATTAGATGTGTGTCTAAAATATAATACTTAGAGGACATAGGATTCAAAGAGTCAAAGAACTCGGGACTTAAAAGACTCAGAGGAGTCGTGACTTTTGAGACTAATAGTCCCCAAGTCTTGTAAATCTATTTTGGCCTAGAAATAAAGCCTAAAGGATTTATGTCTTTCACAACACTAGCAGTATGACTAGCAGAAATTTTCAAATTACTTGAAAGTAAAATAACAAAGCTAGCTAATTTGAAATCTGAAATTTGAAATCTTTGCTAGACTAGC
Organism: Cosmia trapezina; assembly: GCA_905163495.3. Taxonomy (NCBI): domain Eukaryota; kingdom Metazoa; phylum Arthropoda; class Insecta; order Lepidoptera; family Noctuidae; genus Cosmia; species Cosmia trapezina. The sequence continues at coordinate 296,817 of LR991046.1, forward strand.
AAAAATGTGAAATTACTTGAAAGTAAAGTAACATAGCAATATTATGATCAAATAAAACAACAAAAATGATTAAAGGAAATGTATTAAGGCGGGGTGAAAGCAAGCGCCGTAGGTATTAAATGCTTACCGCAGCCCCCGCAAGGAGTAGCGATACGTAATAAATTACGATGCGCGGGAAACGCGCGCCAAGCGCACCGCTCATGAGTTCATGAACTCGAGTAGGTACTATGTTGCGTCACAGAATAGAGCAATGCAGTAGATAAACTTGAACTGATTAGTATACAAGTTTATTTTGTTTTATTTTTCTAGTAAGTATTTTTTAAAGTTTTAGACAGATTAGGTATGCATTGTAAACTTGAACAGTTAAAATAAATAAAAATAACTACTTATACATATTTATTTTCGTGAATAAGGTGGATTTAAAATCTGACTGACACGAAGACCTTTACCCGTACGATTCAAAACTACGCGCCGCGCACCATTTTACTTTACGAAGGTGTCGCATGGCGTGGGGAATAGTAGTTTCTGTCATTCCCCACGATACCACACCAGTGGTATCGTTTTCAGTGGTGTCGCTGTCGTGGGGAATGACAGAAACTACTATTCCCCACGCCATGCGACACCACCGACTGTATTGTGCTGTTAGTGATGTCCAGCTACATAACAATGATGTGTTACATAACAATTTAGACCTTATTGACATTCATGTTTATTTGTTAAATTTAGCTTCCAGACCATTTACCAAGTATCTTGGACCAAAAAAACAAATGGTTTGTAAAATGTCTATAAGGTCGAAATTAGCTTGACACCCTAGAAATGATGTGCATAATAATCTAGACACTTTCTGAGGTGTCAAGCGAATTTAGACCTTATTGACATTCATGTTTTTTTGTTAAATTCAGCTTCCAGATCATTTACCAAGTATCTTGGGCCAAAAAAACAAAGGGTTTGTAAAATATCAATAAGGTCGAAATTAGCTTGACACCCTAAAAATGATGTGCATAATAATCTAGACACTTTCTGAGGTGTCAAGCGAATTTAGACCTTATTGACATTCATGTTTTTTTGTTAAATTCAGCTTCCAGATCATTTACCGAGTATTCTGGACCAAAAAAACAAAGGGTTTGTAAAATGTCAATAAGGTCGAAATTAGCTTGAGACCTTTATCGTTTTCAGCGAACTTAAATACCACAAAATGACCGTTCATTCCCCACGACACCACTGGTGGTGTCGTCGGGAATGACAGAAACTAGTATTCCCCACGACACCGACGACTGCATTGTGAGTGATGTCCAGCTAATTTTTAAACGTAACAATGATGTGTTATTTTTAAACGACTTCAAAAACGGAGGAGAATATCAATTCAGTTGTATTTTTTTTTTTTTTTTATGTTTGTTACTGCAGTACTCCGTCATTTAGAAGCCGATTTGGAAAGTTCTTTTTTTATTTTATTCGTTATGTCAACACAAAAAAAAAAAAGGGAGGGGCATAACTTCTTACGCTCTAGTTTTTTTTTTCTTGAGAGGATGTGATTACTGTCAAAATGAAAATCCAAGATGGCGGCTGCAAAAATTTTCGAATTTTTCGACATGGGCGTCAATTTCGTGATATTTGAGGTCGCTGAAAACGATAATTGGGTCAAAATGAAAATCCAAGATGGCGGCTGCGAAAATTTTCTAATTTTTCGTCATGGGTGTCATTTTCGTGATATTTGAGGTCGCTGAAAACGATAGTGGGGTCAAAATGAAAATCAAAGATGGCGGCTGCGAAAATTTTTAAATTTTTCAACATGGGTGTCATTTTCGTGATATTTGAGGTCGCTGAAAACGATAGTGGGGCCAATATGAAAATCCAAGATGGCGGCTGTGAAAATTTCCTAATTTTCGGTCATGGGTATCATTTTCGTGATATTTGAGGTCGCTGAAAACGATAGTGGGGTCAAAATGAGAATCCAAGATGGCGGCTACGAAAATTTCCTAATTTTCGTCATGGGTGTCATTTTCGTGATATTTTAGGTCACTGAAAGCGATAGTGGGGTCAAAATGAAAATCCAAGATGGCGGCTGCGAAAATTTCGTAATTTTTCGTCATGGGTGTCATTTTCGTGATATTTGAGGTCGCTGAAAACGATAGTGGGGTCAAAATGAAAATCCAAGATGGCGGCTGCGAAAATTTTCAAATTTTTCGACATGGGTGTCATTTTCGTGATATTTGAGGTCGCTGCAAACGATAGTGGGGTCAAAATGAATGACTATCGTTTTCAGCGATCTAAAATATCACGAAAATGACACCCATGATGAAAAGTTAGGAAATTTTCGTAGCCGCTATCTTGGATTTTCATTTTCGTGATATTTTAGGTCGCTGAAAGCTATCGTTTTCAGCGACCTAAAATATCACGAAAATGACACCCATGACGAACAGTTAGGGAATTTTCGCAGACGCCATCTTGGATTTTCATTTTGACCCCACTATCGTTTTCAGCGACCTAAAATATCACGAAAATGACACCCATGACGAAAAATTAAGAAATTTTCGCAGCCGCCATCTTGGATTTTCATTTTGACCCCACAATCGTTTTCTGCGACCTAAAATATCACGAAAATGACACCCATGACGAAAAATTTGGAAATTTTCACAGCCGCCATCTTGGATTTTCATTTTGACCCCGCTATCGTTTTCAGCGACCTAAAATATCACGAAAATGACACCCATGACGAAAAATTAGGAAATTTTCGCAGCCACCATCTTGGATTTTCATTTTGACCCCACTATCGGTTTCAGCGACCTCAAATATCACGAAAATGACACCTGTGTCGAAAAATTTGATAATTTTCGCAGCCGCCATCTTGGATTTTCATTTTGACCCCACTATCGTTTTCAGCGACCTAAAATATCACGAAAATGACACCCATGACGAAAAATTAGGATATTCGCAGCCGCCATCTTGGATTTTCATTTTGACCTCACTATCGTTTTCAGCGACCTAAAATATCACGAAAATGACACCCATGACGAAAAATTAGGAAATTTTCGCAGCCGCCATCTTGGATTTTCATTTTGACCCCACTATCGTTTTCAGCGACCTAAAATATCACGAAAATGACACCCATGACGAAAAATTAGGAAATTTTTGCAGCCGCCATCTTGGATTTTCATTTTGACCCCACTATCGTTTTCAGCGACCTAAAATATCACGAAAATGACACCCATGACGAAAAATTAGGAAATTTTCGCAGCCGCCATCTTGGATTTTCATTTTGACCCCACTATCGTTTTCAGCGACCTAAAATATCACGAAAATGACATCCATGACCGAAAATTAGGAAATTTTCGCAGCCGCCATCTTGGATTTTCATTTTGAGCCCACTATCGTTTTCAGCGACCTAAAATATCACGAAAATGACACCCATGACGAAAAATTATGAAATTTTCGCAGCCGCCATCTTGGATTTTCATTTTGACCCCACTATCGGTTTCAGCGACCTCAAATATCACGAAAATGACACCTGTGTCGAAAAATTTGATAATTTTCGCAGCCGCCATCTTGGATTTTCATTTTGACCCCACTATCGTTTTCAGCGACCTAAAATATCACGAAAATGACACCCATGACGAAAAATTAGGATATTCGCAGCCGCCATCTTGGATTTTCATTTTGACCTCACTATCGTTTTCAGCGACCTAAAATATCACGAAAATGCCATCCATGACCGAAAATTAGGAAATTTTCGCAGCCGCCATCTTGGATTTTCATTTTGACCCGACTATCGTTTTCAGCGACCTAAAATATCACGAAAATGACATCCATGACCGAAAATTAGGAAATTTTGGCAGCCGCCATCTTGGATTTTCATTTTGACCCCACTATCGTTTTCAGCGACCTAAAATATCACGAAAATGACACCCATGACGAAAAATTAGGAAATTTTCGCAGCCGCCATCTTGGATTTTCATTTTGACCCCACTATCGTTTTCAGCGACCTAAAATATCACGAAAATGACACCCATGACGAAAACTTAGGAAATTTTCGCAGCCGCCATCTTGGATTTTCAGTTTGACCCCACTATCGTTTTCAGCGACCTAAAATAACACGAAAATGACACCCATGACGAAAAGTTAGGAAATTTTCGCAGCCGCCATCTTGGATTTACATTTTGACCCCGCTATCGTTTTCAGCGACCTTAAATATCACGAAAATGACACCCATGACGAAAAATTTGGAAATTTTCACAGCCGCCATCTTGGATTTTCATTTTGACCCCGCTATCGTTTTCAGCGACCTAAAATATCACGAAAACGACACCCATGACGAAAAATTGGAAATTTTTGCAGCCGCCATCTTGGATTTTCATTTTGACCTTGAAATACAAAAAAAAAATAAGAAGATACCTAATTAGAAAAAAAACTTAATTTAAAAAAAAATCTTATTTATGTAGGTATACAGAAAAATACATTTGAGGGCCTACTTATTTTCTGAACATCCCTGCCCAACCCTTTGAAAGAATTCAGGCGTGATGTTATGAAGAAATCTCATTTCCTATCCGATATTCATTATAAAACCACCCGTACTAACTTTATTCTGTGGCACCTACCTATTTGAGATTTGAAAATAGTGAACCAAAAATTTGCGCGTCAGGCGGCTTTATAAGCTCCAGTGTAGGGTTCAAATTCAACTGTTTTACACACTTGATGCGATTGGTAAACATAGGCCGTGATAAAAATAAATACCAATAAAGCTTTTGCGCGCGTGACGTCTTTATTTACATAGGCATAGCGTTCAAATTCAACTGTTTTCAACACATGTTAATTTGCGCCGGTCGCAGCCGGTGACAGAAGTTAGCGGGGGTGGCGGGTTCGAAAAATTGGCACACGTCCGACCTCCATCACGTTCCGCTCGGGACTAAACGACACGGAGCGAGCGCAAAACACTTGACATTGGAATTAGTGATATAAATATTTTGATATTTCAAATTATGATAGCCGTTATAAATTACATTTTTTACGACCTTTATTATGGCATAAGTTTTATTGTTCAAAGCCTAATATAAATCAAATGAAATAAGATATAGATCATAATTTAGACTTGTCTTTGCGATTTAATTGGATGCAGTAAAGTGCAAGTAATCGTGTATCGGACGGCCGAAATTTGTAGATGGAAGTCTGAACTAAGTAACATATTTTTTTCAAAATTTAAATCCGTGTTATCTACGAATAAAACACTAAACAAAACGACGTTTTTACGGCTCTCACCGCCTTAACTTAACAATTTAATGAACAATCTCATTAAAAAAAAAAAAGAGTTGGTGATGAAGAACAGGATGATATTACAGAACAGACGTCACGTAGAAACATTATTCAATTAAAGAAATTAGAAAGTATATGGACGGTCCATAAATCAGAAACTGGTGATTCCAGTAATGAATTTGATTCACAAACTAACTATTTACATATATTATACCGTAATTATTGTTTATTATGATTATGTCTTTGTGTAAGGTATATTATATTGCTAATGTGTTGAAATTGTATAATGCAATATTCAAGTTCTATTGTTGCTATTATTCTGAGTAATGGTCCAAGAGATAGAACTGTTTTGAAGTTAACGATAAGTTATGGAAATGTAAGAAATGTGTTGATAGAATACTTTAATACTGTTTCCATGAAGTTTCTTGTACTTCTTCTCCATGAAGACCTAGATTTGTGAACGAACGACTAGCTTTCTGAATAATTACTGGCAAGATTAATTGAAATATTGTCAGCCATTTATTTTATAAGCAAATGATTTTATTATTGTTTTTTTACATTTTGTAAAGAAGAGATGTGACGTTTAATAAACAAGTTATGCGTGCTGTGGTAGGGGTTGCGCAGTGGGGGGATTGTGGAGTGGTGCGCCACACTGTCTGGTCCGGGCGGCCGTTATGACCGCACGCCTAACGCAGTGATAATACAAACAGTGTTTTATTGTGATACCTAAACCTAACCAAAACCAAGACACCACACCTCTGATCGGAAATCTTTAATCTCAGCCAACAACTTGTATTCGCTTTCAACTACCGGGCACTGTTTTTCTGGTATCTTGATACGACTGCCGCGCTGAGTATTTACGTTACTGATCGTCGCAAAAGTTTCATCCATTCCAGATACCCTACGGATCGGAGTATCAGCATCTCGTTTAGGCTTATGTTTAGAGGAAAGACACTCAGGACATACCCATTGATTCCTTTCTTCCAGTGAGAATGCATCAAAATTTTTCAAATGCATTCCAAGGCAATCCAACTCGTACACTTTATTACAGTTTTCTTTAGAACACTTCATATTATATGGTCAGTCAGGTAATATGACCGCACTACAACCACTACACTTCATTGACATTTTTCGAAATTCTTGGTAACTTAACGAAAAAGACGTCTGCTCAGTACGCGCGTCGCGCGCACGCTATATGTATTACCTTTAACTCGCTTTTGTTTCATTTCACTGAACCTCATAACTCTTGAACGGGCAAGTATTGGCGCGCGCTGATAGCATAGACTAATAGCCAGCAAGCTAGAGAATAAGAATAAAGTAGTTTTAAAGCAAGACCTGTCAAGACTTGGCCAAATTTTAGCAGTTTATGTTTCAACAACAACAACAACAAATCAGTTTTAGAGAAAAACGTTTCATAACAATAGGGATGATGCCTGGGTAAAAAAAAAGAAATTCTATTTAGTCCGTCAGTCAGATAATAAAAAAATATTAGACACTTATTTTTTGCTATATCATATTAATAAAAAAATACTGAGCTATCACGCATTTAAGTTGGGAAGTGGGGGCTCGCTACGTCACTTGTACGTATAAAACCTAGCTACGCGTGACGTCATGCCATATTTTAACTCAATGTATGTATTTTTTGATTACATGAAAAAAGAAAAAATACGTGTCCAATATTTTTTATTAATCTCTATGACGGACAAAAAATAAATTTTTAGTCATCATCCCTATTATTCATCAGAATGACAGATCTTTCGATAGGTATTTAAAAAAAAAACGAATTTGTAAAAAAAATCTCAATGTCCCTCATATAGCAGTTTCGATCCACCGTGCGCCAGAGAGGGATGCGATGCGGCCGGAAAGAGGCGGAAGATGTGTGAGCAGATAGTATTTGTATGTGTATGTATGTATGCAGCATATTTATTTCTTAGTCATGTAAATAATAGGCAGTATATTACTAAAACTTACTTTATAAGCTAATGACAATAATGGTAAAACTTGAGAGTGTAAAAGTAATCATAAAACTTACATGCTACGGAATATATAAATGACAAAAGAACTCATACCTAACTTAAATAACTACCTATAATCTAAGCTGTAATAGCTAATTCTTCCACTGTAAAGGACAATGGAGAATGGAAAGAGAAATCGTGTTGCGCCGACCCCAAGTAAAGGCTCTTACAGACAGAGGCGATATCGCGGTCGCGACGCGATATTTCGATATTATATCCGTAGAAAAATATCGCGTCGCGACGCGATATCGCCTCTGTCTGTAAGAGCCTTAACACGGCACAGGGGCAGGAAGGAGATGAACAGGCCTACTTATATTGTTGTTAATCCTCAACCATTTTTCATATCACATTTGAAAGGTTTTTAGCCAGTGTGTATACGAATATGTATTGTTAAATTACCCTTTTGACTAAAACTACGTTGACATACATCACACTTGAATGGTTTTTCACCAGTGTGTATACGAATATGTCGTAATAAATGATTTTTTTGAATAAAACTACGTTGACATACATCACACTTATAACGTCTTTCATCAGTGTGTATACGAATATGTCTTGCTAAATCACTCTTTTGACTAAAAACACGAATATGTCTTGCTAAATCACCCTTTTGCCTAAAACTACGTTGACATACATCACACTTGAATGGTTTTTCACCAGTGTGTATACGAATATGTTGTAATAAATGACTTTTTCGAATAAAACTAAGTTGACATACATCACACTTATAACGTCTTTCATCAGTGTGTATACGAATATGTCTTGCTAAATCACCCTTTTGACTAAAACTATGCTGACATACATCACACTTATAACGTTTTTCACCAGTGTGTATACGAATATGTTGTAATAAATGACTTTTTCGAATAAAACTAAGTTGACATACATCACAATTGAATGGTTTTTCACCAGTGTGAATACGAATATGTTCTTTCAACTGCGAATTTTTACTAAAACTACGTTGACATACATCACAATTATAAGGTTTCTCACCAGTGTGTATACGAATATGTTTTGATAAATAATTTTTTCGACTAAAACTACGTTGACATACATCACACTTGAATGGTTTTTCACCAGTGTGTAAACAATTATGAGTGGTTAAATGAAACTTTCGAGTAAAACTACGTTGACATACATAACACTTGAAAGGTTTTTCACCAGTGTGTATACGAATATGTTTTTTCAAATTAAACTTAAGACTAAAACTACGTTGACATACATCACACTTATAAGGTTTTTCAACAGTGTGCATACGAATATGTTTTGATAAATTATTCTTTTGATTAAATCTACGTTGACATATGTCACACTTATAAAGTTTTTCACCATTTTGTGTGCGAGTTTGGTGTATAATTTTTTTTACTTGATTAAAACTACGCTGATCACATTTGTTGGGCTCTCTGAAACAAGTGTCAGGTTCGGACGTACGTTGTTGAGTTGTCCGGATAACTTTCGAGTCTGATTTGTCTTCTTCCGTTTGCTCGGCTGTTATTGCATCTTCTAGTTTCGTTCTTCGTGTGTCTAGTTTTGGTTTCTTCGCAACGGTCGCACCTGTCATTACAAATCCGGTAAGTACAATGTTGGAAGCAGATTGACATGCACACGATGAATCAGAAATTCCTCTTTGGAAGGAATTTCTGGTGACATTGCATTATATGCTTTATCACTAGGAACATGAAGTTCAAAATTGTACTAACATTGACGTAGGGACTGTTCCGAAAGTGATCAAAGTTTAAACAAACCCCGTTCAAGGGAATTAGTAGAAGGCTTCCAACTTTATTATCTCATCCCTTTTTTCAACAATTACTGTTGGAAAAAGTGGCAATTTAGTAATGTTATTCAAGCAATCATTATTATTGCGTATTTTTATCTACACTGACATTACACAATTAATGTTAGGGTGTGTTTGCATTTGCACCCTACACCCACGTTATTCTGTGTCCGTTATGCCAGCGTACACTGATGTAATTCATGGTTTCTGTCATACCCAATAAATAGTGCATAAACAGTGCATAATTAGTGCAGAAGTAAAATAAATAGTGCATCTGTAGTTTCAGAATTAGAGACAAATTTTACTGGGTACGCCAGCTTAACAGGTACAGATAGCAGTACTCGAAAACGGCGCAATTTACACACAAAAATAGTGCACTTATAAGAACGGAGATATTGAACAAGACTTTTGAAATCAAATCAAATCAAATCAAATTATTTATTTTTGCAGAAAACACTGTTACAATGGTGTTATTAAATGTATGTTTCAAGTGATTCTACCCTACGTAAGGCATGCAAAATGTATACAGTCATGGTTTATCAAAGGGTGACATCAAAAAACAAAATATATATTTAAAATTAGATATAGAAAATAAAAAAATAAAATAATAAAAAATATTTGTTTAAATTGATGAAATGTCCTAAATAAAGTTATATTATACAATTTAATTATTTATTTAATAATAATAATAATAACCCCACTGCAGTATCGCTACGTTGACGTCGTGGTGGGGCTTGCGTGCTCCGAATTCTAGGTCTGTGCTTGTAGAGTTTACTCTGCCGGGACAGGTCTAGGATGAGGAGCCAGACCAAGAGACATACAGAAACCCGCAGCGCAGCATGTGGCGAGCTGTTGGGCAGTAGCGACCCCACGGACCCTATCTCCCGGGAGAAGTCTTGTTCCTCACCTCTCGCTTGCCTTTATTGGCCGGCTGGAGTGAACAATGACGGGAACAATGCTCCCACCTCATTCTTGCCTTTATTGGCTGGCTTGAGTGGAGATTCGCAAGAGCAAACGTGCTCGGAGGAAGGAAGTATTCCAGTAAGTGTTTGTAGGGATCTTGACCATCTTCCGGGCTCTGGGATTGTTCTGAGAACCGTGGAATACCTCTCCACTCCTCACAAGCACCTCAGGACATGTTGCTCCCTTGCCGCTACGACACTATGTGCTAGCGACCGTTTTCGGGGGCCCATTATTGAGTGTGCAAGTCACCCCCTGCCATTTTTTTTTTCGTGTATAATAAAACATTGATCAGGCAGGGGCCATAGTCCTTTCATAGTTCTAGGTAACCAGTCCACAGCCACCCAAACCCATAGCCCAATATGTTTTGTTTCCATGTTCTGCAATAGTCCTGCACCAACCGGGGGTTGTCCTTGGGTGCACTTGCATAGTGTATACAGGGATAATCGTAGGTTGGTGCCTCCTCATAATTTAAAATTATCTAAGGGGCCTCTGCGAGTTGGCTTCGGCCCCTCGTACGCCTTCCAAAAGTCCGGGACCGCAGGGTCCCGAGATATGTCAAAGACGCTTTAAAAATAATAATAATTACCCCACCGCCGTATCTCTACGTTGACGTCGTGGTGGGGCTTGCGCGCTCCGAACTCTGGGCCTGTGCCAGTAGAGTTCACTTTGCCAACACAGGTCTAGGGTGAAGAGCCAGACCAAGAGAGATACAGAAACCCGCAGGGCAGCATGTGGCGAGCTGTTGGGCAGTAGCGACCCCACGGACCCTATCTCCCGGGAGTAGTCTTGTTCCTCATCTCTGGCTTGCCTTTATTGGCCGGCTGGAGTGAACACTGACGGGAACAGAGCTCCCACCTCATTCTTGCCTTTATTGGCTGGCTTGAGTGGAGATTCGCAAGAGCAAACGTGCTCGGAGGAGGGAAGTATTCCAGTAAGTGTTTGTAGGGATCTTGACCATCTTCCGGGCTCTGGGATTGTTCTGAGAACCGTGGGATACCTCTCCACTCCTCACAAGCACCTCAGGACATGTTGCCCCCTTGCCGCTACGACACTATGTGCTAGCGACCGTTTTCGGGGGCCCATTATTGAGTGTGCAAGTCACCCCCTGCCATTTTATCCGTGTATTATAAAACATTGATCCGGCAGGGGCCATAGTCAGTTCATAGTTTTAGGTAACCGGTCCACAACCACCCAAATTCATAGCCCAATATGTTTTGTATCCATGTTCTGCAATAGTCCTGCACCAACCGGGGGTTGTCCTTGGGTGCACATGCATAGTGCATACAGGGATAATCGTCGGCTGGTGCCGCCTCGTCATTTAAAATTGTCTAAGGGGCCTCTGCGAGTTGGCTTCGGCCCCTCATACGCCTTCCAAAGGTCCGGGACCCCAGGGTCCCGAGATATGTCAAAGATAATAATTAAAATACTTCAATGTCATTCCTATTATTACAATACATTAACAGATTAATTATTTAGAGATACATGCATAATATTATTCTACGAGTATTACTTGATGTCACTGTGAGATCTTGAGTTTGGAAAAATTATCATTAACTTTGGAATTGGAATAACTTTCCAACAGGCATTATGCCAGCGTACACAAATTAGTGCAAATAGAAAGCGGACGTTTCTTTATATAAATGCTATGTGTAGTGTAGTGCTTATATAAATAGTGAGTGTCATTTGGCCCCTGAAAGTACAAATACTTTAAGTGAATTCGCAGTGAGTGAATTGTATTGTCGAACAGTCTCACACAAAAGATATTTTACAACGCACCGAAACCGGTTTCCGAAACATGTTATGATTTTTTAATGACTTCTAAATTGTTATTATGCCTTCAAATAATGCAATTAAGAGCACACAAATTATGAAGTAATATTTTAAATAAGTAATGTCTACCCAAAAAATAATTAATTAATAGATTCGATATTGGAGAGTGTATTGCTGTCCTAGCTTGTCCTTTATCGGAACAAGCTGGGATTCTGTACAAACTTGCTTTGTTTGTTTTAAAATAGGATTTAATTGTTTTTTGGTTTACTTAATTGCGAGAACTGTTATTACAGGGCGACGTTATCGCTCAGCGATAAAGCCCTTAAAATTAAGAATTTTAAAAAATATATACAGGGTGTTTGGCGCCTGGACCGACACAATTTTTTGGGGGATTGGGGGGGTCATTTGCTAGGTTTCACCTAAAGACCTCCATGTCCTAAGTGTGACGGTAATTGAGATATGTTTTTTTTTGTTCTTTCTTTGAATTACCCAAAATCTCGCCTTTGAATCGATATTTTTTTTTTGTTTATGGTTGCAATAGAACAAAATAAATTTTATAATAGTCTGCAATGTATTTTTATTCTAAATAAATTATTATTTGATGTAATTGATCAGTAGAAAATGACTTACGTGCTTCCAAAGTCTTAAAAATGTTTAAATGTATGAAAAGTTACTACTCTTAAATTCATTTTTTTTTTTAAATAAAGCCATTTTGACCTTATTTTTATCTCAAAAAGTTCTTTAGCTTGTACCCTTTCTAAGGGTATGCTACACGCTATGAAAAACAATTCAAATGTAGTCAAAATACTAGTTAGAGAATCAGTTATGGAGTTTTTTAAGAAAAGACTTATTATGGTTACTATATTTTTTTATTTTATTTCGAATAAGAATACATTGTAGACTATAATAAAAATTATTTTGTTCTTTTACAACCATAAACAAAAAAAATATATCGATTCAAAGGCGAGATTTTGGGTAATTCAAAGAAAGAACAAAAAAAAAAAAAAACTATTACCGTCACACTTAGGACATGGAGGTCTTTAGGTGAAACCTAGCAAATGACCCCCCCAATCCCCCAAAAAATTGTGTCGGTCCATGCGCCAAACACCCTGTATAGTGTGACTGGTAATTGGTGACCGATACCTAAACACGTGATTGTACTCATGATAACAAACAACTTTACCAAAAAACACATTATGAATGCAAGAAAACCCTGACTGGATGGCTAAAAACCCTCACTTATGAAGAAACTGAAGCACTTCTTAATCCAGTAGTATAACAATATAAAAAGCTTACTTATAAGGAATAAATGAAAACGCGGATTATTTAATTAATAAATATACAAGTGTATACCCCATCCTACACACTAATAATATGCTTTTGGTTTCCCTTTCTCTCTTCCTCACTCACTCACACACACACACACACCTCCTCACATACACACACCTTCACACACCCTCTCACACACACACCTTCACACACCCTCACACACACACACACACACACACACACACACACACACACACTCACACACTCCCACTCTATACATCACCATACTTGAAGTCGGAGTCTGAGATAATTATCAAATATGGAACGACAAACTCAATGTCACACGACATGATTCAAATCCAACAAAAATATTGGATTTTTTACTTTACTTTATTTTATTTATTTTTTTTGTTTTTTCTCTCAGTATCTTTTGTAAATTATCTGAGATTACGAATTCAAGTACCAAAATATTTAATTATTTTAAAATTAATTATTTTAAAATTCTTTAATTTTAGTTTTTCATGTACCTACTTATTTTGTTATTGATTAACAGGCTTTGTTTGTGTACATGTAGCTTAGGAAGAGGGAGGTCTTCTGTTACAGGTATTTGTACATACTTAAAAGAAGGCCTCTACAATGTATCTGTTATACTTGTTGATTATGAAATAAATAAACTTATAAACTAATAAACTTATAAACTTTTACTATGGGATCAAACCAGAAATCGCGAAAAAAAAAATCAGGTGCCCCATACATTCATATTCGCATAACTCGTCAAAATGTAGGGAGCAGCTGATTATTTTTCGCGATTTCAGGTTTAGTCCCACAATAAAAGTTGTTTGTTGTCATGAGCACAGTCATGTATTTAGGTATCGGTCACTAATTACAAGTCACCGTATATATCTGTGATTTCTTTGAAATAGTCATATTTTCGTTAATAATAATAAATATTCTCTATGAAGCCGAATGGAATGCGGCGAAAACAAACCGCCCAGTCGCACAAAGTCCGCCTGCACTTCATATGGCATCATCATGCTCAGGGGGAAGGGATACACAAGACAACCTGTTCCGTTCTCAGGTTCATTTTGAGAACTGGTGTGGCGTTTATTACCTTCGGGCGAATAACCGGTGTATTCCCGTTTGTCCCCTGACTTCATCCACCTAGGGGGACAAACGGGATTTCGGAGGGCCCAATGGGGATATGTTCTTAGATGGATCTGGGTCACTTGCGCGAAAAGACATTTCCGCGAATGTACTTTTGCGTGAACGGACTATGCGCGAAGGGACATTTCCGCGAAAGACACTTGCACGAACCCACTTGCGCGAAAAGACATTTCCCCGAATGGAGTTTTGCGCGAACGGACTTTTGCGCGAAGGGACACTTGCGCGACAAGACGTTTCCGCAACTGGTCTTTTGCGCGCATGGACGTTTGCGAGCAAGACAATTGCGCGAAAGACACTTGCGTGAAGGACACTTGCGCGAATCCACTTGCGTGAAAAATACTTGCGCGAATCCACTTGCTTTTGCGGCTGCGAAAATTTTTAAATTATTCGACATGGGTGTAATTTTCATAGTATTTGAAGTGCCTGAAAACGATAGTGAGGTCAAAATAAAAATCCAAGATGGTGGCTGCGAAAATTTTCAACTTTTTCGTCATGGGTGTCATTTTCGTGGTTCTTGAAGTCGCTAAAAACGATTGTGGGGTCAAAATGAAAATCCAAGATGGCGGCTGCAAAAATTTTCAAATTTTTCTTCATGGGTGTCTTTTTTATGGTATTTGAAGTCGCTGAAAACGATAGTGGAGTCAAAATGAAAATCCAAGATGGCGATCCAATCTAACTGAGCAAATTGAGTGTATTTATAGTTAAATTCAATAGTTCTGTCTTTATTCTGTTGTGTTTCTGGTGTTGTTATCTACCTAAACGACTATGGATATTGAAAAATTCCGGTACGAAACGGACGGTATTAAATTTCGGTACGAATTTTCTAAAATATACATATCTTCGAATTTCTCTATTTTAAAAACGCGTCTGCACTCTGTTAAGCTGCACAGTCAACTACAGAAGACCGGCAACGTCCAATTTCGGCACATCAGTGTCGGCCGACAACATCGGTTTATGTGTAACCGTACCGTGCACATGCACGTCCGAGTAGTTCTGTCCGCCATCGGCCGACAAAATCGGTTTTGGTGTAACCGTACCGTTACGGTACGGGCGGCCGACATTGTCATTGGACGTTGCCTGTCTTCTGTGGTTGACTGTGCGGCTTAACAGAGTGTTGACGCGTTTTTAAAATGGAGGAATTCGGAGAAATGTATCTTTTATAAAATTCGTACCGCAATTTAATAACGTCCGTTTCGTACCGAAATTTTTCAATATCCATAGTCATTTAGGTAGATAACAATACTGGCAGAAACACAACAGAATATAGACAGAATGTTTAAATTAAACTATAAATACACTCAATTTGCGCTTTAGACGCCGGCAAACTGGCGAGAAATCCCAACAAGTTCGGATTGATGGGCCGTTGTCGGCACTCATCGGACGATAGCGGTTGTACTAGTGTACGCACTCCCTTTCATTTACAGACGTTTGATTTGATCGGCCGAGGTTGGTCGAAGACATCGGAGTAAAGAGCGGCTGATAACGGTCTATGTGTACGCGTACCGTTACAATATTGTTGAAGTCGCATTTCTTTTCATTTCACCCATAACTGTTACTTTACGATATTACGTCGATAATTTGTACCTACTCTTCACTTTCATTTCCATTAATCGTTTCACTGCATGGACCATTCCGTACCGGGACCGGATCGGAACCAAACATTCATTGTATCCACATTCCTATCCAATCCCACGAATGGGGTCGGATTGTGGGATCCAATCGGAATAAGCCGCTCTCGAGAATCATTATAAGATATCGCGGAATGTGCAGTCTGATTGTTAATTCGACGGAATTCTGATAGCTGTAATTTTTTGTAACTTCAGATATCATAAACCTTTTCTGTCTTGTCCTTTAATAAGTTATCTAATTGACTAGAATTTTTTGGATATAAAATAACAAAAAATATGAAAGAGAATGAGATCATGTAAAGCACATATGACAATGAAAATAGTGTTTGTTCTTTTAATTTTATATGGCTAATTTAAAAAAACCGGCCAAGTGCGTGTCGGAACACGCACAATGAAGGGTTCCGTAGTTGAAAAGAATTTAAGTATCCCTAAAACAAACTTAACATTGTAATCCCAAAAACTTATTTTATTATGTGATAAAGTTACAAGTTAACAATTTTCGGACTTTTTCCTTTACTTATGCTGTGAGACCTTGCTTCTTGCAAAATTTCATGATTCTAGGTCAACGGGAAGTACCCTATAGGTTTTGCTTTATTTGCGAGTATCAAAATATGTCGCATAAATGGCCGTAATTTTTTATGGCGTGGCCTTAGAAGCTCAATTTTTTTAGAACTTCAAGGGGCTATAGACTTACGCATTAGACATTAATTTGAACTTGATACCTTTACTCGTTCTTGAGAAAAAGGGTCTGACAGACTATATTTTTTTATATGATGAAATTACAAATTAACAATTTTCGGACTTTTTCGTTTACTTGTGCTATAAGACCTTGCTTCTTGCCAAATTTCATGATTCTAGGGAAGTACCCGAAAGGTTTTGATTTACTTGCGAGTATTTAAATCTATAGGTGTATATATAAAATTCAAAGTCTTGACAGACTGACTGATATATCAATGCACAGCCCAAACTGCTAGACCTAGAGACTTGAAATTTTGCACATAGATACCTTATACAGTGTAGGCATCCACTAAAGAAGGATTTTTGGAAATTCCAACCCTAACGGGGACAAATAGGGGATGAAAGTTTGTATGAAAAATCTTATTCCTTGGGTTAATAGACCTAAAACTTGGCATGAATATTTATTAAGTAAATTATAAAGTTTGTCATTTTTAGTTTTCCTAAACTACCCCCTGACTGGGGGGTACTGGGGGGAGGGACTGGGGGGTGTCAAAGCTTGTATGGAAGAATTTTAAGGCGCGTTCCGATTAACTAGAAACTCAATATTCGTACTTGACACCAAAAATTAAAAATAACGTGTATAAGGGTTTTTCGAAAATCTACCCCTGATGGGGTGAAAAGGGGTAGTAAATTTTACTACCCTGTAAAATTTTTACTGCGGGGCTTGATTAACTCGAAAACTGGTGTAAATAATCTTTCAGTCAAGTTACGGATATATACCGAACGATTCCTTAAAATTCCATCCCTGTGGGGGTGAAAACAGGGAATATAGTTTATAGTTATGTAAAATCTCATTAATTTGGTTAATTAACTTGAAAGTTGGCACAAATTCTTCCTAAGCAAGTAATAAAGTTTGTCATTAATATGAGGCGGTGAGAGGAAGAGGGTTTGGGGAGCGTGAGGGGGTGAGAGGGGCCAGTGAGGGGATGATAGGGGAGGTTGAGAGCGGCGGGTTAGAGTGGGAGGAGGAGGGGTAAAAGGGAGAGGGCGGGACGAATCTAATTAATAATAATTTCTAGTCATTTACAATAATAATCGTGCAATAGACCGAGTACCTACAGTAACCAAATATAATAATAAATTCTAGTCATTTAACAAATAAATAATCGTGCAATAGACTGAGTACCTGCAGTAACCAAATATATTTAGTTTATACAAATATTGAACAACTGGAATATATAACTAATTAAGGAAATAATATTATATATATTTAGTGAATTAACTGCTTAAATAAATTAAATAATAAAAGGAAAAATAGTATTTCATGAAATCAAAATACATTTATAAGTAAATAACTACCAGTCGGACTTTATTAATTATTTTTGCATTTGAGAAGCCCAATTGTTAAGGAAGGCTATAGGCGTATTTAACATCACTCTAGGATCCTTAAGAGCCGATCAAAAAGAAAAAAGTCAGAAAGAACGCTAAGCGAAAATGAAGTAATAGCGCGGGCAGGCAAAGCGAAGCGAGGGGTGGGTCGGGGGAACAAGAAATTTTACGCGGACGAAATCGTGGGCAGAAGCTATCTCAATATAATAAAAAGAAAAGTCCTGACTGACTGACTCATCAACGCCCAGCCCAAACCCTTGGACCTATAAAGCTGAAATTTTGCGCAGAGGTTCGCTTTATAATGTAGACAAGGAATAAGGAAGGATTTTTTTTCCCGTGGGATATTTTCCGACATTCAGGCGGGCGAAGCCGCGGGCAAAAGCTAGTGTCATTTAAATGGCGGTATTTTTTCATTGCGATGACTGAGAAGCTTGATTTTTTTAGGACTCCAAGGGACCATAGACTTACGTATTTGATATTAATTTCAACTTGATACCTCCACGCGTTCCTGAGAAAAAGGGTCTGGACAGACAGACAGACAGACGGACAACGAAGTGATCTTATTTTTTTATTTTTAAGGCTGCAGTCTTGCAAAATTCACTCGCGGCGAATTATTTGGGAAACTTTGTATTTTTTTTTAAACAAAAGTAATGAAATAACATGAAATATTATTATAGAACGTGAATAACCATAATATAAGTAATAGCTGGTTATTTTTTTTAAGTTCATCTGGGTGGATTATGTTAGGTAAATACAGCGTTTAATACAGCTCTTTCGCGCCAACAACGATTCGAGTTATGTTTGTGCACTTACATTGGGCAATACAAATTTTATTTGGAAAATCTGTTCAGCGCATAATTGTTACCATATTCTCGTCTTCAAAATGCGCTGATTACTTTTTTCAAATTATCTTTAATTTTCTTAATTCAGATGTCACAATGTCATCGAAATTCTCTGTTTTTATCACTTAATAAACGGTTTGTTCCATAATAACAATGCATCGTATGCATGTAAAAGTTTTTTAATTTAATGCCAAGAATTCAATAAAGCAAGTACTAAAAAAAATTGCACCTAAATCACCTTACTCTAGCAATAATAATAATCTCAAAAGACCTCCAAAACAGAGTTTATGAACAAGAATTGCGAGGGAAATTTCTTAGTGGGTCGGAGCGTTTTGGACGTCTTTTGAGATTATTATTACTGTTAGAGTAAAATGATTTAGATGCTATTTTTTTTAGTATTTGCTTTATTGAACTCTTGGCATTAAACCAACCAAATTTTACATGCATACGATGCATTGTTATTATGAAACAAACCGTTTATTAAGTGATAAAAACAGAGAATTTCGATGACATTGCGGCATCCGAATTAAGAAAATTAAAGATAATTCGAAAAAAGTAATCAGCGCATTTTTAAAACGAGAATATGGTAACAATTATGCGCTGAACAGATTTTCTAAATAAAATGTGTATTGCCCAATGTAAGTGAACAAACATAACTCGAAATGTTGTTGGCGCGAAAGAGGTGTATTTAACGCTTTATTTACCTAACATAATTCACCCAGATGAACTTAAAAAAAATAACCAGCTATTACTTATATTAAGGTTATTCACGTGCTATAATAATATTTCGTGTTATTTCATTACTTTAGTTTAAAAAAAAATACAAAGTTGCGCAAATAATTCGCCGCGATTGAATTTTGCAAGACTGCAGCCTTAAGGGTTCCGTTTTTTCCTTTTGAGCTACGGAACCCTAAAAAGAGTAAAAGTACATATTTTTTAATTTAAATATTTATTTAGGTATTACGATTAGTATCAGCATCGTTGTCTGTCTGTAGTAACAAGAAGCGAAGATTTTACAAACAAAATGGTATTCCTAAAAAGGTTTGTGACCTAAGGATAAGTGGACCTATGAATTATGTGAAAGAAAAATAATTACCTGACTAATTATTGTAACTTCAATAATTTGATAATAAAAAATCGGATTACCATTTTAAAATTATCAGACAATTTTTAAGTTTTTCTAATTAAAACCTTCAATTCAAAGTTTGTAGTAGGATAGTTTTATTATTGGCAACACTTCTGAAATGTCAGAATTCCGTCGAATTAAAACTCAGACTGTAGACGTGTATTATTAATTGACCATACAGATCTACATTCGACGAAGCAGGCGCACATATCATAACAATAACCAAGAGCGAGTCTGACTCGCGCACCGAGGGTTCCGTTCCTATTTTGGAAAAAGTATGCTATTTCGAGACATCGTTTTTTTTTTCCTGTAATATTGTCTTAAACTTCTATCACAGTTTTCTCTATGCAAGCTTTGGAGATAAAAGGGGGGGAACGGTATTTCCCGTGTTCCTTCAGTTGGCTGTGCCAATGCCACGGTATCTCTTTCGAACAACCCGCCGACACCTGAGGACCTGCGTCAGGCGGAAGGTGAGGACGCCGTGGCGCCTCTCCAACCACTCCTCATAGAAAGGACTTATCGCCGCAATTGTGGCGTGCCCAGCGCTGGGTTGCGACAGTTGCACTCTCCATGTCGCCATGAGATCCCGCCGGAGGGGTTACTCAGTCCTAGTACGTTTGGGCGTTTATAAGTGTCATGCATTAATACAGTCCTATGGATAGCATTCAACTTGCACATGTAAGCGGGAACACTGTTCAGGTAACGCTAACCACTTCCTGTCAGGGGAACCACTGGCCTATTTGCTTACCTATAGATCAACTAACTAATACTTACTTTTCGTCTCCCTGGCTCTTCGTTTCTTCTTAGATACTTCTTGTTCTTCTTCCACTTCAGTTTTAAACTCCATTAAAGGCACATCATCTTCTAAATCCGACTCATATTGGTGTGGTGGTGTATCTGCTACATCTAGACCGCTATTGTCTAACTTGTCCGGTTCTAGCTCTGTAAGTAAACAACAACAGTCAACAGTATTACTCTTGTATTATCAACTAGCGAGCCGCCCCTGCTTCGCTCGGTTTTTACAAAACATCGGGATTTTTAGGGTTCCATACACCAAAAGGAAAAACAGAACCCTTATAGAATAACTCGTGTGTTGTCTGCAAATAAGAAGATAAAATAAAGTTTTGCAAACTGTACCGTGTGACATATCAAATGAAAGGGCCTATGAGGGTCTTAAATATATTTTTTTTATAATTTTCAAATAAATCGTTTTAAAGTTATTTAAGAAAATGTACGAAAATTGACCATCCGGGGGGGATGGTCAATTTTATCTCCGAAAGTACTGTACTAAGCCTAAAATTTTGAAAAAAATACAGAAAATAGTTGTATACCTGTAGATTAGGTACAGGAAAACCTATAAGAAGTTTGTGGTCTTAAAATAACATGGTAAGTCTCTCAATATTGTAGTAAAATCTTACATTTACTGTAGGAATGTATGGGAGAACATGTTTTTGAACTATAATGTTAAGTTTGTTCTTGGGATAATTTCATCCCAACTACGGAACCCTTCATTGTGCGTAGTCCGACACGCACTTGGCCAGTTTTTTTATTGTAAAATATTGTAAGCATAATAAAAATGTATTACCTATATGCATACCTTCCAGAAAAAAATCACAAAATACAAAAAAAAAAGTTTTACTGGCAAAAGACAAGGTGATGAAAGAACAGACTTACATAAACACAAATTTTAACTTTGTACATCACAACAATGTATGGTTTGACCGTTGACCCACAAACTAAGCAAGGCTTGTATCTTGTGGGTCGGAGTGCGATTGAGCAGAAAGAAATATGTCATTTTACAAGTCTAAGGCTAGTTCAGTAAGGCATGTCTTGTGTTGTGTGTGAGTGTGTGTGTGGGGGTTGTGTGAGTGTGAGGGTGTGTGTGGGGGTTGTGTGAGTGTGGGGGTTGTGTGAGTGTGAGGGTGTGTGTGTGTGTACTGTGGGTGTGTGTGCGAATTTAATTTAATTTTTATATTTTTAATTGGCTTTGTATTTAAGGATCTCAGTTATGTGAATTAAATGTTTTTTTTTTTAAATCGATAACAGCACTACTGATTATATCTCACTCTAGGACCATCCAGTGGGAGAAGCCCTCAGGTAAGAACAGGCAAGGAGTAACAAGGAAATGAATTTACCTACTATCCACCAATCACAGATTTTAGAGCACGAGCAAACGACACACGTCCACTATGTTTGACGCACAGCGACCGAATGGTATCCATGTCCTGTCCCAAGTCATGGTTTACCCGTGTGCCAAATCAGTTCAGCAGTTTTAACGTGAAAGTGTAACATACAAACAAATATAAATAACAAACAAACGCAACAAACTTAGTTTATTATAAGTGTATTGTATTGTATTTAATTATAAGTGGTTAACTCAACAATTTAAAAAAAAATAAATAGATTAACTATTAGTATTCTTAATTTTATTAATGTTTTACCTCACCTTACCTCACAAATTAAAAAAAATAATTTGTGGCGGCATCTACATCGCCACATACGAACTACGCATCAATGACATGACGTTACATTATATTCTTATCTTTATTTATCTTTTATTGATATTTTGCCGTTCTTAAAAACATACCTTCAATTTGATGTTCCTCCTTTGTCTCAATAATATCATCTAGTCCCTCACAAACAGCTGGTATCTCTTCTTTGATAGCAACGCTTTCTGTTTGACATTCATCAACTATACTTATGTGCACTGTCGGAGATATAATAAACCCACTGCTAAACTCTAAGTGGTTCTGGTTTATAAAAAAATTGAGCTGTAAAAAAGATGATTATAGTATTAAGAAAATATGCTGGTGATCACAAGTGAGGATACTGGAGGGGAAGCGCCAGGGTAGCCAAATTCAAATTTTCTTGCATTTTTTCCAATTTGCAAGTCAGTATTAGGTTGAATGTTGATTAAAGTATGATTTACGACCGTAACAAATATGTATTTACAGAATTACAATCATAGAATTATTATCAGTAACACAACTCCTATGTTAGTATAATCCTCAAATGTCAAGATTTCATGAAAATAGTCATTCAATAGAATTACTCGGTCTTAAAGAGTTGTATTGATGTCTTTAATTATTATAATTCTGTAAATATGTACTTGGTAACAGTTGCAAATCGTTTGGGTCAACATACTACCTAATTTTATTATTATTATTATTACAGCTTTATTTTCCACTTAACCCTTTACAAATATACATGCAATTATAATTATTTGTTTTCCGTTTCATTGTTATGTGGCCCCCTATGGGTAAAAGCCTCCTCCATTCTTTTCCACCTTTCCCTGTCTTTTGCCATATGCATCCAACCTTTTCCAGCTATGTACATTATGTCATCCGCCCATCTTTTCTTCTGTCTTCCCACTTTCCTTTTGCCTTTTGGGCCCTGCCATTTAGTTATTTGGTGAGTCCATCTCTTATCTTTGTATCTTGACAGGTGCCCTGCCCAGTTCCACCTCTGTTTTAAACTAAAATGAAGTGCGTCTGTTAATTTAGTTTTCATACGGATGTCTGCATTTCTCGTTTTCTGAATTTTTCTCAGTTTCAGTATACTTCGTTCCATTGCATGTTGGCATGATGAAATTTTGTTCTTTACTTTTTCAGTGAAGACCCATGTCTGGCAGGCGTAAGTTAAGCTTGGGAGAATGCAAGAATCCATTATAGTCTTTTTTATATTAAGACTATAGTTCCCTTTTAGGATTTCTTTTTGGGCCCAGTATTTTTTCCAAGTTGTACTTATTCTTCTGTCTATTTCGTTTTCGTTGCTATTTGCATCAAAGGATATCAATTTACCTAGGTACACATATTCATTTACATAATCCATAGGTTTTTCCTCTAGTTTAATTGTTTTCTTTTGACTGTATGACATAATTTTAGTTTTGGATGCATTCATGTGTAGGCCGATTTTTATGCTTTCAGAATTTAGTTTTTGTAGCATTGATTCTAGCCCTGTCGCAGATTCACTAAAAAGAACAATGTCGTCTGCAAACCTTAGGTGTGTTAATTTGTTATTGAGTATCCATATGCCGTTATTTTCCCAATTAATGCTTTTGAAAATGTCTTCAAGAACAGCTATGAATAACTTTGGAGATAGCGGGTCCCCCTGGCGCACTCCTCTTCCAATTGTGAACTCCTCCCCTTGTCTTTCCAGTTTTACTCTGCTTACACTTTTAGCATAAATGTTTTTTATGATATTTACATATGTTTTGTTTACATCATTATTTCTCAGAGCAGTCCATATAGCCGAGTGTACTATGCTGTCGAACGCTTTGGAGTAGTCTACAAAAGCTATGTAAAGTGGTTTATTGAATTCTTTAAATTTCTCAATAATTTGTTCAATTGTATGAATGTGGTCTATTGTTGAGTAGTGCGGCCGGAAGCCCGCTTGTTCTATTGGCTGATTCTTGTCAATATCTGGTGCTATCCTTCTTAGGATGATTGACGAAAAGAGTTTATATATTGTTGATAGTAAGCTGATAGGCCGGTAGTTGCTGATGTCGAGCGGGTTCCCTTTTTTATACAGTAGTATTATATTTGATTTACTCCACTGCGATGGTACTTGCTCTTTTTCCAGTACTAAGTTGAATAATTCTGCCAGATATGCAACTAAGATTGGCGCTCCGATTTTCAGGGCTTCGTTTGTGATGTTATCTTCGCCTGGGCTCTTCTCGGGTTTTAGTCGTTTGATTTGGGTCATTACTTCTCCTTCTGTTATTGGGTCTAATGGTGTTTTTGCTATATCTTCTCCAGTTATAATACTACTATCTTTTCCATCATCTTTTGTCTCGTCATGTGGAGGTTTTTCATAAAGAGAAGTATAGAAAGCCGTTGCACATTCTATTATACCTTTTCTATCTTTGGTTTCGCCCTTTTCACTGTTCAAACTTTGTATCCAATTTTTGTGAGTGGATAGTTCTTTAAAGGCTCTTTTGGAACTTCGGAAAGTAGACATATTTTTTTCTATAATTGTTCTTCTATGGTTAGCGTAATCTATTTTGATTGATCTGTTGGTTTGTTTGAACAATGTCTTTAGTTCCTCTCTCATTTCTTTGGACTTGTTTTTCGTGAACATAAGTTCAGTTCTTCTACATATTAAATTCTGTGTGTGTCCGCTAATGATCTTTTCTTTTTGTTTATAGTTTTCATCCATTTTTAGGCTTTTTGTGATTGCTTCTTCCAGTTTGTCGCTGAAGGATTGTACAGTCTTATTTTTCTCTAGAAACTCTTGTAGTCTAGGTAAGTTCTGTTTTAGATTTTGTATGTAGTTGTTTTTCTCATGTGAAGCCTTCAATTTGTTGGGCATGGTTTTGAATGATCCTCGGTTAATTTTAGGTTTTTGAGTTTTTAAAGAACATCTTAGCATCCTATGGTCTGACGGGAAGCACATTTTGTTCAGGACTTCTACATTTGTTACATATTTTGGGTTGGGGCTCAATATAAAGTCTATTTCATTTTTTGTTTTATGGTCTGGTGATAACCATGTCCATTTTCTGGAACTTTTCTTCTTGAAATATGCGTTCATTACTGCCAGCTTGTTCTCCTGTGCGTATTGTATTAGACGTTCACCTCTGTCGTTCCGTATGCCGTAACCATATTTGCCCATTATAAGATTTTCGTGAGGTTTAGGTTGTCCAATTTTAGCATTGAAATCTCCAATGATTAATCTGTTTTTATCAGCTAGTTCTTGCGCTCTTGTTAAGTCATTGTAGAATTTTGTGATTTCTTCTTCACTTGAACTCTCAGTGGGAGAATATACTTGAATCAGCGATAGTGGTCCTTCCTTGAAGTTCAGTTTTAGCAGAGCCACTCTCTCCGATATTCCCAAAAAGCTTAATATGTTGCCCTTCAGTGATTTCTTTATTAGGAAGCCTACGCCATGAAGTCCCTGTGTCTCTCCTATATAACAAAATATGTATTCTTTATGCTCTTCAATGGTATATCCTATCTTTTTAACTTCTGCGAGTCCTATGATATCCCATTTTATTTTATCTATTGCATTATTTAGTTCTAAAGTTCTTTCTTTTGTTGATAGGGATCTCACATTGTATGTGCATATCATAAGGCCTTGTTTTCTTCTTGACTTTAAACTATTGCTAAGGTTGTGTTTGTTAAAATCATTCTGTTTATTTTTATTTGATGGAGGGTAGTGGTCATCTTGCCCCACGGTGACCAGCCGGCTTGGGGTCCTTTTTTTAGAGGTTAGTTTAAGTAATGTTCTGGTATTTGTTTTGGTTATGTTCCGGGTGTCGGTGGTCGTTGCTAGTTTTTTGAGATTTCAGGTAGCGAGGCTGTTCTGCCTCGTTCTACATAGTTAAGAATATTAGGTTTTACAATTTCTTTTGAGACACTTTTGGCAAATGATGTTTTTGAGATTTCTTCCAAGTTTATTTTCTTTTGGGTTGATGAATTTGGTGAGCCTGAAAGTACTCTCTTTCTTTTATCTCTGGTTTTTTCAGTTGGTTTCTTCACTATCAGTTTGTCATATTTGAGAAAAGCAATATTTCCTTTCTCCCTTTCCTCCTTTAGTTGTGGTTGTAGCTGCCTCCGCTTTTCAAGTACTTCTTTAGTGTAATCCTTTTTTTTTTGTTTTTTTTTTGTTTTTTTTTTTTTTTTTTTTTTTTTTTTTTTTTTTTTTTTTTCCGGTTCCGGTGCTCTTATAGTAAACACGTACGTCAACGTCCTCCGCAAATAAAAACCAAAATCAGTGCAAATAGTGTAAATTTGTGGCGTCGCGACGCATAATCCATTAAGTGTGACCGTAAAAGACAATATTGGAGAATAATCACAGTGAAAAATCAAACATTGTAACAAATCTACTAGCCTAAAAGAAATAAAAGGGGGCTAAAGTAAGACTTGAAACAATATATTAAATATTAAAAGATAAAAAATACAGACCGGTTTTTAAAAAACACATCCTACCTAACACACACAGTTATTTAGGTAGGTAGAGGTTAGCTTGAAGTAGTAATTTGAGTAAGTCCAGGTTAGGCAAACACGCACGAATAGTTTGGAAGAAGAAGATTTTGAATTGAACCGCTCCGATAAATTAATGGTTATTTTCTATAACCCTCCTTTAGGGATCGACCGCAGTCGGGTAAGTTTTAGTCACGGAATCAGTTTTCCCGGTCGAAGAATACTTTTAGGAGATGTTTCGTTTATAGCTTCCGGAGCAGAACTCAACAGTCTCCGAGTCTTCCATGCATCCATTCATCAGGCAGCGTTTTTCAAAAACGTCTTCCAATTTCATATCCTTTCCACATTTGAAGCTTTCCGTCATCAGAATGCCAAACGCCACAGTCAATGCTTGAATCTGCCAGTAATATACGTTGAAAAACCTCTAACCTCTTCGATGAATTTCAAGTGTGTGTGCATTAATTTTATAAAAGTAACTAGCTTTTGCCCGCGGCTTCGCCCGCGTGGATGTCGGAAAATATCCCATGGGAACGTTCATGTGGAAAACATAGGGCATATCCCTAACTTAAGAAATGCTGGGTTTCCCATACAAACTTTCATCCCTTTTATCACCCCTTGTAGGATTATGTTTTAAGACAAAAAGTAGCCCATGTCCTTTCCCAGGATGCTATATAAAGCCTTGCCAAATTTTGTCGAAATCCTTGCAGTTTTGTAAATTCAACCCCTATTTTACCCCCTTAGGGGATGATTTTTCAAAAACGCTGAACCACATATTTCTTTATTTCCTATCAAAAGCATACATTTTAATTTTCACATCCCTAACTTAATACTCAGTTTCCCATACAAACTTTCATCCTCTATATCACCCCCTGTAAGATAATTTTTTAAGACCAAAAGTAGCCTGTGTCCTTCCCCAGGATGCTATATAAAGCCTTGCCAAATTTTATCGAAATCCGTGCAGTTTTGTAAATTTTAAAATCAACCCCTATTTTACCCCTTAGGGGATGATTTTTCAAAAATGCTGAATCGCATATTTCTTAATTTCCTACCAATAGCATAAATTTTTTATCCCTAACTTAAGAAATACTGGGTTTCCTTACAAACTTTCATCCCCTATATCACCCCTGTAGTATTGTTTTTGAAAGTATCCTATGTCCTTTCCCAGGATGCTATATAAAGCCTTGCCAAATTTTGTCGAAATCCTTGCAGTTTTGTAAATTTTAAATTCAACCCCTATTTTGCCCCCTTAGGGGATGATTTTTCAAAAACGCTGAACCGAATATTTCTTTATTTCCTATCAAAAGCATACATTTTAATTTTCACATCCCTAACTTAAGAAATACTGAGTTTCCCATACAAACTTTCATCCCCTATATTACCCCCTGTAGGATTATTTTTTAAGACCAAAAGTAGCCTGTGTCCTTCCCCAGGATGCTATATAAAGCCTTGCCAAATTTTGTCGAAATCCATGCAGTTTTGTAAATTTTAAAATCAACCCCTATTTTACCCCCTTAGGGAATGATTTTTCAAAAACGCTGAATCGCATATTTCTTAATTTCCTACCAATAGCATAAATTTGTTATCCCTAACTTAAGAAATACTGGGTTTCCCTTACAAACTTTCATCCCCTATATCACCCCCTGTAGTATTATTTTTGAAAAAAATAGTATCCTATGGCCTTCCTCTGGATGCTTTATAAAGCCTTGCCAAATTTTGTCGAAATCCATGCAGTTTTGTAAATTTTAAAATCAACCCCTATTTTACCCCCTTAGGGGATGATTTTTCAAAAACGCTGAACCGCATATTTCTTTATTTCCTATCAAAAGCATACATTTTAATTTTCACATCCCTAACTTAAGAAATACTGAGTTTCCCATACAAACTTTCATCCCCTATATCACCCCCTGTAGGATTATTTTTGAAAAAAAAAGTAGCCTATGTCCGTCCCCAGGATACCATCTATAGCCTTGCCAAATTTTATCGAAATCCGTTCAGTGGTTTAGGCGTGAAAAGGTAACAGACAGACAGACAGACAGACAGACAGACAGACAGACAGACAGACAGACAGACAGACAGACAGACAGACAGACAGACAGACAGAGTTACTTTCGAATTTATAATATTAGTATGGATTTAAGATACAGCTATTCAATAATAAATCAAAATTATCTATAAAATACAATATTTGACCTAACATATTGATAAAAAGAATTTAGATTACATACATCAAAAGAAACGTTCATAGTCTATGCCATTATGAAGCTCTATGATAGATAGCTAGATAGAAGAAAAAACCGGTCAAGTGCGAGTCGGACTCGCGCACGAAGGGTTCCGTACCATATTCTATGTTTAACAATCGCAAAGATAACTTTTTACTTATTTTATAATGATACTGTGAATTACAAGGTTATTTTTTGCAGTTGCAGAAAATCACCCATGTTTAAACAAAATACCTTATGAATCGCCGTTTCCAATTGTTGCGCTAGAGCTCGTACTAGCGCAACAATTCAACAAATTAGGAATTTGAAACTTCTTTATGCCATGTAGGTACCATAAATACTGTATCTAAGCAACAATACTGAAAACGGCGATTTATAAGGTATTTTGTTTAAACATGGGTGATTTTCTGCAACTGCTAAAAATAACCTTGTAATTCACAGTATCATTATAAAATAAGTAAAAAGTTATCTTTGCGATTGTTAAACATAGAATATGGTCTAAAATTTCTTAATTTTCGAAGATAAAAAAAAATGTGTTTGTACTCTACTCAATGAGTTCTAGACAATGACACCCCACATGCTAGATTATTATTTTTTTTTTTCAATATGAAAAGTTTATTGTATGGGGACTGACCCCTTAAATTTTTAACTTTGCTTTATTTTTATTATTTGTTGTTATAGCCATAATAGGCAGTGGAGGCTTAGTAAGTTTGTACTGGACTGTACGTGGTTGTCTGATTTCATGGATTTTAATTTTCTTGCGCGGAACCCTAATTATTTTTCTAAAATAAAAATAGCCTTAGTTACTCCTTAAAACATCAGCTATATGGCGTCAAAATCGGTGAAAATTCGTTTGGCAAGTACCATTTTTTTAATCGGACTGCGCTTTAAAATTCTTCTATACAAACTTTAACATCCCTATACCTCATTTGAGGCGTAGTTTTGAAAAACTAATAATGACAAACATTATTACTTACTTATGAAAGTATTTGTGCTAAGTTTCAAGTTCATTAACCAAATTAATAAGATTTTTCATATAAACTGTATCTCTGTTTTCACGAACGATAAAGAATTTCAAAAATCGTCTGGTATGTTTCCATAACTTTACTCAAACATTATTTACACCAATTTTAGAGTTAATCAAGCCCCAATAAAATCCTCGGCTATACAATTATCTTTTCACCCCTTAGATTTTTGGAAAACCCTGATACACGTTAGTCTTCATTTTTGGTCTGAAGTATAAAAACTGAGTTTTGAGTTAATCTCACCGCGTGTTAAAATTCCTCCATACAAACTTTGACACGCCCAATCCCTCTTTAGGGGGTAGTTTAGGAAAACTCAAAATGATAAACTTTATAATTTACTTAGATGAATATTCGTGCTAAGTTTCAAGTCTAATAACTCAAGGGATAGGATTTTTCATACAAACCTTCATCCCCTATTTTACACCCTTTGGGATAGAATTTCCGAAAATCCTTCCTTAGTGGATGTTTACACTATATAAGGTATCTATGTGCAAAATTTCAAGTCTCTAGGTCCATTGGTTTGCGCTGTGCGTTGATATATTAGTCAGTGACTCAGTCAGGACTTTGATTTTTTTATATATATAGATTTACCATGTTATTTTAAGACCACAGACTTCTTATAGGTTTTCCTGTAATCTACAGGTATAGAACTATTTTC